>OY723257.1:1625509-2148070 GCA_963210315.1 Rhynchopus euleeides
GCAAACCTCCGCCAGGCGTCCCTCTGAGCGCCCCAGCTCTGTGTGCCAGTGCCATGCCAGCGAGTTGGACCTGACCCGCGCCCCCCCCCCCAGGCCCTGGGGTAAGGATTTTTGGTAGTTCACGGATTTCCTCCGGGGGGGGGGGGGGGGGTAGGGGGGGTCATAAGCCCCCCTAAAAACGTACGAAAACCAAAATTTTCAACATACCATCAGAACCGCCCTAATACCTGATCTGACCCGAAAATCCGACCCATACCCCCCCGGAAACTGTCTGGGGCCCACTTGTGACACCTGATACGCACTTTTGTGATGATTTTTTGGGGTCCTAAAAAATGTACCTCAGTTTCGTACCTTGCCTTTGTACCTGAACCACTCCCGACCGCATTATTTCGTTCTTTGCCTTTTCTGCGGTGGTTCTGGCTCAGGTGGCACGCATGTTGCCTTCCCCAGTGCCTCGGCAAGGTCTTTCTTGACCTGATTAGTGGGAATGTTGTGTTGTTGCGTCAGCAGAATGAGTTCAGCCACCTTCTGGGTGTAGTACTTCGATCGCATATGGGTCATTGTGAGTACTTCGTACGCCTGGGAGGCTGCATCGGCATTAGTAGGCAGCGTTGTAGATGCTTTTGCTTCGTCGATCTTAGCCTGTGAAGGCACGATTGGGATATTGTACGCCCTGAGAGCCGAAGTGGTTATGATTGTGCTGTGTAATTTGCGCCCCGCAGGATATGCACACCACGCAGTCTCGACAACACGTATGAGAGTGTACCATGTGGGGACTCAACAAGGTCATTGGATCGGCATCTGCCTGCCGACTCAGCCCCCACACAGTGCGACCGCAAGGTCGCCAGGGATGTCTCAACGCCAGGGGAATACCCTCCCCTGGCGTTGTACAACCCTACTCTCAACCCTCGGGTCCTCTCCTGGAGGCGGTGGTGGCGGGCCCGCAACGCTTCGTACTTCCGGTACAGACTGAGGTAGTCTGCCCGGCTGACCCGCTCATTGCTTCCTAGATCATCTGCTGCTCTGGAGCTGCCATCACTCTCACTGCCCACATCAGTTGGTGTGGGGGTAGGAGCAGGAGGAGTGGGAGGAGTAGGAGTGCAGGTGACATCTTTCTTGGCTAGCAAGGAACGCCGCTTTTCCCGCACGTGCGTGCAGTTGATGCACCACTGCATATATCTGTCGTCACCACGTCCCACTCGCTCTCCTATGTACCCAGCCCGACGGAGCGCCCGAAATAATGTCGCCTCACCGATGTCGTGTGCCGTTTTCTTTTTACGCAGGTCTGCCACAACGCTCTCTGCCGAGACCCCGCACATCTCCCGTTTGGCGAGCGTCTTTCGAGCAAGGTACTCCTCTGCAGCAGCATCTGACACCTCTGCGAGGCCCTGGGCACGCGGCATGTGTTGCTCGGCGTGCTGAGTGAGCGTAGTGACACCCTTCCCTTGCAAAGAACGAAATAATGCGGTCGGGAGTGGTTCAGGTACAAAGGCAAGGTACGAAACTGAGGTACATTTTTTAGGACCCCAAAAAATCATCACAAAAGTGCGTATCAGGTGTCACAAGTGGGCCCCAGACAGTTTCCGGGGGGGTATGGGTCGGATTTTCAGGTCAGATCAGGTATTAGGGCGGCTCTGATGGTATGTCGAAAATTTTGGTTTTGTACGGGCTTATGACCCCCCCTAGGCATACAGTGCAAACGATAATTATTATCGCACATATACCAGATACGATAATTTTCGGAAAATTATCGCATACGATAATTTATTATCGCATACGATAATCCATTATCGTATGATGCGATAATCCCATTATCGTATACGAACGGATACGATAATTATTATCGTATATTATCGCATACGATAATCCCATTATCGTATGTTATCGCATACGATAATAATTATCGTATCCGGTCGTATACGATAATGGGATTATCGTATGCGATACTTACTGGGTTGCACTATTCTTGAACACCACTGCCCTCGTCAGATTCCTTCACATACTCGTCCGTCATCAGGATTCATCGCCCCCCCCCCCCCCCAGTCCCTTCAACACCCTCGATGTCATCAGACATCGAGACAGAATTCGTCATCCCCCCCCCCCACCCGCCCACCGAACAGCACAGGAACCACATCACGGACAGACGACCTGGCACGCCGCCCCCCCCCCCCCATCCCCCCTTCTAAATGATATCCATCTCAGTCTCGGATTCGTCCTCCTCAGAGGAATCATCAGAGACATAGTCCCTTTCGAGGGCTTCTGCGAACCGGTTGCTCTTGTCGAAGTAGCCGAGGAGGTCGCCGTTCCGCTGCAAGAACAGACGATCCGCGTAGGTCTTCGTCGAGATGTTCGACCCCCGCTTGGACTTGCGGGACTCTGCCGTCGAAAACACACTGTCGACCTGTGTGACCGACACAGGCGTGCGGAGCCAAGCCACCACATGTGGCGCCAGGATGGGGAACAGCTTCCTCCCCTTCTCCAGCCAGAACGCAATCGGGGTGTCGGTCTGCAGGGATTCGGCAGGGGCATTGAGGTACTGTGTGAACTCCGCCCAGCACTCGTCGTCAGCAAGGGCATGGAAATCCACGGCCCACACCAGCTGGTTTGTGATGTCGGGGAAGTCGTCGAAGTCAGCCATCAGCACGGTTTCCGGGTCGAAGATGAGCGCCATCTCGAACCTCGCCTTCGACGGCCAAGACTCCCAGGCATCCTTCAGCAAGGTGCGGATAGGAGCAGGATAACTGGTGTTCGTCACCACCTTCTGGTACTCCTCCGTGATAGTCCGCACTTTGATGTGCCCCAGACGGGCTTCCGGGTTCTGCACCCATCGCACGAGCCACAGCACCGGCTCCACCATCTCAGCCACAGCCACCGTCTCGCTGACGTGCTCTTCCCATGTTCCCTTCTGGATGTGCTCAGAGAGCTGCCTGAGAGTGAGTGGCTTCTTCTTCCTCGCCATCTCCACGCTGACGAACTGCAGCAGCATCGCACACCGGGTCTGCAGGTGGACTGTCAGGTCGAACATCGCTGCCCATCGAGTGTCCGAAGTAGAGGCGGGTTGCTGAGGGCTGGACACCTCCACATTGGCGGCGTGGGTGTCGTCTGTTTCCGCCACAAAGGCGGCAGCCCGCTCCAGCACCACCGCATCGGTATCTGTGACGTTCACGGATGGGAGAAGCTTGCGGAGCGCACGCACCGCTCCGCGGTCGAGAGCGGTGCGCACACGCAAATGAGTGTTCGTTGCAGCATCATGCATCCTCTCCGCCCCCTGTGCCTGAAACTTCTTCCAACGGTGCCGGCGCGACTTGCACCCGAAGAACTGCGACACCAGCGTGCAGAAGGCATACGCCCGGGGGTATGACTGGCGCACTGCTCGCTTCAACGCTGCGTTGAGGTGGTGGCCCAGGCAGTAGATGCCCTCCTCCTTCTTGTCGCCAAACGCCTTGACGTTCACCGACCCGAAGTCAGCGACAACTGTACTGCGGGTAATGCCGTACAGTTCCCGCACCTCGTCAAGCACATCCCCGACGTCCTCTGCGTTGTGCACCTCGCCGTCACCACGCACTTTCGACAGGAGGAGCACTCCCCTGCCTCCCACGTAGGCGACGACCGACATGATGGCAAAGCCAAGATGCCGCAGGCCTGTTCCATCAACGCCCAACGCCACCGGCCGGCCGGTGATGCAGTCGCGGATCTTCTTCTGGATCTCCGCGACGAACAGCGGGGCCTTGCCCAGCAGCGTCCGGGGCTTCGGCAGAGGGGTGGTCATCGGCAGCGCAAGGATAGACGCCTGGTGAGGCGTGATCCCCGCAATCACAAGGGCAAGTGCCCATGCCTTTTGAAATGATGCGGTGGTCGTGGGATCGCTCTTCGTGGTTGAAACACAGGGGGCCGCCTGCACTGGCGCTTCCTTCGATGTGGTCTGGTGCGCCTTCGTGTCGGTCACGTGTTTCTTTGCCACTGTCGATTCAGCATGCTTTACGACGATGCTACAGAGGTTGCACCACAGGACTTCGTCCGATAATGTCCGGGGGGGGTTTGCATCAAGCAGCATGGTGCGAGTTTCGAACGGGAGGTCCTCCACCGACTTGATCGTGTAGGCCGCAGCAACTGTGGCGTCGTACCTCGCCAGTTGCTGCAGCCGCTGCCTGGCTGTTACCAAGGAGATCCTCTTCTTGGCAGCAGCCTCGTCTGCGGCTTCCTCCACCGTTTTTCTGAGTTTTATCGTGTCCAGGCGTTTCTGCGCGCTCTCCGATTTTCCCGCGGGCTTTGGTGCTGTCTTCTTGGGGGCTGGCTTCTTCGCTGCTGGCTTCTTTGGGGGTGGCTTTTTCACGGCCGCCTTTTTCGCTGAGGGCTTCTTGTCCTTCCCCCCCGTGACGCGACGGCGTTTCTGGTCCGGCTCGTCCTCATCACTGCCCTCTTCCTCGTCATCGCCGTCATCATCTTCCTCTGCGTCATCCTCCGTTGTTGTGTCGTCTTTTATCCTACGACGACGAGACATTTTTTGATCCCTGGTGTTTCCTGTGGAGGGTGATGGCGATGCAGTCACAACATAGCGATAGACACACGGGTCGAGAGCGCACACGCAAATGAGTGTCACGGATGTGCGTGGCAGTATCCTGTAACCTCTCCGCCCCCCTGTGCCTGAAACTTCTTCCAACGGTGCCAGCTTCATTGACAGGATGCCCCAGACAGACATAGTGCTGCGCATGTCATGGCACTATGTGTGTTGTGTCTGCCACCCATTTGTGAGGGACATTCTACACTTCTGAGTGAAGCCCCCCGTCACCAATAATTCAAAGAAGCAAAAATGGCAGCTTCCGGCTCCACTTTTACCACTTTTTCAATGTGTTCTGGGCTGATTTCTGGTTTTCCGAAAATCTCAAAAAAATTATCGCACCATTATCGTATATTATCGTATACGATAATATACGATAATGGGAGTACGATAATAATTATCGTATGCGATAATAATTATCGTTTGCACTGTATGCCTAGGGGGGGGGGGGCGATGGAGGAAAGCAAGCTTGTCGGGCTGAATTTTTAGAATGTTGCTGCGGGACAGGCGTCCGACACACACCCGCTGCCACTTCGCACAGGATCCAACTCAACACAGCCTTGAGTCACAAAGTGTGCGGTCAGCAAAGCGTCATCTTATGACCTTTGTTTTGGATGCCATCGAATCTGCCGCAGAAATTTTTGGGCAACCCGCGTATGCCCATCCCACCCCATACAAATAAAAACTACAGGTGCCGCACACACACATACACCACACACGCACACAAAAAAAGGTACACCAAAAAATATACAATCCCACCCGGGTGCACACCGTTCATACAACCTCTCCCGCTGCCACACCTCCCCACACCACCGCCCCCCGCCCCCCCTCCCCTGCGCACCTGCGCAGTTTAACCCCCTAGATACCCCCCCCCCCCCCCCCATTCCCGTTTTGCTTGATGGAGGCTTTATCAATACCCACCCACCCACCCTCCTATGCCCTCCGTTCCCTTCTGCTGCCGCGGCTGTGCTGTGTGATGCGCGTTGTTTGGTGTCTTGGGATGGAGGGGGGGGGGGGGATTTGGCAGCGCTGCGGTTGCGCGGGCACCGCACTGTGAGAGCGTCATGCAAGGATGATGCGTCTTTGCCAAATCCTTGTGAACCGCACACTCGGGGGCTTCGTCATTATGTGTGCCGGAGAAGTTGTGTTTTTTGGTGTATTTCTCCTGTGTTTTGTGGGAAAGAAAACGCCGTACTGGTATTTTCCGAATCCCGCGAAATAACGATGTCGCCCTCGCAGATGTGTGATATTTTTTTTGTTGTAGTGTAGAACGCACCGAGTCCACACGCCCGGTGTGATTTTCACTGCCACACAACCTGTGGCGCCTCGTTTTGTATTAGTGTAGAACCACAAACCACACGCACGCACACCAGTGGGAAGGGGCGCTTGCCAGAGGCAAGCCCCGTTTCCACATAAAGCCTGATCAAAAAAAAACAGGGAAAACAAACAACACCAACACACACACATACACCACACAGAGCATCTTTCAATCTCTGGTCTCCACCCCCGCCCCTGTCCCGCATCCCACCCCACCCCACCCATCCCAGCCCCTCCCATCCCGCCTTGTGTCAAGATGTCGGGTATACCGTCTTCGTCCCCCCCTTTCCCCTTTCCCCTTCCAGCTTTCCCGCCCTGTACATTCGTGCGATTTCCCTTTTGGGCCCCCTCTTGTTTTTTCCCACAGCAGTAAGAATCAGAGGGCGACATGTGTGCGTGTGCCACAGTGGGGGTAACACCTCATGGAGGTGGTGGTGCTCGTGACAGCTGTGGACACACAGTAGCGATTGCATCAAGAACAGGGGGTGTTCGGTGTGCTCTCTGCCGGAAAGGAGTGTTTCACGTGTGATCGGTTCCGCCAAACGGGCATCTCCTGCCGTGTTTGTGTTTATTTTGTGTTTTGAGACTTTGTGCTCACAGCGCAGGGGATGCGCCCAGTGTAAAAATCCTTGCAGTACATCACCACCGCGGCATAAAAAAGAAGCGGCGCGATGGCAAGGTGTGATTCTCGCGATCGACGAAATAGCCCACCCACCACCGACTCTCTTCTCTCCTCCATTTAGATTTGCACCTCATACAGCTCGTTGTAGCTCTTACCTGCCTCGACAGACTGTTGGCATGGCGTGGATGGGCACCCCATGCACAGGCTCTCCTCGGGGGGCACAAGCAAGCAAAAGGGGGGGGGTGGGGTGGGGACACAGTGCAGCTGACAGCTCTATTTTGCTGAGCTGTGTCTGCACGATTGCTCCAAGGCAAGGGTTCAAGCAACAAACGCTGTGCTGTGCAGATACCGGCCCTGGCATACACACAAGGTAGACTGGCGTACCGCCCCAAGAGGGGGTGTGACAAAAAATATTTTTTTTTCCCTTTGTGTTTTCGAGGTCCGCAAGGTCCCAAAAATCACTTTTTGGGCACATTTTTCAGAGGTCGCCAGAGGTCGCCACCCGGGAAATGCCATTTTTGGGGCTAAAAAACGGTTTTTCACCTTGCCCTGGTGAACTAGGTGGGGAAGGTGACGGTCAGACGCAAAATAAATGGAGGACCCCAAAGGAGGGTCCGCATCAGGCAGAAATCAGCAGAACCTCGCTCCAGACCACATTCTGGGCCAGGACAGGGTCGGGAAGAGCATAAAACACCAGAAAACCGGTCCAGGAGGTCTCTCTGGGGCTCAAATCCCCTGAAAAGGGGTCTGAACAGGTGGCGACCGAAGGGCGACCAATGGTGCCCACGGAGTTCCTTATCCCAAACTTGGGACCCACCGAAAAATGGACCAGATGGTGGTCCCAAATTAGGGACCGACCGAGAAAGCGACCAGATGGTGGTCCCAAATTTGGGACCGACCGATAAAGCGGCCAGATGGTGGTCCCAAATTTGGGACCGACCGATACAGCGACCAGATGGCGGTCCCAAATTTGGGACCGACCGATAAAGCGACCAGATGGTGGTCCCAAATTTGGGACCGACCAAAAAAGCGACCAGATGGCGGTCCCAAATGTGGGACCGACCGATAAAGCGGCCAGATGGTGGTCCCAAATTTGGGACCGACCGATAAAGCGACCAGATGGCGGTCCCAAATTTGGGACCGACCAACAAAGCGACCAGATGGTGGTCCCAAATTTGGGACCGACCGATAAAGCGACCAGATGGCGGTCCCAAATTTGGGACCGACCAACAAAGCGACTAGATGGTGGTCCCAAATTTGGGACCGCCATCTGGTCAATTTTTCGGTCGGTCCCAAATTTGGGACCACCATCTGGTCGCTTTATCGGTCGGTCCCACATTCGGGACCGCCATCTGGTCGCTTTATTGGTCGGTGAACATCCTTCAGGATTTGGAAGGCACGTCTCACACCGGTTGGTGCTGTGTCGCATTCCAGGGGATAGTCCTTCACTTGGGTACGATTCGGCGCGACTGAGTCATCAAGCTTCATCCACCTGTCTCTCATGGTGGCGTTGGATTTTCGCACGCTGCGCCGCATGTTCACCCGGCTGAACTCAAAAGCCCAAAGTCTACTAAAGATAGTCTGGCCTCTCCAGAACATGTGATGGGAAAATGTTGAGGTCGGGCCATGCCAGCCCTGGCACGAGATCACTGCTCGTACCTGGGACCCCCCGTGTATAAGTCCCCCAGAGGGGACTTAAGCACAGGTGGACCTAAACACGGGAGTGGGCTGGTCTGGAGGGTCATCAGGTGGCCGCTAGGCCACCTGGTGCCCTCCAGGTGCTGTCAGAGTCGAAAAGTGGGGTGCCAAAAGTCCATCCGGACCGGAATCACCCCCATACGACGGAAGCGGAAGAGGTCTTCTTGGTCTCCACCGTGCCACCCCCGTGTTTAAGCCCCCCCCTGGCCGAAAGTCCGCCCCCCCCCCCCCCCCCCCGTGTTTAAGTCCCCCCTGGCCGAAAGTCGCCTCCAGGGGGGGGACTTAAACACGGGGGGTCCCAGGTACCCCCGAAAATTCACATTGTGTCTACAGTGTGGGGCCCGAAAATCGAGTTTTCGGTGTTGCTTTTCCACATTTGGGGTTCCCAACTTCAGGACAGTCGCGCAATTACCTCAAAAGTGGCCGAGAAACCCAGGAATTTCTTTTTTTGATTTTTGATGATAAAATCTGGAAAATTCTGAGAAATTCTGTCAGAATTCTGGAAAATCTGTGGGGGGGACCTTTTCAAAATTTTTTTTTGGGGTGGGCCTATTTTGGACATTTGGACCCATTTTCAAAGGAATTTTTGAATTTTGAGCCCATTTTGAGCCCTAAAATGGCTCATCGAAATATTTCTGCAAAAATCCGGGCCAGAATGCCAAAATCTGAAAAATCTGAGAAAATCTGGAAAATTCTGAGAATTCTGTCGGAATTCTGGAAAATCTGAGAAATCTGGAAAATTCTGAGAAATTCTGTGGGGGGACCTTTTCGAAAATTTTTTTTTGGGGTGGGCCTATTTTGGACATTTGGGTCCGTTTTCAAAGGAATTTATGAATTTTGAGCCCATTCGTTGCCCTAAAATGGGACCGCGAATATCTAGCTCCTGCTGAGGACCTGGGTACATGGCCAAATCAGCCAGAAATCTCAGGTTTTCGTATTGCAATTTGGGTTCGCGTGCTGGTATCGCAGCCTGGCCCCGAGGGTCCATACCGTGAGTAACCGGACCCGCTATCCTACACTCGTTTTTTCCTAGGTTTTCGTCAGCTGATTGAGGGTGTGATATGAGGGTTCTATCCAACAAGGATATCAAGGCGGCACTTCAAAGTCCTGCCAAGGATAGCGCCACGTGGGTGTGTGCTTCTGATGTATGTTATGTCATCATGTGAAACCCTCCCCAGCGTGTGCCAACAATCCCTGACACGCTCACGAAAAGCATGACACGGAGAAAGCAGGTGCCGAAACAACCTGCCGAGCACACGGGTGGTGCCACGTTGATCCACGCAGCGATCTCCCGTGACAGGAAGCCTTGTCGCCACGGCAGAGTGCCGCAGACTGTGGGAGAGGTGTCGCCAGTCCTTGAGGTTGCAGTGTAAACCCGTGCCTTGTTCACCCTGTTGTTCACCCCTGTGAGGTTGATCCCATATCGTTGCCTGCTTTGGGGCCTGAAGGACATAGGGGTCCAACCGGCACTTGAGCATCGCAAGGCCTGAGCGGCTGTGTGGCAGGTTTTCATTGAAGGGCCAAACCCCCCCTTTTCTGGGTGAAAAGTGTTGTGCGTCGTTCAGTATCTTGCGCGAATTGCTTTCGACACCACCATCAAACCACCGCAAAAGAACAACCCATCTTCTGGAGTGTGATCTCTGGTGGCGGGGTGGGATGGGTGAGTGGGGTGTGACGGTGCAACGACAGTCGAACTTCTTCGAACACAGAACACCCCACCAACCTGCCGGGCGTGTGAAGTGTTCGCAAGGATCCGCACGGTGAAAAGTTTCCTGAGTTGGCTACGCCGAACTTACAAAATGGCAAGGTGTGAGTGTCGCTTGTTACGACCCACTGGCTGGACGAGTTCTCTTTTTGGGACAAGACCACACACAACAAGAAGGTTGTCACAGGGGGTCTTCGCTGGTCGTTATTCTTCGTCAATCTTCGTCAGTTTTCACTATTTCAACAGCAAATACACCAAGATGCACTGACGACCATCCGGTAGCGAAGAC
The DNA here is from genome assembly GCA_963210315.1 of Rhynchopus euleeides. Lineage (NCBI taxonomy): Eukaryota > Euglenozoa > Diplonemea > Diplonemida > Diplonemidae > Rhynchopus > Rhynchopus euleeides. The sequence goes on from OY723257.1 coordinate 1,635,699, forward strand.
CCCCACAGTGAAAAAGATAGTTGGCAGCGCTTTGGGTGACAAACACAATCTACCTTGCCTGGGGTAATCAGGCTGGGGAAAAAAACAACAAATCACAACAAATCACACCCGATCACAACAGATCACAACAAATCACAAGGCAAATGTTGTGATTTGTTGTGATTTTTTGCGATTTGTTGCGGCCAGTTGTGATTTGTTGTGACTAGGTGTGACGTGGTGTGATTTGTTGTGACCAGTTGTGACGACTTGTGACCCTTTTGTGATGAGTTGTGATGAGGTGTGATCTGTTGTGATCTGTTGTGATCGCGATCCAAAATTTTAAATTTTTGAAATTTTGGATCGCGATCACAACAGATCACAACAGATCACACCTCATCACAACTCATCACAACTCATCACAAAAGGGTCACAAGTCGTCACAACTGGTCGCAACAAATCACAACTGGCCACAACAAATCGCAACAAATCGCAACAAATCACAACAAATCACAACATTTGGCGTTGTGATTTGTTGTGATCGGGTGTGATTCGTTGTGATTTGTTGTTTTTTCCCCCAGCCTGATTACCCCATTGCCTTGTTGTTATGACTGTGCGCACATTCACACCAACCTTCATCAGCCAAACCACGTGAGGTTTGTTCATCCGGGTTTGGCGCACACACAACGACTTGTCTTTGAAACGTCCAATGCAACACTCACAGCATCGAGGCCAAGTGTTTCTCGTAGTATTTTTCGGTTTTGCTCTGAGTGAGCGGATATAACTGGTGAAAATGGGTACAGTGGCTGAATCTGGAGGTTGGGTGCGGGTTGTGTGTTCCGCATCATCCCTACAAATCAAACCAAGCCGATTGACACCGAACATTTTGTCTGACCTGCACCCATTGTTTCCTGCCTGCCTGCCTGTGTTGTGCTGCACCTGTGCCTCCCTGTTCTGTATTTTGTACCCTCAGCGGGTTCACGATACAGGGCAGTCCACTCCCCCAAAAATCACGGTCTTGACGCCCATTCCATCCACTTTCAGTGGATGTGTTTGGTATTTCCGAATGGAATTTTCCAGCGTCAAGATTACAAGAACAGGGTCAGTCACTTCTACCGTAGCTGCGATGCCGGTAGTTGTGCAGAAATGATTTTTTCGACGGACGCGACGCCTCCCCAGCTTGCCTGTGTCTGTGTTGCCATAGCCATGTGACAGATATTCACATAACGAATGTACTGTCACACCGCAAGGGGCTTTGGACAACGTTAAACAACAGTACACTTGCAGGTTTGGGTCAAAAATTCCAATTTCCGCTGGTCACGGGCCCCTTTCAAAACATTGACCACCTTTCGAGAATTTAGTTCTGCACCATGGATTCGAGGGACTGCGATGATTCGGAACCGAGGATGAAGACTACTGGGAAGGAACTGTGTGCTCTCTTGAAGCACTGGAATCGGCGAACTTGGACGGAACCTAAGCGCGACAGGTGAAGGGGCATCCCGAACAAAGGCATACAAAGTGGCTCTGGAGATATTGTTGCATCTGCGACACCCTGTCTTACATCCCGCCTGGGCTCTGATCTTCACCTATAGCAATGACTAAATCCCTATCATGGGTACATGAAGCTTTTGTAGGTACATTTAAACTTGCGAACCTCTCAACGACCTGTTAATCGCCTTGTACCGAAATCTGACCCTGGGCTTCGGCCCTCACGGCATTCAGCGGGTGACCCGATGCCGGTGTGGATGGAGAAGTGCACAGTTCTGAAACAGTGTGTCGACGAATCCGAGGAATCCAATCAGAGTAGTCCCGAGATGAAGTGGTGCAAGAACTCAAAAACTGTTTGCCTTTGGTCAAGGCCCCCTTTCCAAAAATTTGACCCGCGCAGTGGTGGCCAGTCCTGAGATCCAACAGTAGCATAAGCACAATAACCCTGTACATAGCCTGTGTATGACTACCCTGTCATACCAGGCTGCTGCTAGTTGGCCACAAGCCCCACTGGCAGAATTCTCAGAACTCTCCCAGAATTCTCCCAGAATTCTCCCAGAATTCTCAGAATTCTCCCAGAATTCTCCCAGAATTCTGCAGAATTCTGTCAGAATTCTCAGAATCTGCAGAATTCTACAGAATTTCTCAGATTCTGCAGAATTTAAAAATCTGGAAATTCTGGGCATTTTTCTGTCAGAATTCTGCGAAACCATGTTTGAAGCCAATATTTTTTGTCACAGTAGCTTAGCTGAAAAGTTGGGTGAGTCGTCCACCCTACACAAGGGTATATCCACCACCACCTAGCACCCCCCCCCCCCCCCCTCTCTCCTCCCTCCCCCGCCACCTCCCACCACCCCACCACCGCAACCCCTTTGGATGAAGGGATGTTTTCGCGTTTGCGACTGTTACTCCTTTCTAGTAGATCTAGTAGATCAGATCGTTCTGCCCGCGCCCGTCGCAACCCCGTCCCCTGCACCCCCCCCCCCTCCTCTAGAGAACGTTGTTTTCATTTGCATTGGGGGGAGGGGGGTGGGGTGGGGTGGGGTGGGGTGGCGGAGCCTCCGCTTGAGAAACCCAGAACAGCTAGGGAAAACCTGTGAGATCCCCCTCACAACTGAATAGGTGGTTGACACCCCCGTGCAACCGCACGCATCACATATCATATATAAAGGGGGCTTCGCTCAGAAATCCAGAAAAGTGAGGGAAACAGCAACCCGCCTCACAACACTGGGCTGCAAAGTGGCACAGTTTGGCACACAGTGTGGCACAGAGCGAAGGCCCCCAATAACCGATACCCTGCTCCCACGCACCCACCCTACCCCAACCTCCAGCTCCACCTCCACCTCCTCCCTCGTCACGAGTGAAGGGGGGGGGGGGGTAGGGCGGGTCGAAAGCCTGTCCCAAAATGGGGTTTTTCGACATAGCAGCCGCGGCCCTCTATTTGACCTTCTGACCCCCCAGAACCCACCATACCCCGGTTTTTGGGCCCTAGGAGTCCGATTTTCGGGCTCCCGAGCCCCGGAAAGTCGATTTTTGATGATGTCAAAATTTTGTTCCCTATACTGCACCTCAGGGTCACGCACGGGTTCGCCAGTCCACTATCAGCCCATGTGCAGGCCCACTTTCTCGACCTCCTCCACCCCTTCCTCCCCTGCGTCCTCAAGACCCTCCATAGGTGCCAATCCTGCATCTTTCGACCCTCTTCCCACTCCAGCGTCGCACCAAACTGTTGAATGCGGGCAGCCACCATCTCCTTCTCTGTATACACTGCCAGATCATGCAAAGATGCATACTGATGCAGAGTGGGAACCGTCATCAACTTGCACAGTGTGCGGTGCTTGGCTGCAAGGGACAGGCGGCACAACTGGCCACTGCTCCGACACTGAGATGCTGGTCTGGCCAACGAACTCTTTGTAAGTTGAAAGGTCTCCTCTGTCGGGAGGGGGGTTTGCGAACCAACCCTCACGACTTGCTCATGGCTTGCTGAGCAGGGCGTGCAATGACTTTCTGATTATTCAGGACGTGCATTCGAAGCCCGCGCACTTCTTCTGTGAAATGGTTGTTGCGAGAGTTGCACTGTGTGATTCCTTGATCCCCTTCCTCGCCTCAGCGTACGGAGGACGCTTGAATGTCCCGAGCATATCCTTCGCAGCGTCTTTAGCCAGTTCCGCGCACTCGTCATTTACATAAGGCGCGTGCAGCATAAATACCCGGACACTGTTCTGAGACCAGGTCCCACAGGACCCTGGTCTTGAGCGCCAGAAGAGAACCTTGATGATAAGCTCGGGCTCTGCGTTGCAGCTGGGTACTCGCTGCGCTCTTCCACCTCCCTTGACTGTCTGCATCCACAGGAGAAATGCTTCGCAGATAACGGCAGCAGTGGCAAGTGTTTAGTCGGGACAGTTTACCTGCCTTGCATTCTAAGAGAGCATTCTCATGAGGGCATCAACACTAATGCATCACTGTCGGCTATGATGACATCCTCCCTGTTCCTGGCAGCTCCGAGTTCAATAGCAGGCCACCCAACGACTGTGTCAGATGGCAGTATTCGATGGCATCTTCTCACTGTCCGAATCGTTGGGATACGACGTTGTTTGTGGCGTGGATGAGCGGTTGCATCAGAAAATCACAGCCGCAGGATGGTGTGCGCTCGGACGTCCCAGGATGAGAGTGTTTTACTATCTGCCCGTGGCAGGCGTCCGTGCCATGACCCGGAGGTGCAGTATAGGGAACGGAAAAATTGACATCATCAAAAATCGACTTTCCGGGGCTCGGGAGCCCGAAAATCGGACTCCTAGGGCCCAAAAACCGGGGTATGGTGGGTTCTGGGGGGTCAGAAGGTCAAATAGAGGGCCGCGGCTGCTATGTCGAAAAACACCATTTTGGGACAAAAAAACGGGGCTTTCGACCCCCCCTACCCCCCCCCCCTCTCCCTCGCCCCTTTCCACCCCATAAATGATACCCAACACCTCTTTTTTCGCGCGTCGCGCGCGTCCGACGCACGAAAAAAAAGGCCTTCGCGCGAAGGAAAACTATGTTGTACGCGCGTAAAAAAAAGACGAAAAATCGCTCCGCGCGTAAAGAAAGTATGGAGGGCTGGCCCGAAAAAAAACGCGCTTTTTTTTACGCGCGTCGAGAAAGTATGCTTGTCACTGACGAAAAACTAATGCAACCGAGTGACTCTCAAGAGAGAAGGTAGCAACGCAGAACACCCCACCAGCCTGCCGGGCGTGTGAAGTGTTCGCAAGGATCCGCACGGTGAAAAGTTTCCTGAGTTGGCTACGCCGAACTTACAAAAAAAATATGATCCCGGGAAGCGTTGTGCTCAAACATGCAACTAACAAAAAAAAGGAGTGAGGGCTTCACAGCTTCACCCTGTGTCACGTTGCAACCGGTTTTTGTTGTGAATCCTACCCGTCGGTGGTTACCTCCATGGAGGGGGAGGGACCCCCGGGTGTGAGGCACTTGAGCCATCCAGGTGGGGTGGGCAGCGAGCCTGGGGGAGGGGGGAGGGGAGGGGGGCTTTGTGAGGCACACAGACAGATCGCCTTTTCTTCTTCTCACTCACGGGGTTGCCCGATGACGCTGTGCAGGCTCGACTGCAGCGCATGGCAAATGAACCTGTGCCAGGGCCTAACCCCCTTCGTTTGCTTGTTTGTTAGAGTGTGCGCGTGCCGTGGCAGCTTATAACTCTACGAAGAGAAAAAGGTTCCAGGGTGATGGTGCCCTGGGGGTCGCGGGGGGGGGGGGGGGGGGTCTACTGCACGGTGGGGTACGACAACCATGAGGGTAACCCTTTTAGGGAGTCAAATCGGCCTTGCGAAATTTAGGGACCCTGGGTACCGAATTTCGGTACCCCCCACCCCCAAAAAGTGGTAGACCACGGCGCCAAGGGGGGGACCCTTTCGAATTTTTTTTGGGGGGTCCATTTTGGACGTTTTTGGACATTTGAACCCGATTTCCACGGTTTTTTTTGTATTTGAAGCCTTTCGTTCTGAATGCCCAGTGAGCCCAGCCCCCATGAGACAGGGGCGTGAAGCCCCTTCCCCAGGTCCCTCCACTCCCCTGGACGGACCTGAGCTCCTCACACCAGCTCACCATCGGCCTTCAGGGAGTCGTCGACGTATTGCAAGGCATAGCGAGTATTTTGCACTGCTGCGAGACACAGCTCACGATCGGCCTTCAGGGAGCCGTCGACGTATCGCAAGGCATAGCCATTTGTTTGCACTGCTGCGAGACACAGCTCACGATCGGCCTTCAGGGAGTCGTCGACGTGTTGCAAGGCATAGCCATTCCTTTGCACTGCCGCGAGAATGAATTCGCGATCGGTCTTCAAGGAGGCGTCAATGTCTTGCAAGAAAGAGCCTTTCTTTTGCACTGCTGTGAGACACAGCTCACGATCGGCCTTCAGGGAGTCGTCGACGTACTCAAAGGCATATACACTCTTTTGCACTGCTGCGAGACACAGCTCACGATCGGCCTTCAAGGAGTCGTCGAAGTATGGCAAGGCAGATGCATTATTTTGCACTGCTGCGAGACACAGCTCACGATCGGCCTTCAGGTAGTCGTCGAAGTATTGCAAGGTAGATGCATTATTTTGCACTGCTGCGAGACACAGCTCACGATTGGCCTTCAAGGAGTCGTCGAAGTATTGCAAGGCATAATCATCCCTTGGCACTGCTGCGAGACACAGCTCACGATCGGCCTTCAGGGAGTCGTCGACGTATCGCAAGGCACGGCCATCTTGTTGCACTGCTGCGAGACACAGCTCGCGATCGGCCTTCAAGGAGTCGTCGACGTGTTCCAAGACAGATGCATTATTTTGCACTGCTGCGAGACACAGCTCACGATCGGCCTTCAAGGAGTCGTCGACGGATCGCAAGGCACGGCCATCTTCTTGCACTGCTGCGAGACACAGCTCACGATCGGCCTTCAAGGAGTCGTCGACGAGTACCAAGGCATAGCCATCTTTTTGCACTGCTGCGAGACACAGCTCACGATCGGCCTTCAGGGAGTCGTCGACGTATTCCAAGGCATAGCCATCTTGTTGCACTGCTGCGAGACACAGCTCACGATCGGCCTTCAGGGAGGTGTCAACGTGTTCCAAGGAATAGCCATGCGTTTGCACTGCCGCGAGACACAGCTCACGATCGGCCTTCAAGGAGTCGTCGACGTATTGCAAGACAGACCCATGCGTTTGCACTGCTGCGAGACACAGCTCACGATCGGCCTTCAAGGAGTCGTCGACGTATTGCAAGACAGACCCATGCGTTTGCACTGCTGCGAGACACAGCTCACGATCGGCCTTCAGGGAGTCGTGGACGTGTTCCAAGGCAGATGCATTACTTTGCACTGCAGCGAGACACAGTTCACGATCGGCCTTCAGGGAGTCGTCGACGTATTTCAAGGCATAGCCATCTCTTTGCACTGCAGCGAGACACAGCTCACGATCGGCCTTCAGGGAGTCGTCGACGTCGTGCAAGGCACAGCCAGTTTGCACTGCTGCGAGACATAGCTCACGATCGGCCTTCAGGGAGTCGTCGACGTCGTGCAAGGCACAGCCAGTTTGCACTGCTGCGAGACATAGCTCACGATCGGCCTTCAGGGAGTCGTCGACGTATTTCAAGGCAGAGCCATCCGTCTGCACTGCTGCGAGACACTGATTGATTTTGTTTATAGACTGACTCATCCAGAGGATCCAGGGAGCCCGGCGCAATTGCCAGACCCCCCAGACGGCCAGAAGACGCCGGTCTTCGCCGGGGCGGACCCAGCTAAAAGCTAACAGCAAGAACAGCAATAAAAAGGGAGAGCGTGCTCCTATCTCTGTGGGCTGGCGGGAAAAGGCTAAAAGGTAGAAAGGAAGGAAGCAATGTGCAACAAAATACGATTAATGCACTCGTTTGTTAACACCGCGCCGGTCGCATAATGCTGCGGTCGGATGAACGATTGACTGATCAACTCCAACCCAGTGGGCGTAAAAAGGAGAAGACGGGAACAACGGCTGGTCTAACAGGACGAACGGACACTCACCACCACAGGGTATTCCAGAGGCGTTCCTGGTCGCGGCTCGACTGGTCGAACAACAGGTGACGGGCAAAAGATCGTGGTGAAAAAGAACTAAAAGTAGGAAGGCGAAGGAAGGCAAAGCCGGGGGATCCACGTGTGCGGTGAACTTGTCCCACGTGCGCATGTGCGTTAAACTAGTCCCACGCGCCCCGGTGAAAAACACGTAACACGGTTGCCGCCCACAGTTTCTTCTGGCCACGCGGCGCGCTTCATGAGCGCCGCGTGCAGCCTGACTGGTCTTAGCGGCCTAAGCGAAACACCGGGTCTCCAGAGGGATACATCCAGCCTACACGCAATGCGCTACCTTAAGCCAAAGCGTGCAGCGTAGCTTACCTCAACGGTCTGTTCGCAAAGGCCCCCAGGGTTCACCACGTGGAGGTGCCAGCCGTAGTCGCCAGGTCCGCTCCCCTGACGACCCATCACCCCTGCACTGCTGCGAGACACACCTCACGATCGGCCTTCAGGGAGTCGTCGACGTATTTCAAGGCAGCGCCACCCGTCTGCACTGCTGCGAGACACAGCTCACGATCGGCCTTCACCGTACTGTGTGCAAATGAAAGGCACTGAGGGTCAGCCCGAACAGCTTTGACAACATCCTCCTTGTTCGACACCCACACCGGAACCTGCCACACTCCCTTGCGACCGCTGTCCAGGTCATCCAGGTAGGGCTGGCACACCAAGTCAACGTCCACTGTGCACCTGTCACCGACACCTGCAACACTGCTCAGAGGCTCGTCCCCGCACAGGACCTCGCCCCCCACCGACAGCTGCAGGTCAGCCACCTCCACACCAACTAAGTTGGGGAGCATCTGATATGCGAACTCCTTCAGCTTGTCAGGCGTGTCGTCAATCCCGATGTCGGCGGCATGCTGGTCACCGGTCCTCCTGTCAGCCAGGAACACCAACATGGCTCTTTCTGCCTGCAGTTGCAGGCAGACACCTGTGGCTGTGGGGGTGCAGTGCTGTGTGCAAGGCAGGCCTGTAGTGGCCGCAACGGTCAACGTATCCAATACATCCAATCCCTCCGGTAGGGCGCAGGCCATGCAAGGCTGCGGAGCTCAGAGGGGTGAGGCAAAACAACAGAGCAGCAGATCGTTGGAAGCACTCCTACACTTGCACGCTTCATGTGTGGCGTGAATCGATTAGGAACTACGCAAGACCAATGTAAGTCGGGGTCGGCCCCAGGGGAGGTGTCTAAAGGCTACAGACACACACGACAGATATCGCCTGTGAGTGTTCAGGAAGACGCCCCAGCGCGGCCAGGGCAAGGCAGTTGGGCTAGGAACCGAGTCGGGTGTCTCACATAGAGTAGGGGTAGGGAATCTCGAAGTAGACTGCAGGCATGCACCAGCAGGTGGCATGCCCTGCGCTTCTTCGGATGAGATGTGAATATTCTTGCGGCAGGTGCACTGCAGGGTGGCACTGCCTCCTGCAGGGTGCTGCTCTGCCTTTTGTGTCCGATTCACCCCCTTCATTGCATGGGGGAGGGGGGGGGCAAACCCACTCAGTACTGCTTGCAGTGATGCATCTTCTGCAGGATATACTCGGCATCTCCATGCAGGCCAAGCGATGAGTACAGCCGATACATCGAGTCTGTGGCGGGGCGGAGATATGCGTCCCTGCTCTGAGGGGTCACAGCTGCCTCCGCAAGCAGCACGTCGTAGCATGACTCCGCCAGTCTCATGTAATCATCATCAACCCTCTGGGCACGCCCCTCACACTGTGCCAGGATGCCAACGAGCACGTCGGGCGGGGGCCCCCCGTCACGCCGCGACAGCTCCAGGTAATGCCGCTGGGCTGCAGCGCAGTCCCCGTCACGCAGGCAGGCCACAACCACCTTCCCGAGGGCACGGCTGGGGACGCTCTCCCCCTTTGAGTGCATCTCGTTCACGACTGCCTCCGCGTCGGCGGCGGTCGCCGCAAGCTCCAGCACCACGGCGTAGGTCAGCGGGCCCACCGTGTCGGCAGGGGCACCGCCCTCCGTGGGGAACATTGGCAGCACCACCTCACGGATGTACCGCAGCGGGTTGCCAGGCAGGGCGGGTGCCAGCACGCTCAGGAGGGCGTCGGGTGGCGGGGGCGGCGGGCTGCCGGGGGGTGCGTCGGGATCCTCGCAACGCAGCATCGCCTCGTCGAAGAGGGACAGCGTGGCGTCGTGCCGCCCCGCCGCGTTGGCAGCGGACATCAGGTAGGCGTAGAGCCGTGGCACGTAGGATGCCTCCACGGCCTCGCGCTGTGGGATCCCCAGCAGAAGGTCGACATCGCGTGCCCGGCATGCGTTGCGCACTGCAATGAGGAGAGCACCGCTGTGCAGCGACACGCCGTTCTCCCACGCCATGTGTAGAAGGTGGACAGTAGCCCGTGCGACTCGTATCCTCCGTGACTCTGAGTTGGCGCGTTTGAAGCAGTCGTCGTAGAAGTTGAGGACGAGTGCTGTGCTGCGTCGGCCCAGCGCGTGACCCAAGCGGACCGCTTCGGTGCAGAAGCGTGAGATGATCTCGTCATCCTGCCGCTCCGCCCGCATGCATCCCGCGAGGATTTTCTCCAGCTCGTCGTCAGACAGCTTCCGCCCCGCCCGGTCCACAATGCCCAGCAGGTCTTGGAAAGAGATGTCGGTGCCGCGGTGCTTTGCCTGCATGGCCTGCAGCAGCGGGTGCACGCCCTCCGTCATGGCGTGGGGTTCGTCCGACCCGAGCCACCGGTTCAGGGATGCGGCGAAGGATGGGGTTGGGCTGGCTTCCTGGTGTGCAGAGGCGGTCATTTCGCTGACGGCGGAACGCACGGCGTCATCCCAGACGCGTCCGTAGCCCAACAGCGCGGCGCAGCGCCGCATTGGGCTGCAGGGCGCATCACAGGCCTGGAAGGCGGGCGGATGTGGTGGGAGGCAGGGTTGCGAAGCTCACATGTTGCAACTATCTGTGCCCCCTCCACCACCCCCTTGTATCGTGAAGTGGCAGCAAAACGTGACAAAAGAGGTACGGGGGGGGGGGGAGCGGGGAGCGGGGGGGGGGGGGGGGGAAGGGGGCACGCGAGCTGCAGCATGCAGTTCCAACCCACATCCAGAAGATACCCCCACATGCCCTTCTGGGAATATGTTTTCCTGGCTACCTCCTTCCCATAAAATCCGATTTCGCTGAACCCCCTGTTGCATCGGGTATCTTGGCACCAAGCAGAGACTGGCTCGCACCAGTTTGCCGTGCCAAGAACACCCCCCCCTCCGCCCCCACCACCCATCATCACCCCCGTCCACAAAAAGAAGAAAGCTTTGTATGCTGGCGAAGCGGGTAGCATCGATGCACCGCCCATCCGCAACATACTTTTTACTCTCTCGATTGGCTGCTGTTTTCACCACCCCTAGTTTTTTTTGCCGGGTTATTGCCCTCCTGCGTGTTGATTCGATGAACAACAAGGATCTTTCACAATCAAAAATTGACATAGCTGGCGCCCCTGAAAAAAAAATATCGCCGGGAAGGCTGCTCCACAGCCCCCCTCTCGAGGAGCTTCGCCCTCCCCCCCACCCCCCCCCTCCACAATAAGAACCACGAAAAAAATCGGCATTTTTTTCAGGGACACCACGAGTAAATTTTTTTGGCCACCCCCCCCCCCCCACCCTCCCGCCCCCCTCCACTCCCCACCATTCCCCACCCCAACCCATTACCCTTACCCCCATCGCATCACCCCTGCTTTGTTAGAACACAAGGTCATTGCCACACGCGCACACCCCCTCCTATGCACGTGTCATGTGTGGTGTATGTTGGACAGGTTCGTGTTGTATGCTGTGGCATGAGCCACACATTGGGTTGCCATTTCGCGGGAACACCACACAACACCTCATGCCACCCACCCCCAGGCACAGCGGGGTGGCTCTTTGATTTGGGTTGCCTTTTGCGCTTTCATTTGAGACAGGCGGAGGGTGTGTTTTTTTTACTGATGTTTCGGGGAACAGCAGACGTGGTGCACGATGCACACCACGATATATTATTTTTTTGGGCCAGGCCATCCTGCAGCAACACGAAGCCCCTTTGAACGGTTCCTGCCAATCTGTGAGTCAGCCAGCAGAGCAGGCCCGAGGGACACGCCTTGAGACACTGAGCAGACACAAACCCTCAGCTAATTTCCAAATGCAAAAACAAAAAGCAGTTGCGATTTTTCGCGCCTCAAATTCCCGGGGCGCCGAGAGCTCACTGTGCGGAGTGGGAAAAGCGCACGAAAGGACAGATGCACACATGACCTTCATCCACAACCCCCCCTGCCTGTCTAATCGGCACCACCATACTTTTCCGCAGGCAATTTTCCTTCTGTGCGATGGGGGGGAAAAGGGGTGGGGTGGGGGGGGTGGGGGCGCCGCGCCACACCAAAGCAAGCTCCCCCCCCCCCTAACTTCCACGTTTTCTCATTACCCCCCCCCCTCTCCCTCGCCCCTTTCTACCCCATAAATGATACCCAACACCTCAGCACTCCCACCCCCTCTCCGCTGAGTTGACACCCTGTATTTCTTTTAACCCACACACACACACACGCACACCCGTCCTGCACCCCCGTCACAACATGCATCTAAACGGCTTTTGTTTGGGCAAACAGGCAATCAGGTTTGATGGGGGGTGATGTGTGTGGGGGGGGGGGGTTTAAATCTGAGGGGCCCTTATGACTTCTTCGGCACAGGCTTGGCAAAGATGTTGGTCGGGGGGGTGCCCTGGCGGAACACGGGTGTGGAGGTTGCCTCTGCCGCAGGGGCGCTCCCCCAGCCCATGGCTGCGCGCGGCGGGTGGCTGCCCCCTGCCCCTGTGGCAGGGGCAGACCCGAAGAGCGACGAGGCGGCAGGTGCTGCAAATGGGTTCTTCGGCTGGCCGCTGTTGGCCAAAATGCTTGCAAATGCGGTGCCAGTTCCCGACTGTGTCGTGGCCTCCGAAGGCAAGTCACCGACAGGCGCGAATGCAGACGCACTGGGCGTCGGCGTCGGGACCGGGGTTGGGATCGGGCTGCTGTCGCCCTGCACCTGGTCCGACCCCGGGTCGTCCGTCTGGGCCACCTCCTCGCTGCCCATGACATCCGGGTTCCCACCCTCGTCCTGCTCCTCCGACCCTTCGTCCATCGCCTCGAGGGTGCCGCCGTCATCCACGTCACCGTCCTCCGCAGCAGGCTGGCTCGGCACCACGCTCTGCTGCGAAGAGAAGGGGATCTCCAATGTGCCTGCAGGCTCGTCCAGCACTTCGCCTGCCCCGTCGCCCTCGCCCTCTCCCTGTGGGTGTGTTTCGGTGGGTTGGGAAAGCGGATCGTTAACGCGTGGTTCTATTGAGTGTGTGCGCATTCACTGTTTCACCGTCACTCCCGGTGTGGTTCCGATGCACATCCACGTGCGCTTCTGACAGTTTTGAAAGAGAAAATCCCATCTTTTTTTTACAGGTGCAGAGACACACCGAGCATCCGCTCTTCGTGTGATAGGCACTTCCTCTCCCAGGGGGGCACACCCACCCACCCCCTACCACCCTCTCCCCCCCAGTGGGGATGAGAAAGCCATTCGAAAACCCCTGCCACCCACTTCCCTCCGCCCCAGCCACCCCCCTTCGGCAACCCACCCACACCACCGTCATACCACTGCAGGGGTTTCCTCCATTTCCACCTCATCCTCGGGCGCCTCGGGCTCGGCTTCGGCCTCAGCCTCCGCCTGCTGCTCGTCCCCCTCGGCACCAGCCTCACCCTCGGCGTTGTCGGCGGGGCTGCCGTCCTCCGCACCTTCCTCCGCCTCCACGTCACCTTCGGCCTCGGCCTCTGGGGCCTCAGCCCCGGCTTCTGCTTCAGCGTCAGCACCAGCCTCTGCATCGGCATCACCCTCGCCCCCGGGCTCGGCATCGCCTTCCATCTCGACCTCCTCCCCCGCCTCGCCGCTGCCCTCTGCAGCTGCGTCGGTGGCAAGCATGTCGCCGGCATCGGCCTTGTCGTCATCCTGCGCCATCTCGTTGTCCCACTCCTCCTCCGCCTCGGCCTGCGGGAGCGAGTCCTCAACCAGGCGGTCGTCAGGCACGGGCGACACATCCAGCTGCACCCCGCCGCTCGGCATCTCCGGCTTCGCCTCCTGGCGGGCCCGCTTTATGGGCTCCTCCTCCACATCGTCGCTGCGGCCGCGCTTCTTGGAGGGGGGTGCTGCCGCCTCCTGCTGCTGCTCCTGTGCCTCCTCCTCCTGGGCCTCTTCGACGGCCTCCTGCTCCTGCACCTGCTCCTGCTCCGGCTCCGGCTCTGCCTCAGGCTCAGGCTCAGGCTCGGGCTCCTCCTCGACCTGCGCAGCCTCAGCAGCAGCGGATTCGGCCTGGGCCTGTGCCTGTGCCTGTGCCTGTGCCTCGAAGTGTGCTTTGACGCACTGCGCCTTGGCGGTTTCCTCTGCGGCCTGTGCCTTGGCCTGCTGTGCGGCCTGGGCGTGGGTCTGCGCCTTTGCCAGCGCCTCGTCCTTCGCAGCAACCGCTTGCTGCACCTTGAGCTTCAGGGCTGTGTTGGCGTCGCGGAGGTTTGCCGTCTCCTGCAGGGCGGTGTTGCGCGCCGCCTGGTCCTGTGCGCGCGTGGCGTTGAACGCCGCGTTTTCCTTCTGCTTCTCGTCGACCAGCTTCGCCACCTCTGCCTCCAGGTCGTTGATGCGCGACTGCGTCGCCTTCGTGCGCTCCTCGTGGGCTGTGATCACATCCTCCAGCTCTGCGATGCGCGCCTTCAGCTGCCCGTTCTCGCGTTCGAGGCGAGTCGCGTCGCGCATGGCACCCTGGAAATAGGGAGGGGTGTGGTGAAGGGCGGCACTGATCCCGATAATGACGTGATGAAAAAGCTATTCAGCCTGTTCTGAACCAGGTTTGAGCCAACCTTGGTTTGTGAAGAAGAGCACACGAGCTGGTGATGATGGTCAGAAGCCTGACACACACAACCCAAACACCATCCCCTGATCCAGCAAAGGGCTTGGTTTGGCCCACCCGCAGCCCCAGCACGTCGAGCAACACCCATGCGACCTTGCCCCCCCCCTGTCCCCCCACGAGCGGGCCATACCTTCGCGTTGTCAATCAGGTCCATTTCGCGCGACACCTTCTCCACACGGCGGTCCGCCTCCAGGCGGTCGCCCTCCGCCACGCCCTTCTCCTTCCTGAGCTCGGAGATCTGGGACTTGAGCGAGGCCACCTCGCCCTCCAGGGACGACTTGCCCTCCCGCGCAGAGTCGAGGGCTGTCTCGAGCCGCGAAATCTTCTGGCACAGGGACCCCTCCTTCATCTGGTGCCTCTGCATCAGCTGGGCGACGGACGGGTCGGGCGGCGGCGCCGCCTTGGCATGCGCAGCGGTGTCTGCGGCAATCCTGCGCTTGAGCGCCTGCACCTCCTCGTTCAGCTTGGTGACCTCTGTGTTGCGCTGGCGCACGAGGGTCTCGAGAGACGCGATGCGAGCCTCGCCCTGCTTCCCAACCGCAGCGCTGTTGCTGGCTGCCACTGCCTTCTCCTCGATGAGCTGCTTCATGGCTGTCTCCTTCTCTGCCACAGCAGCCTTCAGCGCCGTGTTCTCAGACTTGATGATGTCAAGCTGCTTCTGCAACCCGGAAAGCTTCTCCGACTCCAGGCTGATGACCTGCTTCGTCTTCGACACCTCGTCTGCCATGCGCGCCCGCAGCTCCGACAGATCGCCCCGCAGCTTCTTGTTCTCTGAGGTGATGTCGCCCAGCTCGGTGCTCTGCTTGTTGCGCGCAGTGCGGTTGCTCTCGATGACGCCCTGCAGCTCTGTGTTCCTGAAGTTGAGCTGCTCCACGAGCTGTGCCATGTCGATCTTCTCAGCCTCGCACCGGGCAAACTGTAGGGATGGCGTGGGGTGGAACAGGGACAGGCAATGTGCAAGCAAGGGCACAACATATGCAGGGCGTGCACCGCACCATCACAGAGCTAGACAGCGTGAATATGGCCCCCTCGTGGGAGTGTCGAGTGTCGGGTTACCTTGACGGGGAACAAACAGAATAACTCGCATACAGCCGAACACCTGACCATTTTTGGCATATTTTTACATCCTTCACATTGCCCGCCGTGCGAATCACAGAGCAGAATCATACCATCTTTGCGTAGTTGTCCTTCTCGGACACCACCTCCTTCATCAGATCCGCACTGGACACATTCGCTGCCTGAGCCTGTGGTGGGGTGGGGATGGAAAGGAGCAGCAGAAGGCAACCGCCGTACAACCATATCCCTCGCAGGCATAACAGTGTGAACACTCCACCCCCCACAGTACCCGTGTTCTGTTGGGCGAAATAGCAAAGGCGCTGTCCATGGGTGGACTTGGAAAGTGCCACCTTGATGTCCTGCTGGATTTTATACCCCCTTTCACACCACCCGCAGCCATACCTGAGCCAGCTGATCGGCAACCACCTTCACACGCTCCTGCTCCTCCGCCTTGCAGTTCTCCAGCTCCTCCTCCGC
Source organism: Rhynchopus euleeides (assembly GCA_963210315.1). NCBI lineage: Eukaryota > Euglenozoa > Diplonemea > Diplonemida > Diplonemidae > Rhynchopus > Rhynchopus euleeides. Next base: position 1,651,655 of record OY723257.1, read on the forward strand.
CTGCTTGGCACGGCCAGTCAGCTCGTCGATCTGCGCCTTCAGCGCGATCACCTCGGAATCGCTGCCCTGTGCAGACGCACGGTAGCTGTCCAGCTGGAGGGTGAGGGAGTCGCACGACTTCTTCGCGGCGGCAAGCTCTGCCTTGAGGCGCGCAGCCTCGTTGTCGTCGATAGCAGCAGTGGTTGCATCAGGGTCCTGCAGCGGTGTGGATGTGGAAGCAAGCAGCTTGCGGAGGTGCTGCTCGAGGAAGGCGCTCCGCTCCTCCGCACGCTGCAGCGTGTCCTGCGTCATGTCGACGGTGTATTTGCTCTGCGCCGCCGCATCGCGCGCCAGCTTCAGCTCGTCCTCCAGGCGGAACTGCTCCTGCTTCGCCCCCCGGTAGCGGAGGCGCGCACGCTCCTCCACCACCTCGCGCTCCTGGCGGTCAGCCCGGCACTGCTCCTCCAGCTGCTTGATCTTTGCCGCCTGCTGTGCGGTGACCGAGTCAGCCCCGTGCACCACATCCTCCTGCTCTGCCCGCAAGCCCTCCACAAGGGCCTCCAGGTCGCCAGCAAGCTTCTCCATCCTGAGAGGGGGTGGTGTTATGGTGGAGCAGGCCATGCAAGGATTGTGCCGAGTGCCTGACGTGGCGGAAAAACACCACGAGGAATGTATCACCACACTCGTTGCATTCCGAATTCTGAGAAGTGTCTCTTTTTCCAGTGATTTATTTACTGGGGGGGGGGGGGGGGCAAATACAAGGGTATACTCTTCTATTCACCGTGCCAGCTTACGTAATTCAGGGTTCTCAAAAATTGTTTTTTAGCTGAAAAGTTGTCTACCATGCAAATACAAGAGTATATACTCTTGTATTTGCATACTAGAAATGTGGCCTCCGGGTGGGCCCTCATGGGGCAGCGGCGCCGAATAGACAATACGAGCGTCCTCTTGGCCTTTCCCACCCCCGAGGCGACTCCCACCCGACCGTGACGACTCCAGACAGGAGGCCCACTGGCCTGGGGGAGGTCATTGGAAGCACAAAATATGATGAAAACCCCACAAAAGTTCTCCAAAAGTCTAGTATGCAAATACAAGAGTATACTCTTGTATTTGCTCAGTGAACTTTTTAAAATCGCAATTTCTGGAGTACTCTTGTATTAGCATATACCCTTGTATTTGCATATACTCTTGTATTTGCCCCCCCCCAGTAATCGGGTGTGTCGCGGCTGGCACTTCGAAACAAACCAAAATACAATACCCGGCGGTTTTCTCCCCACTACCCTGCAAGGAAACGGGTCATACTTTGCGCTGTAGGCAACGGCTTCGCGGTAGTGCCCCTCGACAGTCTCCTTCGCCGTTCTGAGATGTGCAACCTCTGCCTCAAGGGTCTCGCGCTGTGTAGGTTGGGGTGGGCATGGGCAGGCATGGCGCGGTGGGGTGGCATGCAGATCACGAAGACACAGAAAAATCATTGTGAAGTTCGTTACATTATGGAAGATTCGCAGCAACGCGATGTGCGCAGAGGGGATCGAAACGCTGCCACGGGTATTTTCTGCACAACAACGCAAAATAACAAGACAGATCCCCCTGCGTGTATGCAAGGAAGGAAAGGGGAGGATGGCATATGTATTTGAAGCACCCCACACACCTGGCTGGTCTCCTCGCGCAGGCTCTTCTCCACCTCCCGCACCTTCTGCGACAGCTTCTGCGACGCCTCATGGGCCGCGATCAGGTCCTGCTGGCGCTTGTTCTCCGCGTCCTGCCGCTCCTTCGAACTGGCGACGTGGTCCAGCAGCTGCGCGTTGAGCGCCTCCTTGAAGGACCGCTCCCTGCGAAGGACAACATCCGACTCCTGCATGCGGCTCGTCATCTCCGCGAGCTTCGCATTGGCGTCGCGCAGCTTCTTGTCAGCCTCGGAGAGCTGGCCCTTCAGCTCGTTCACCATGCTGGTCTTCTGCTGGGCAGCCTCCGCCACAAGCGCGGCTGCGGCTGCGGCGGCAGGCGCAGGCGCAGCCGCAGGCGCCGCGGCATCACCGGCAGGAGCAGGCGTGGGCGTGCCCTCGCTGCTGGGCGTCTCAGAGAGATCAGCCTCCGCTGTCTTCGCCTCGACACGCAGCTCGTGCTGCAGCTCCTTGTCGCCCTGCTGCACGGCATGCGTGTACAGCAGGTTGAGGATGTGGTCGCGCTGCTTGCGGGTCTGGCTCAGCGCATCGGCCACGCTGTCCAGCTCCTGCACAATCCTGTCGTGCTCCGCGGTGATGCCCCCCAGCTTCTCCATCGCACGCGCCTCGATGTCCTTCTCCCGCAGGCCGGCATCCGCATCGCGCTGGACCTGCGCCTTGATCGTGGCGTTCTCCTTCTCCAGCTGCGTGTTCCGCTCCACCACCTTCTGCAGCGCGGGGCTCTTCGAACCCTCGGTTGTGATCTCCTCTGCAGACCAGCGCGCCAGGCTCTTGCGCAACTCCCCGTTCTCCAGAGACAGGGCCTGGTGGCGGGTGTTGTGCTCTGCCAGCTCGGCCTGCAGCGCAGCCACCTCCTTCCGCGAGGCGTCGCTGTCCTTGCGGAGTGTCGCGTAGTGCCCCTGCAGGTGGTAGAGCTGCTTCTCGCGCTGCTGCAGCTCACGCTGCTGCTGGTAGATCGCGGGAGCCATCGACTCGCAGGTGTTGATAACCGACTGCTGGGTCTGCAGGAGGCGTGCGTTCTCCTCCTCCGCAAGCTCCAGGCGGGAGCGGAGGTCCAGCCACTTGCTGTACGCCGTGGACATGCTCAGGTCCAGCTCCTCCGCCACCAGGCGCTGCGCGGCGGCCAGGCGCCCCAGGGCATCCTCGTCGACAACGATGCTGTCCATCCCCAGCAGCTTCTCCATGATGTCCTTGTCGGTCTTCCCCTCCTCCAGCCTCGACACGAAGGCCTTCAGCCGCCCGATCTCATTCTGCATGAACTGCCTGTCCCGCTCGACCCCCTCACGCTCCCGGCGCCGCTCCGCCTCGACACCCTGGTGGAGCGTCTGCAGCTTGCGCAGCTGCTGCGCCGTCTGCTGCAGCTCCTTATGAGTCGTCTCATTCTGCGTCTTCAGGAGCGTGCTCTCGCTGTCCGCCACACGCACCTGGGTGCGCAGGTTGCGCACCTCCACGCGGAGCTGGTCCTCGCTGCTGCGGAGCTCCTTCTTCTCCTGCGTGTGGGCCGCCTTGATGTCCTCCAACGCCTTCACAGACTCCTCCAGACGATCCTGCAGAGTCCCTGCCCGGGTCTTGTAGACATCGCGCTGCGCCTCTGCGGTGACCTTCTCCGTGAGTGCCTCACGGCGCTGCTCCAGCGCCTTCTGCACCTCGGTGTCCTGCGCCTGGTTCTGCTCGGCGTGCTGCCGCTGCAGCGTGAGGCGCGACTCGTTGTTGGCACGCGTCACCTCCTCGAGCTCCTTCACCTTCGACTCCAGAAGCTCCATCTGGGAGCGCGCGCTCTTCAGCGTGTCTTTCGCGACGGATTCCGCCGCCTTCGCCTTGTCGCGCTCCTTCGACAGCCCCGCAATCTGGTTCTCGAAGTCGGCGTTCTTCTTGTCAACCTCCGGCTGGGCCAGCTGCTTGTTCTTCTCCATCTCCGCCATCAGGCGCTCGCCGAGCCGCGCCTCGCGGCTCTCCATCACAGCCTTGGCATCCTCCACCTCTGCGAAGCGCTGCTCGTACTCACGCACCTTCTCCTGCAGGGCAGCCACCTCACCCGAGAGGTCGGCAGCAACGGGCGCCGCTTCCGCCTGCTCCTCCGCAGCGGGCTCTACCACCGCAGCAGGCGCTGCCTCCGGCTCCGCCTTCTCAACGTCAGGCTGCTGCGGCTGCTCGGCCTGGGGGGCCGCGGCGGCAGCGGCGGCGGCGGCGTCGGCACCCTCAGCAGTGGGCGTGGGTGCTGCGTCGGCTGGGCTCTCCTTCTCCTCCGTCAGCGTCTCCTCCTGCGGCTTGTCAGGGGAGGCATTGTCGCCCTCCATCAGGGGCTGCGTGTGGGAGGCGTGCCCCCTCACCTGCTGCAGGGCTGGGTGTGCAGGGGGTGGTGTCGTGGTGGGGTGTGGCGTGGTGGTGGCAAAGGGATCTCCTCCGTGAATCGTGTGGCACATTCCCAGCTGCTGCTGAGCAGCAGCTGGGACTGTGACGTGCACGTTGTACTCACATCAACTGAGGTCCAGGCTGCTGGCCCTGGCTTTGGCTGTGGCTGGGATGCGTGTCCCGGTGACTGGGTTACAGGGAGATGCGGGTCTGGGGCGTGGGGAGTGGTGGCAGAGCTTCGCATCATGAGAAAATCGCCCCGAGTTGCCAGCTCGCTGTATAATATTCGTTCTCCCTAAACCCTCCCTTTCCACCAATCCCGGGTTTCGACACCCAAAGACGTAAGATCTGGCTTTTCGAAGACGACCAACCGTGGCATGTTGTGACCACCTTCTTCTTCTTCTTGTCTTCCTGCGTCCAAAAGGCATCCAAAGAACCGCCCATCCTGTCGGATTTGAGGCTAGCTCGGGAGGTAAACCTTGAGAGCACCTTTGTCGCAGGGGTGCACACACCCCACCGGGGTGAGTGGGTGTGTGTCGCAGGCCTCAACAAAGGGGGAATCTACAGACAGCTTTCGCATTGCATCGACGGCTGCACTTTCTTTCGCCTTCTTTCTGGCTTCTATCGCCGTCTCCATCACACTTGCATGTCGTTTGAATTGTTGCCGAGCAGTAACTTGCAGGCAACCCCTGCACAAACTAGCCACCTATGGCTGTGGAGCCCGGCACCTCCCTGCTCCACCCGGGGTTGCGGGTTTGCGGCAGTTCTTGATTTTATGGCGCAGCACGGGCAGTGCCCATGCCACATGTATCGTTTGAACAATCTTTGTTGTTTTGAGAAACGGGGGGTGTTGCCGCAAGCTTCAGGATAGGGGTGGAATGGGAGGGGATGGGGGGAGAGGATGACACCCAGGAACCTATACGCACATGGAGCAACCCACACAAATAGGCCATGATCTGTGCAGGGGTGAACCTGCTCGAAATGTGGCACACACGACATACAGAACACACCCCCAACCCGTCATGAAATCGGACGTGTGTTTTGTCAAATTTGAGAAATCCCCCCCCCCCACCGAACCAGCCCCTCTGCAGGGCCCAACAAGCCACAAAAAAAACCCCCCCCCCCACCCTCCCACACACGACTGAAAACACTTCCAGCGGAAACACCACTGGACCCCCCACACACCTCCCCGCTTCTCCTTTAATTAACCCACTCCACACTGTCCCCCACAGTGTTGAGGGTCACAAAGGGGTAGCAGAAGTCCTGAGTGTAGCGGTGGGGCACCGGGACCGGCTCTTCCGTCAGAGGCATGCCGTTGATGCTGAAGGAGGCCTCTGAGGACGCGGTGTCGATCGTGACGGAGACGAGGACCCGGTCGGCATCTTCGGTGAGCGCCTCCTGCAGGAGGCTGTGCGGAGCAACCCGTGTCCCATCCCCATCGAGCACCACCTCCAGGCCGTGCGCGCCCCCACCGATCTGCAGCGCGAAGCAGTTGTCAGGATATGAACTCAGCGGCTGCAGCGCATGCCTCTCCCCTCGCTCGGAGAGGTTCGCAAAGTCGGTCGGCCGGCACACCCCCACCAGATAGAGGTTCCCCAGCACAGACTCACACGCCGTCGACAGGAGGACGGTGAAGGTGAACTCACCCCACATCGGATGCAGGGGGCGGCCCCACAGCGCGGCGTAGCCACCATAGCAGCTGTCGGGATCCATGCTCCCTGGGAAGACCAGTGTCTGCCGTTTCTGCCCCAGAGGCAGCAGCTTGGGGTGGTAGGGCGACCAGCGGGCACGCCCGCCCTTCAGCCCCCTGGGTGCCCAGCCCGCGATGGTGCGGAGGATTTCAGACGGGAGGCGCAGCTCGCGCGCAGCCCAGAAGAGAATCGCGCGTGGGTCGAAGGAGGCACCCTTCGCAAGGCCCCCCTGGCTCGTCCCGCAGACAAGGCAGAATATAGAGACATCGGGGATGAGGTTCCCGCACCCCCGGCACTGCAGTGTCACGCGGTTCACAGCGATGCGTGACCCGGAGGCGCCAGGCATGGTGGGGGGGTGGGGGTGGGCCTAGTGAGGCCTCGCCCGAGTCACCCGCTTCCCCCGCGAGCGCGTCGGGTAGGGTGTCCCCTGTGTGTGGTGTTTTGGTGTGTGTGGGTTTGACACAGCAGGGCAGGCCTGCGGCACGCAGTGTTGGGTGGGTGGGGAGGGGGGTGGGTGGGGGCTGGGGCACCAACGCCACATTTTTTTGGGCTTTTGTTGTTGTTGTTGAAAATGCAGCATTCCGGTCGTTGGGTTTTCCCCGGAGATCTGGTGCTGGCTGAGCGGCTGCCTGTTGTGCCGGGTCGCTGCGGTTGCGATGCGAGTCTCACCCGGGGCAGCCGCTGAGCCAGACACCATTTGATGTCGGGGCGAGCTGCAACGCTGGCAGCAGCAGCGGTGTTTTTTTTCAAACGGTTCGGTCGCCTGTATTATTTCAGTCCTGCGGGCGACCAGCAGCGAGTTTGCGGCGTACCCGATTTGCTTCGCTTCGAAACTGTAAGCCCCCCTCCCTCCCTTGTTGCTTTGGCTGGCTTCACACCCCCCCCCCCCATGTCCCCCCCCCTCCACCCCTCAGAAAACAGGTCCGGCAAGAACCGCACCCGTTTCAACCCGGGGGGGCACAAGAGAGTAAAACTGAAAAATGGAAAAAAAATAAACAACGCCGACACGGCTGTAATGTGTCGCTGCTACCCGCTGCTGCTGCTGATGTAGGACAAAAAAAAGTTGCAATCGCGGTTCCTTTTGCCCCCCAGCTTTTGCGGTTCCTCTTTTTTTTTTCCCGCCATTTTTTATTTCCCCTGTCGGTGCATGCGGCAGGCTCGCATACACCAAACCTCCCCCGATCTCACCCAACAAGGTTTCCCTCATCACCACCCCTACTCCCGGGAAAATGTTTTGGTACACTGCCCAGCCCTCAGCCACCTTATCGTTGTTGGTGCCGCCCCCACCCTGATGCGAAGGCACGCGATCAGGGGACGAGCGGCACGACGCTCAATGCGCACAGTCTACGCGAAGAGCATGAGGAAGGCAATCATCAGGGCGAACAGGCCGATCGCCTCAGTCAGGGCGAAGCCCAGGATGGCGTAGTTGAACAGGGCGCGCATCAGGTTGGGCTGGCTGTGGCGGGTGGGAGGGGGGGTAAGGTGCATAGGTGCATATGAATGAGCGAGCAACACACAGTGGAGTCAGAACCAGATTTCAATCGGTGCGCTCTCAGATTGCACTCACAGATTACCGCGTGGATGTGGGTAGTGTATGTGGTGGCGTGGCCACGTATGATCCGAATTGGGTTGACACAACGCGAATCACTGCCTTGCCCTCCCCTTGCTCTGAAGAGGGGGAGGCACCTTCGCTATAATATGATGTGATGTGATGTGCGGGTGTAGCTGATCCCGACCGGGCGACACTGCCTTCCTCTCTTCCTCCCTTGCCCCAGCACAGGCCACATACCGGGCGGCGGCGAGCAGGAAGCTGCCGAAGACGTTACCGATACCAACACCCACACCCGCCAGGGCGATCGCCGACAGACCGGTGCCGACGTAGTTCAGGCCGCTCACCGTCACCTGCAGCGAGCTGCTGTTACGAACCTGTGGGTGGTGGTGTGTGCATAGAGTGTCTTGGCTTGTTAATCGTGGCTGCACCCACGGTGGCCTTCACGGAGAGGAAACAGGCGGTTGGCACAATTCCTGCACGGTTACGAGTGGGCCAACCTCAGCCTCGGGGTAGCAACCGCTTGCCCTGCAGGCCAGGGGCACCCAGACCCCCCTGTGTGGTCTACTGCCCATCTTCTGCAGCACCAGCCTGCATGCGCAAACCGTGGTTTGGCCCACTCACCCCTCATATGATGTTGGGCAAACTATCGCGGCAGCTGCCCCACCCCACTGTGCACCACCCACCCCTTACCCCGCACTGCAGCCCAAGCATACCTGGGCCTTTGCCGCCAGGCGGGGCGCAACACGGCTGACACGCATCATTTTGATAAGAGGAAGGTGTGAAGGAAGCGCAACAAAGGCTGCAGGGGGGTGTGTGTTGAGTGTGTGGCGGGGTGTCTTGTGTGTCAGAGTCGCACTGCTTGTGTGCAAAGGACACCAGTCACAGCAGCGGCCTGCACGATACCCACTCGTCACAACACAGCAGGTGGCTGGGGTGGCAAGTTTGGCATGACTCGGGCAACGTGCAACGTGTAGGGGGGGGGAGGGGGAGGGAGGAGAGGGGGGGGATATGAGGCCTGCCTGTGGCCAGAGGCATCCAACCCCGAAGCATCTCGTTGTGCGGCATGTGCGTGTGGATCCCAAAGCCACACACACACATACACATCCTTCACCCCACCCCCCACCACCCCACCTGGCTGAATAAACCAAATCCACGGGGCTGCATCGCCTCGCAATGAGAGGGGGTGGGCAGTGCCCGAGAGCACACAGGTGTGCAGTGTGCAGTGCACACCGATACTATACTTGACTGCAGTGCTGCCTGTGACCACATGGATAACATGGATAGGTTACCGCACACAGCGGGATCAGCTGGGCTGTGCAATATACGCTGAGCGGGTGACTGTGCGCCTTGCAGACACACCATCCGCGCAGTGCTTCTGTTTTCTACTCCTGGGCCTTGTGCTCTTCCTCTAGGGCGACTCAACCTGGAAGTGCTGCTTGAGCCATGCTTTGAGGGGTTCCGTGCAGGGCCGTGGCAGGTACCCTGCGGCAGGCGGGGACGCTGTGCGCAGGGACTCCTTTGCCGCAGGCGACTCGGCGATCCCCCGCAGCAGCACCCCCAGCACCGGGCTGTAGGGGGGGCGGAAGTGGCCCTGGCACAGGGCGAGGGAGAGGTGCAGCACACGCCTGTCCACGCGGGGCACGTCCTTCACGGCAGCATCCCTCACCAGCGCGAGGTAGGCGATGGGGGAAGGCGCAGCCGCTGCAAGCACCCAATACGCCGCACAGCAGTCCAGCAGCAGGTGCTGCGGCATGTCCTCCTCGCTGCCCTGCTGCACCAGGGCCCACACCGCCGTGCGCACCATCTCGTGTTCAGCCAGGGCCCGCCGCACGGTGCAGATGTCCAGCACTCCGCGGAGCAGGCTGCGCACCACACCCTGCAGCGACTCCTCCGACGCCAGTGTGATGACGTGCTCCAGAAGGCGCAGGTACCCCGCCAGCGTGACGCAGGCAGCCACCCCGCAGGAGGCTGCCGTGCTGCGCAGGCGCAGGAGGTTCGCCACAACCAGGTCCCCCGCATGCTGCTCGTCGGCATACTGCGCCAGCTCTGCCAGGTGCCGCACGGCGTCCACCACATACGGCGTATGCGGCACCCCGTCGCCGGCACCGCCCCCACCCCCCGCCGCCTCCGCACACTGCTGCAGGTGGTCCCCCACATCCTGCAGCAGCTCGACCCACCCACCGGCAGCGCTGCCCTCGGCAGCCTCACGCCCCACCTTCTGGCACACGAGGGACAGCAGCACCGTGTTGCACGACACCTCCGCCTGCCACGGGGCGGCGCTGCCCGGGGCTGCGAGGCGCGCCCGCTTCCTCGCGGGACCCCCGCCCCCGCCCCCCTCCCCATCGCAGCTCTCCTCGCCATCCTCGCTGCCGCTGCCCGCAGCACCGTTGCTGCGGATCTTCTCGGCGTCCGCAGCGAAGAGCGACGCGCTGGACTCCAGAGCAGCCTTCACCGCAGGGGGGTCCAGGGGGAACATGGCGGAGACGTGCAGCGCGCCACGCTCGGGCAGCAGCGCGGATTGAAGGGCATGCAGCACAGCACGCGCCTTCTGGGGGGACAGGCGTGGGTCCGGCGCAGCCCCGGAGGCGATCGCGCTGAGCTTGCTCGTTGCGTAGTGTGTGGCAGCGTAGCTGATGCGGCAGGCTCGCGTCAGGATGTCGGTGCGTGACTGCAGGGTGGGGTCGTCCCGGCTGACGGATGCCGCAACCACACTGAGGATAACCCTGTCGAGGACGTCGTGGAATGACGCCGCCACCGCGGCGTGGACAGACGGGGAGAAGGGAGGGGGCTGTGCCCTCCCGCAGCACCGCTTGATCTTCAGAAGCGCGAAGCGCAGGAAGGGCGACGCCCAGTGGGCAAACCGCAGCTCGCACAGCACCTCGGCAGTGGCGGGGTAGGCTGTGGTGGGGTCGACCCACTTCGGCGGGCGGGCCCACCGGAGGAAGGCTGCGTCCAGCCCTGCGAGCTTCTCCGGGCAGGAGAAGGCGGTGCGGAGGGCCTGCTGCAGGACGTCGTTGATGAGGGCCGTGAGGTCGGTGGGGGGTGTGTGGAGCAGCGCTTCGAAGGACTGGAGGGCTTCCATCAGGGCGTTGCAGGCGGCGGGCTGCCCGGCGTAGCCGTCTGCGAGGAGGGCATTGACTTCGTTGGCGCGGCCCCCGGAGGCCAGGTGCTGCCTGACAGACTCCTGCACGGCATCCCTCCCTCCCAACACAGCATCGCGCTCACTCAGCGGTCCTGTGCGTCTGCTCTCAGCCATCCCGCATCTGTGTAGCTGGGTGGGTGGGGTGGGTGATGTTGTGACATAGCGAAAATATATGATGTTGGTTGTTGTGTTATGCATCAAATCACACCGCGCGACATCACTTCAAGGCGCTGGGGGGTGTTTTGATCGTCGAGAGTGAATGGAAAAGCAAGTCGGGGGTGGAAGGGGGGGGGGGGGGAAGGGCCGTCCAACACATCTATCTGCGGTTTCCCCACTCGAAAAACCCGCATATGTATATGGGCTCGTCCAAACCCCCCCCCCCCAAAGTGTACCTTTTTGGGATTTTTTGGGGTTTTCCCCAAAATATCTGAGTTCTGGGCACCAGAAGTGATGTGGGGTGGGTCTGGGGGCTGGGGGTCGTAGTCCCCGCACTGATGTGCCCTCAAACTGTCCTTTTTTGGGGGTGATTTCCCTCTATTTTGGCCCATCTGGAGCCTGTGGAAGTAGGCATCCCTGGTTACAGGTTGGGTGTTTTCCCCCCCCGGTGGGGAGCCTTTCCCACCCTCCATCCAGGCCACTTTACACGCCGGGAGCGTGAAGTGAGCTCGAGGGAGTGTAAAGTGGTTTACACTCCCTCCAGCTCACTTTACACTCCCTGCGGGTGACACGCTGTAAATTACCGCTGAAAACCGGTCAAAAACGCGATTTTTGCTGTTTTTGGGCGACTTCGGGCAAGGCTCGGGAGGGCTTGAAAGGTCTCCCGAGTGTGGAGAGAGGAAGCGAACAAACTCCCTCCCAGGCGCCGCATTCTCAGGAGCGAAAAATGCCCTCGAGGGCGCTTAGCACCCTCGAGGCATTTTTCGCCTCCCTCGAGGGTCATTTGGGGCTTCCCCGCCCCGGGAGGGACGTAAATGCTCACTGTTGTATGCTGAGCCTTCCGCACAAGACGAGGGGCCGTTTAGCGCAGCCTATCCGCTCCTTCATTGGGAGTGAACAAGGTCGAGTGGTCACCCCTGCTGTGCGTGTGAAGAGTGAATCCACCAACAAGGCCTGGCCCCTGAGGGAACCCATCGTTCAGAGCGTGCACGACAGTACGACCAGTACCGCCCTTCTTCTTTCTAGCTGCTCTTCTTGGAAACTCGAGTGTTGCGAGGAGCTCTGTTCACTTCGTACAGCTGTAGCCAGCATTGCACTGGGGAGCTCATCACCAAATCTGCTAAAGGGTTTCTTCGCAGTGCCCGCGACCGCCGTACGCTGCCCTTTGCTGCTCTCAAACCCCGTGTTCTGGGGCGGCAGCGCTTTCAGGGTTCTGCAAGCTCCTTTAGAGCCTTCATAGTCAGCCTGGGCCTGTTGGGAGACGGGGAATGCCCTCTCTGGGTGTCGGGATGTGAAAATATACATTTTCGGGGGTGGGGGTTGGGCCAAACCACCGGAAAATTCGAAAAAGTGAAAAAATCCCAAAAAGGTACACTTTGGGGGGGGGGGGTTTTGGACGAGGTCATATATCTCTCACTCTCACCCCCACCCCCTTCCCACCGTTCCCTCTCAATGAGCAGCAGGAAGGGTGTCGGGCCGCTCCTATATCGACAGCCCCCTCTCCCCCCCCCCCTCGTACTCCCACCCCCCCCCCCCCCCCCCATTTCATTAATGCGCACACCGCCCGCACCTGCATTTGTTTACACCCCTCCGCCTTTGCACCCTCCTGTTTTGTAAGATTTTTTTTGGGGGGCTGCCCCACCCCCGGTCCCTCCTTCCCACAAAGGGGGGGTCAAAAGTCCGGTTGAAAACCGTATTTTTTCCACAATAGTCTAGGCTGTAGCATGGCTCGCCTGGGGGGGGGGGGGGGGGAGCGTGGGGGCGTGGGGGGATTGCTTCTCACGTTTTGAGGCTGTGGGAGGGGGGGGGGGGGGGGTTTCAATCGCGCTGCAACACTCAATACAGGAGGCTATTCCTGCCGCCACGCCTGCACAGTGCTTCTTTTTTTTGGACGTCGTCAACCTCACGCCAGGCTTGACCCTACCCCCACCTCACCCCACAACCCCTCGGGGGGAGTCTGTGTCTGTTGGTAATGCCAAGCACAGAGTGCGAGAAGTGCCCTCGTGTGCTTAGCTCTTCGGCCCTTCCTTTTTTTGTAGCTTTCTGTCTCAGCCAGATACAAGGGTGGGGGTGGGGGGCGAAAAGCTTCTGAGTGGGGGGGTGGGGTGGGGTGGGGTGGGGTGGGGTGGGGTGGGGTGGGGTGGGGTGGGGTGGGGTGGCAAGGGGTGCCATCAAAAAAAAAATGGTGCGGGCATTCCCAGGCTAGCGAGAGCGGCAGATTCCCCTCTCCTCTCCTCTCCTCCCCTCCCTCCATCCCCCCACCCCCCGTTGCCCTCCAGTTGAGGGAATGGGGGCAGCGTGCATTCAGAAATTCACCACCAAACAAGAGATCTGAGGGAGCTCGAGGTGGGTGGGGTGGGTAGGGGGGTGGGTGCGAATAGCAAGCGACGGGGTGCGGTGCGCGTATAGCAAATGGGGGCATTTCAGCGTGGGTGGGGGGGGGGCCTCGTTTGCCGTGCCAGAAGGCAAACAAAATGAAAAAAATCAACCTATTCAGCCCCCAGCTGCCCATATCAGGGGAGGGGAGGGGGGGAGGGATGAATGCCAGCAATTGGGGGGGGGGGGGGGAGGGGTGCGAAACCGCCAGACAAAGAGAACGGCCGGAATTATTTACCGGGCAAAATCTCATCTGATCTCTTCTGCAAGCAATGGCCTTGTGCCGGACACATCACTGGCCAATATATACGGGGTTGGAGCAGGGAACTGATGCCCTCTGAGCAACCTTGGCGCGGTGTTAAAACCCGGCGCCAAGCTTTGAACTCGTCATCGCGTCATCATGTCTAGAGCGTTGCTGTGGTGGAAGGTGGTGTTCAGCGATCCCGTAGTATGGGAACCGTTCTGCAAAACCGGCTATGCCAGGTGATGATGTAGGTGGTGGCGTTCCCCTGTGGTCACATGACATGCGAGACCCACATCACGGAAGTGTGTTTCGGGCAATCCCAACAAAAATGGACAATATCATCTCAAACAGGGTGAGGCAAACACAACAGCCAATGCGACCAAGCGGATATGCCCGGGGACTGGGCCCCAAAAGTCGGCAGACCCGCGGACCCGGATCAAACGTCCGCCGGTGCGGTAGGCTTGGTCGTATCCACGGATCTTCAACACCCCCTCAATTGCTTCACAGAACACCCTCATGCATACTACGCTGTGCCAGGGCCTGCAGCTGCTGCTGCTGAAGGGCAGCGAGCTGCTGCTGCTGCTGTTGGAGGAGCTGCTGCTGCTGCTGGGGGGTCAGCTGGCCTGTCTGCAGGAGCTGCTGCATCTGCTGCTGCTGCGCCAGGTGCTGGCGCAGCTGGTCCTGCTGCTGGCGCTGCATCTGGAGCTGCTGCTGCTGGGAGTGTGCCTGGGCCTGGGCCTGGGTCTGCACCTGCTGCTGCTGCTGGGCCTGCTGCTGCGCCTGTGCCTGCACCTGCGCCTGCTGTGCCTGCTGGGCCTGCTGCTGCTGCTGCTGCTGCTGCTGCTGCTGCATCTGCAGCTGCTGCAGCTGCTGCTGCTGGAGGAGCTGCTGCTGCTGCTGCTGTGCCTGCTGCTGCTGGCGCTGCAGCTGCTGCTGTTCGTTGCTCGACCGGTCCCTCTTGACGATCTGGTTCTGTGTCTTCTGCATGTCCACCAGCTGCGCCTGCACCTTCTGCAGCATCTGCGACTGCATCGCGTTGACCTGCACGGTGGGGTGATATGAGACATGCCGCATACAAATGACAGATGCTACTTTCTATACACAGCCACCCACTCAACATTGGAGGCACAACTTCGAGCGAACTTTGAGCTTTCGAGGCGCCAAAGACAGCAACCAACAGCAGCACACCAACGTGACCCAAATTCACTGATACTGCTGTATCTTTTCTTTTGACACTAACAGGAGCTCTGCACTGACATAATCAGTTTGAGAAAATACCACATCACTTCTGGCAAAGACTCACAGGCTCTCAACATACGTGCTCGGTTTGCTCCAGCTTCTGCTTGAGCTGCTGCCCCAGCATCTGCTGCTGCGCGAGGGCCTGCTGCAGGAGCGCTTGCTGCTGCTGCTGCTGCTGCTGCTGCTGCTGCACCTGCACCTGCACCTGCTGCTGCTGGGCCTGCGGCTGCTGCATCATGGGAAGCACAGTCTGCATGGGCGTCTGCGTCACACCCATGACGGGCACCGTCTGCATCATCGCAGCGGGCTGCTGCTGCTGCTGCTGCTGGCGCTGGAACGTCGGCTTCTGCTGCTGCTGCTGCTGCTGCTGGTTCTGGGGAAGTGTCCCAAACTTCACCATCCCGGGCCCCACCTTGGTAAACACCTTCGAGTTCTGCGTGCCCTGCGCGGAAGGCATGCGCGAGCCACGCCCGGTCGGCCGCAGGTCATTCCCCAGGGGGTTGAACCGGGCGCTCGGGGCCTGGAAGTTGGGCGTCTGGAGCTGCACCCCCTTCGCACCCTTGCCACCCTTCCCGCCTGCGCCCTTCACGCCGGCCGCACCCTTGGCAGCACCCTTCGCCCCTGCCGCACCCTTCGTGTTGAGCACCCGGCTCTCGATCTTGCTGGCATCCGTCACCGACGTGGGCCCAGCCCCTGCCCGCCTGCCGAACACCTTCTTGCCGTCCGCACCCATCTTCGCGGTGATGTTCTGCGACCCCTCCAGCAGCTTCGGCTTGTTCTTCTTCTTCGCCTTCTTGTCCCCAGCAGCCGCGAGGGTGGCGCCCCCTGCCGCGGGCTGTGCCGGCGTGGTGCCAAACTTCTTCATCCGCGCAGACACCGAGGTGCTGGGCGGGCTGAGGCTCAGCACGGCACCCCCCGCAGGCGCGGTCAGCTTGTCCGGCTGTTCCGCCTGCAGCGCCTCCCATGCCGCATGCGCCATGGTGTAGAAGGTGTCGAAGGCACCCTCGTTGATGTACTTCTCCAGCTCCGTGTGGATGAAGGACGAAGGCCGCCCTTCAGACACCATGATTGCCATCAGCTGCGCCAGCACGTCATGGTATTCCTCCGAGCTTGCGACCCTGTGTGTGTGGGGGGATGGAGCAGGGGGGGGGGCGGGTGGGGAGCAGGGCTGCGACACCGGACCATCGACATGACATCGAGCGGGGTAAGTTGCGAAGAGGGTGGACCGGCGGGGGCGTCGCAGGAGGTGGTATGCCTGGGCAGAAAGGGGGCGCCTTCGGCGGTGGGCACCGCGAGGGTGCGGGCGAGGTCGCCGGCCGCGACGACGGGGCAGGGACTCCCCGCCCCTGAGGTGATGACGGACCGCATGCTGGGTGATCAGGCAGAGGCGTTGTGCAACGGGCACATCGTCTACAGCTGCGCCCCCACCGACGGGTCCATCCCGTTCAAAAAGTTTGCGGGCCTCAGCACAGCGACGAGACCCCTGGGGGCCAACACCCAGCTGTCCGAGCGCCAGTTTGTGGAGGAGGGGCTGACTCCGGCAAGGTCGGCTGCAACTTGACCTGGGCCCAGATCGTTGCGCGAGTGGTGGCGCACATCGCACAGACCCCCCCCCCCCAAATTCAGTTGTCCGCTCAGTGGATGAGTGGGGTGTTCTGGGGTGTCCAGGGCTCGGCCTGGTTGTCTCGCCATGCGACAATCGCTGCCCGTGGGAAGGCAGTCACCTATTGCTTCAACTGCACCGAGCACTGTCGCGTGGTGAATGCTGCCTCCTTTCAGTGGCAGTCGCCGTTCGACCGTCTCCGCAGGGCAGCGCCGGAGGCCCCCGACGTGAGAATTGACCAGGGCGGTGGGGACTGGGCCTGGCCCAAGGGCGAGGTAGCAGGTGGGTGGGGAGCGTTGTTCCCCTCCCCTCTTGTATCCCGTCTGTGGACGAGACTCTTCTCGTACATCCGTGGATGTTCGGGTGTATGGTGGATGTCCTGAGAGGCTGCTACCGATGCAGGCGGCGAGGCAGTCGGATGCAGGATGGCCAGTTCTGAAGACCTCGGCCAGCGGAGGGAGTACGTGAGGATGAACCGAACTGGTGGTGCTACGTAGGGGGGATCCTCACGACGGGACAGACAGGAGGGGAGGTTGGGGGATTCCCTTCTGCCGAGGTGCCGTACGAGGCAGGCACTGCCTCAAACTGGTGCCAACACACAAACACGCAGTGGGAAAAGATCCGTGCAGGGCCTACCCATTAAAACACCCCGCAACACACAACTCGCAAAAAACCGAATACAGACAGCAAATCATCATCCCGCCCACACTAAACCACCCTGTGAACATACTTGAACCCACTCTGCGCCAGCTCGCTTAGGATACGTTCTTTCAGTTGCTGCTGCATTGCTACGGATCACCCTTGCTTGCCTCTTGTGCCCGGGATGCACTGGGGGAGGGTATGAGAAAGGTATATCCTCTTGGGATATCTTCTGGTTGACGTGCAGGTGAGGGGGTGCTTGGGGTGGTGGGAAGATGGGCGGTCGGGGGAGGGAGGGGGGGGGGGGGGGGGAGGGGTGCGGGGTGCGGGGAGGAGGGAGGAAAGAAGAGCCACAGAGGGCAGGGGATGTGACAGATAAGTTCAAAGAAGCCGCAAATAACACGAAGAAGGGGGTGAAGTAGCAGTAAATGACGGTGTGGAATGGTGTGGGTAATGTCGGAGGGGGTGGAGGGGAAAGGGATGGGTGTGGTGGGGGGCAGGGTGAATTCAAACAGAACGAACACGGCACGGTGCGTCAGGGGGTTGACATCTGTCTGGGCGACCTGTCATTTCAGTGATCATACATGGCAGGTCATGACAGGACAGCCACAACTTCTGTTGACCAACTGAACCACCGTGCCGTGAAGTGTTGAAGCAGAGGGGGTGCAGGCGCCTCACTGCCCGAAAGGTCTTCCCCCTTGGTGTTTTGTCGAAGCTGAAGAAACCCATCTGTACCCCCGGCTCCCTGCTGAAGCGTAGAGTGGCAACAAAACAGTGGGGGGTTTCGCTGTCAAACTGTGCTGGGCTGTCTCCTCTTTTTGTGAGGCGGGTCATTTTTCTGCACTTCTGAGCGAGGGCCCCTTTGCTGCAGAATATTTTGCATTTTGTCGCTGGTGTCTGGAAACGCAGACCCCGACCCTCTTTGTGAACCACTCCCTCCCGATGGAGTGGTGCCAGGGTGTGGTGTCACAACCCCCAGCATAACGAAGGGGGCATGGAGACGAGAAAGTTTCTCCGATTTGGCTGAGCTGTCCAAAGAAATGGCCCCAAATTGGGCCAATTTTAACTTTCGCGTTTCGCGCGAAAGGACTGTTTCAGCTGCCGAAATGTGCATCCGCAGCGTCGTATCAGGGTCTGTCAGACTTTGTGAGGGATAACTCTTGACTTCTGGAACAGGTCAGCTCACGCCCGTGAGGGATCAGCAACCCAGATGGGCATACACACAGTCGGAAGCTGACACAGCTGACGGATGCGAAACTGTCCGCTCTCAGGACAACTCACATGGACATGGCTCTACCACATGGCGCCTGATGGGTGGAGTGACAAGCCTGGTCGGCCACCCCAGGCTCCACTACCTCTCGCTGTGTTGTTGGGCGCTCTGTGACCAGCCGATCAGCCTATGTATTCGATCCCTGCCTGTCTCTGGCACTTCTGGCAAATTGAGGCAAATCTTTTTCGCAGGGGTTTTCGCAGGGGTCCTGCAGATTTGTTGCCAGAACTGGGAGAGGGCTCGGGCTCTTTTGGCCCGATTCTGGTCCGTAGTATCCCCCTTTGGTCTGTGGGTGCCTGGTGGGTTGCGCCCAGCTCTATTGGTCTATGTTGAAAACACCTGCGGGGGGGTTATCGGCAACCAGCATTGAGGCCGTTCCCAGCTACCAAGGGGTGGGGGTTTTCATTCACACCCAACCTGGTTTTCCCGGATATCCCGGGCCAGCTTCCCTGCCCTGCTGACCGTGGGAAACTCGTCCGCACCTTTGTCACGGCAGGCAATCTGTTTTTGGCCAAAGTTCTGGTTTCGAAGATGTGACAGATCTGCGGTGCTGGACCCTGGGCTCTTTGAATAGGGAAGGAAAGAGAAGAAGAGGGTGGGGGGTGAAGCTGTCACCTCCTCGGGTGGTGTGGAACGGGCAGGGGATGGGGCAGTGCTTCGGAGGGTGCACACACACCGAAGACACGATGCAAAACGGGGTCTGCTTTTTTCAGCAGCAGGAACTGGGTGCAAGCAAACGCATGACGTGAGCTGGATTCTAGAATACATTGATCCATCGTTGAGTGGCACGGGCTGGCACACTGACTGCCTCAATGCCGAGAACATTGTGCGGAGAAGCGTATGCGCGTGGGCATGGATAAGACATGATCTCTTCATCCACAGCCTCTGATCTAGCCTGCGGTGACCACCTGTTCCTGAAGATACAGATGTATTTGTTTGTGAGTTCAATGATAGCGGGGGGGTCCAAATGTTGACACGAGTCTTTCTTTGTGAAAGAATCAAGGAGTTTCACCTCTTGACGTGTTGCAGCACGACACACACGAACACCACGTGGCCGTCTCGCCTCGAACCTCCCCGCCGATTCCTCAGGAAGGAACGGGGATAAGGGGGAGCTAAGGGGGACCCTCGCGATCAGTCACAGCTCGTCAGGCAGTGAGGGGAAGCAGGCTGCCCACCGCTTGTTCTCACCTTGTCATCCCTGGGAGCGAGGGCCCAACGATACAAGCGGCACAGACACCTGGCTGACAAGATTAACAACAATAAAGCTGCGGATTTGCCACAATCCTATCTACTCAGCTAATCCCTCGGGGACTACTGTGAAGCTTCCTTTGGCAGGGCGATGGCTGCCACACCACAGGGAATAGGCAGAGAACGCATGGAGCCGGACGGGCCCTAGAACGAGCACCACCGTCTAAGCAGCCTGAGGCCAGAAAGCAACCGGCGAGCGCGTGCACCCACCCACTGCGTGAAAAGGCTGGCTCCCGGGTAGAGCATAGTCCGGGCATGAAGGCCGGCACCATATCAGAGCGACGACAGTGCGGGTCTTGACCCTGACGGCCACTTGGCCCACTGGACCCCAAGGTGTGCAGCGACGCTGACAGGTTCTTGTTTGGAGCGTTGGGCAGCATTTCGCGACGTACGGGGATGTTGCCGCTAGCACAGGCGATACGTACAGCCTTCCTGGCAGCGTTGGCGATATCACGAGGATCTGTACTGGAACCAACGAAGGGCGCCGTGCAAGCACTGGGGAATGCGATTGAGACAGGAATAGTGGCTCAACAAGATCAAGCTGCGATCCAGGCCGGTGTCGCTCCCCCTGCTATGGAAGAGTCGCTGATCTTTGCGCGTCTGGCGGATCCTGAGAGGCCGATACTGATGCAGGGAGGCGGCGCCCACGGTAGACCCGAAGAAGCATTTACTCTGCCTGCACGCACTCATTGCGCAGCCTCGTCTCTGCACTACCACCCTGGTCACCATTACCTGAACCGTTTCAACAGGCCTGTTGCTCCGCGCTGAGCGCGTTCTGGACACCCGCCTGACCACGCTTCACACGGCGGCCACGCGTTCTGCTTCGTCTGGCACACCAAAGCCACTCCTGGGAACTGTCCAACGGCTGCAGCCCGCAATGTGTTCGCTTGATCCTCACCAACCATGCCTTCACAGAATGGGCATCTATTCGGTTGAAGCAGGTTGATGTGTCGTACGAACACAGCGTGCCTTGCCTCCTTCTTGGATCCTTCGGGTCTGTTGTGCATCACCGACACCCTCACCCATCCTGATCGGTGGCCATGACTGCCTCTGCCCGGGCACAGGAGGTCAAGCAGATGCATGGCGTGCTCGAACTCGCGGCGTGCGCTTCGGAGGCGGTGACGGGCTGGAAGTGGGGCAGACAGGTGCACCTGTCCCTCGGGTGAGGTATTGAGGCGAGACCGTGATCACATTCGTTCGGTGTTGGCTAAAGGCTTCGACATTTGGACTGATGTCGATTCCCCTCGCGTCGCAGAAGAAGAAGAAAAAGGAACGGGTCCGCGTGCAAGGCAACAATTCTGGTGATAAAGTGAGGCGTCGGAGGATGAGTTTCGGGGTATGAGATAGTGCAACGGCCCAGACGCTGATGTACTCCCTCTCCTGGAGCACATGGTGCTGGCTGGATGCGTTGGGCGCCCAGGAATAGGCACACGTCGCTTCAGTCGCTACCGCTTCTCGAGCGACGGCACCGGAGCCGGTACCATCCAGGTAGGCGTGAGCGACGGGCAGAGCAGCAGGCGGAGACATGTGTGCGAGTGGCCTGCCGGACACGCATCAGTCCGACACGGGCAGCGGGGACGGGGGCACATTGGGCACTTGGGTTCCACCTTTGGGACTATCTCCAACCCGGTGGCGAAGGGGATCGACCAGCTGTGAAGCTGTGGCGAGAGATGGCAGAAGTGGAGGACCCGGGGGTGGTTTCCACAAAGAGCAAGGGGGTGGAAGGCAGGGTCGGCCGGCGTGCCTTCTGATGTGGAGAGGAGGCACTTGAGGCAAGTCGCCACGTGTCTGTGTTCTTGACACCGCACCGTAGCGGCCAGCACAGAAACTGCTCTCAGTGCCGCCATGTGTTTCGAGTCTCAACACGGGCTCGCCTGATTGCCCATCAAACCTCGCCTACTCGGCCAGCCGTGAAAGCAACAGGAACGCTATTCTGGAGGAGGAGACGAAGAGACGAAAGCGACGGGCTCGAGGTGGACGATGCACGCACTGATATGCCCTGTCCACGCAACCCGACACAGCATCATCATGCACTACAACCTGCGGGCACAGCGCCCCGCCGAGGCCTGGAAACGGAAGGATGATGTGCGCCAACAGTCGATCACAGGCTTCGTTGCCTACATGTGCTAGCGGAAACCTGGTGTACCCTGGTGGAGAGAACCCTTTGCGGGGTGCGTTCAGGAGTCTTTCGGCAGCTGGCTCTGCGTGGCTTTGTGTCGGTAGAAGCTGCCATGAGTGATAGCCCTTGTGAACATGAGAGCCTTGTGGTCGACATCGAAGGTCACACTGCAGGCCGAAGAGCTGGGCCAGTCTCTCGTCAGTCGTCTGCCTTCCCAGACAACTTCTGTCGGGCATGAAGAGCGATTAGTATGCGTCCCGACGACTTCGAGCGCCGCTGGCTTCGTATCACACACATGGCACCTGTGGCTTGAGTGCACAGCAGAGGCTGAAGATCGAAAATCATGCCGTGCCTGGGTTGTGCTTGACGAGCAAAGCTTCACGCTGCCATTGTCCGTTAACCTGACGAGGAACAATGATCCACAAGCAGTGCGAGCTTCCGGAAATTCTCAGACGACGCGCTAGATTTTCAATACAGCGCCTCGTCGATCTCGCTAGATCCAATATTCCTTGCTGGCAGCGCCGTTTATCCGCGTCACAAGGTAGATGCAGTTCTTTCCACGGGATGAAGCCCTGAAGTTAGATCAAAGGATGTCTGCGAAGAGGCGGGCCGGTCTGGGTGCAGAAGCAGATCGGCGTCCCTGAGAGGTTACAAGGTGGTGAGCACAGTGTCATGGGACGTCACGTTCATCCTACTTGAGAGGATGCGGGAACAAAGGGTGCTGAAGACGCGCAAGCGGGCCAGGTACCACGGACTCCAGCGCCGCTTTCGCAGAGACGGCACTGTACATCCTGCACGTCATCACAAAAGGTGTTGAATACGCTGATGTGTGGGGCAAGGCGATGGCGACGGGCTGCACGACGCGTAAGCTGCTGGCCTGCCGGGTGGCTCGGTGCTGCGGCTGCCAGGAGTTCGCAAAGTGCTCTCGCTGGAGTCTGCGACAAGGTGTCGGTTTCAGCAAAGAAAGGGCAGGTTGTCGACCTGACGATCTGACACAGTCCGACGCAGGAGTTGGGGGGGCTGCGCCCATGGGGACACTCGACGAGCGTATCCTCAAGGACGTGAGAATCCTGTGAGCCCGATGGGGCCGAGCCGCGGGCAGCGGTGTGCGAGATTAGCGCTGGCACCCCAAGCACGTGGAGTCGGTACCATCACCACAGGCTGTTGCTGCTTACCACCGAGGCGATGGGGAGCGGGTGGAAGTGGCGGTTGTGCCAAACAACCCCAGGGCAGGGAGGCGACGCCAGGACCAACGGGGTTACTGCAGGCGATGGGAAGGGATGTGGCACGACCGGATCCCGAGCGGGAGAGTGGATTGAGACCAACAGGGCATTGCATCCTGCGAGAAGCAATGCACATGGAAGCATTCAGCCATTGAGGCAGGGCAACGACATCCAGGGTGTCGGGCAGGTGTATTGAAAGGTACACGCTCATCCTGAGGATCTTGCGTGGCGGCTCGGTCAGCATCTCGCTGGTACCAGGTGCAGGTGGCACGAGCAATGTGTGCAAGGCAAAGAAGGGGCGGCAGGGCAGGGAGAGTCGCCCATACGCGAAGCTGTGCGGGGTGGAGGGCATCTGGCAGCGGTGCGCGAGTCAGTGCGCGACGCTGATGGTGGCAGTTCACATCTGCCCTGGGCTCCAGCATAACGAGCTGCTTCCCGCAGGGGACCAGCGGTGAGGGAGCTCCAGCACCACAGCTCTGTGGATGATGCTGCAGGCGGAGTCACAGTTCTGCTTGGGCGGCTCGGAGCACCTCGGGGAGCTTGTCTCGGACAGCACAGCGGAGATGGCATGCCTGTGGGGGTGGAACCTGGCTGCACGAAGCGTGATGGGGCTGTACCGAAGAGCCAGATCTGGGCACGGTGGCCTACGTAGCTCTGAGGGGGTGTCTGGATGTACTGTGTGACCTGCAGACACCACAAACCGACGCAGAGCTGGCCGTGGACAACGAGGCATACACAGGGACACAATGAGGCAACACCAGCAGATCGGGCCAACTCAGAAACCCCACTGTAAGGTCACTGGCCGTGTACTGGAGGCTGTGTGTGAGGGATCAGAGGCAGAACATCTCTGTGTAGATAGTGGATGTGGTGATGAAAAATCGTTTTTCGATGGGTCGTCCGCCAGCTCCTCCCTCTGGAGCTGGCGGACGACACCAACATCAAGCAGGCTGAGTGCACCGGGCGCCTGGAGCGGCTGCGGGACTTCGGCTTCGTGGGGACGGCAGGGGTGTTTGGAGAGGCAACCGCGACACAGCGTGTAACGAGATCTGCTGCCACTGCGGGACGGCGCAGTGGCCCTGTTGAGTCAGCTGTGAGACGCGGGCAGTCATCTCGGTGCGGCATGTACTGGGATACTGCAACAAGCAACCGGGCGCCCTCGCGAACAAGGCGGTGGTCCAGCCGCCCTGTGCTTCTGACTGTGTCTTGCTTCTTGCAGAGACAGGCCCCATCCTGAGGGAGGCACAGCTCTGTGTAACCCAAAACACTGCTTTTTCGGGCATTGTGGGGCTCCATGACTACTGCACTGCAAAGCGGATGCGGCTGAACGACAATCTGCTGATGCCCCAGGATGGGGTTGGAATTCAACAGAGTCTGCCAGACTCTGATGTGTAGCACTTTGCATAGTACAACACATGTATGTTCAAATTTTCGGCTGCTTTGGGAAGTGATGGGGCGCTAAACAACAGGCAATCCCGCCCTCATATCCAACTGATACTTACTTGATGTCAACGCACTTCACAACTACGAGCCATGGTGGACGAGCTGATCACTATCTTCTCCGGGGGACTCGCCAATATTTCAGGATCTGGAGCCACGCAAGTGAGTTGGATGGCGTGCCAAAGTTGGCCCGATATTTCTGTCGACGTTTACGTGTGCACAACTAGTACTGGGGTGATGTTGATGCCACATGAGGTATGACCAGGATGGTGGGTTCTTGCGTGCGTGTATGCTGGAGAACATGCAAGAGTACGGTGCCGTTTGCCGTCCCAGACAGGTTGCAAAAGGCGGCTCAGGACGACTCCGCAGGCACTGGATGTGAGGAACGTTCTCTTGAATACGATCTCACATATCAACCCTGGTGGGGCATCCAACAAGACAGAGGAACCCGAAGCTGCTTCTCGTGCGCAGATGTCGGTCTGCACCAACAGGCCAAGCCAGCCAACTTAGCAGGACAGACGCCTCCTGCAGCTTCGCCCTTGCACGCTGTCGCCGTGCCAAGCGATCTGTACCCAACGTGCGAACGTACGAAGGCCCACGGGCGTCATCACCCAGCAGCTTTCACTCACCTGCCTTGCGGCCACCTGGCCACCTTACTGGAGGAGACATGATTCAACATCATGGTGCATGACTGCCTTTGCCTGAGATACAGCAGTAAGGCGAATGTGCTACGCACGTGTGAGTACCGTGGCAGTGTATCCACTGAAGAACTGGCACCTGGGGACGGTACCGTCCGTAGCCCTCAGGGACCGGGTCTGAGCAACAATGCGAGCCAGACGGTGTCTGACACAGAACTGGCAATGGCTGGGTCAAAGCTGTCTGACGCCTGCACGTGGCGCCCCTGCTAATCTCCTCGCATTGCACTCGCGGGGGTGAACAGAGTCAGCAGTGGAGTGGCTACCTCGGTGCTGAAATGTCTTCTGCATGGGGCCGGAATAGCCGGGGTGGCGACCTGGTGGTATGAAGGGAACCCTGAGCCCAAAGACCCCAAGACCTCCAATGGCCCCTCGACCTGTCCTCCATGGTGACTGCCCTACAGTTGCCTACGGGCTCTCTTTTTGAGTTAGGCTTGACCTGCCGCTGTACACGTGTCTGTACCCAACTGAGGACAAAACCAGAGGAATTCATCCGTGACTGTCGGGGATTGGCCTAGTACCCACGGTGCGTGCACATAGGACTCGCATGTGGGGGAACAGGGTGAAAGTCCAGAAGGGACGGAAAAGCGCAGGAGTGCACTACCCACAGTGTCTTCCCAAAGGGGAAAAACTAACCAAATGCCTTCACTCCGCGTGGGGTTTCCGGCTTGAGCCGCCGGGTCTCCCACACCTAAGGGGGCGCCCCAGGTTGCGAGCCAGCGGCAGGTTCTTCCAGAGACGCATTGGTGTCTCTTTTCCTCACCGCAGACAACCGTGTGGGAATCGTGGACAGACACTGCGTGGGTGCAGTGTTTGTGCCTGCGTGGTGCAGGGCCCATTAATCGTCACCTCTGCCGCTCGCCACGTAATAATCCATAAAGAGCAATGGCTTACGAGGCCGATACGGGCGACACACTACAACAGCAGGTCGGGGCCACTTGGACGCGACAACCTTGCAGAAGAAGACGGTCTGTGCAGAAGGTGGCGGGTCGACATCTACCCCGGCAGGGGTCGATGTCGGATGTAGCATGGGTGATAGAGACATGCCGGTACTGCACCTCCTACGGGGACAACACGGGACTGTCGTGCCGCCTGATACCTCCGGGCATCACGGCCATCGAGGCTGCAGAGATCGCAAAACATCTGATGGTCTGCTGCCAGTGGACACTGAGACGAATCTCTTCAATGGGTCGATGCGAGTAGCGAGCGCACGGTCAACGAGGCGCACCCGGCTGTGCACTTCTTCCCCTTCACACTACTCACTCATGAGGTGAGAATATGAACGGAAACTAGGAGGACATCAACGGTGCCTCCACCCCCATGCATCCTCAGGGAAAGCCTGAAAGGGGCCGCTGCAGTGACTGAAGCGTGCCTCCGCCACGGGAGTGGTAGGTACCACGTGGAGAGAAGAGAAGGTGCAGAATCGGCCCCCCCTCCCATTCACTCCCACGGGGTGGTGCCCGAGACCAGGCTGCAGCAGGCCGCGACACGTCCTCCTCTTCCTCCGGTAAAGGTGGCGGAGTGAGGACAACACCCCCAGGACGGCCGCCGGGCGGGGGCGCATTTCTGGCAGGATGCTGGCTGTAGACACCGGAAAGCAGGAGGGCCGTCCAGCAGCGGTCAGACACGTTACAGGATGCCGTCGCACATAACCTCCGGCAGTGCGGGCACCAATGTGATGGAGTCAGGTTGGCAGCTCGGGCATACAACAGGACCTGGCTATTCGTGTAACTCCCAGGCAGGCTGCTTGTCTGTTGAATACTGTCGCATTCCAGCGGTGCTGCAGGAAACGACCTACACAGTCCTGCTGAGGTGCTTGGTATTCCAGAGATATGGGCAGGTAGGGAAGCCGCGTTCACCGTGCGCAGTTACTTTGCTTATTGCATCCATTGCTGATCGCGTTGGCACGGTTGGGTGTCTTCACAAGGAACTGGCTGTGGTTGGCAATGCGGGCGTGTTCCTGTCAGGGTGTTCCTCTGCATCATGCAGCCTCTCTGCCTTCAGTGAATTCGCCTTCCTTCTGCGCATTGTTGTGCCGACGGGCCATTGATTCGTTGCACAAGCAACCACCGTGAGATGAACCCGAGAATCCAGGTCGTATTCTGTGTGGGGCCTTTTGCTCGAAAAGGGTGAAGAGAGGCAATGCGAGGCCACCCTCAGTATGAAGCGTCCCACAGATTCAGTTTAACAGAGCAGAGCCACCTCGTCGTATTGTGACAGCCCCACCTGCCCTCACCCAAGGCCAACACTGCAAACGTGTTTGTACCCAGGCAGTGGGAGGTTCTGTCTTGAAAGAATGTCGACGCGACACTGAACCTTTTGTGGTGTTTCGATCCATTCGGCGGCACTGCTTGCCGTCCCCTGAGGATGGAAGCTGTGTTAGAGAGGGGGAGCCCGAAGTTCCGGAGTCAGCGACTCAGACCACCAAGCTGAGACCCTGTTTCCTGTGAACACTGCCTGGAACAGCGGAGCCAATCTCTGCGGTTTGTGCAGGTGGGACACCTGCATACGATGATCACAGTTGCATTGCATGACTCCAACACACGGCCACCGTGTGTCTGTGCTAACGGGATGGTGGCATCGGGGGACGGTGCAGGACAGAATCCGCCGCATAGCCTCACAGGAGCAGGGCCTGCACCAACAGCACGGGTCGAGCGGGACCTGGCACAGGGTCATGATGACAGACATGACTGACCACCAATAACGGGCAAAAGGATATGGCATTCCACAGGTTCGATGGAGAATGGTGTGATGAATGTGGAAGGCAGACGGGCTACCCACATAACGCAGGGGCCTGTTCCGTGCAACATAGCACGACAGCCACAGCCCATGCGGAGAGCTGGACGTTCCGATGCCGAGACCTGGGATTCCCGAGAAGGCCTGAGGGCTGGCACTGCCCCCTCGCGTGCTCCAGATCCCACGCACTGGGCGGCATGAAGGACTGGACTGCACCCGGGAAGGATCCGGCAGAGCGGCGCATGGAGTGGGCTTTGAGAAGTACAAAACGACGCGGAGCGGCAAAGCTGCATTCTCCTGCCACTGGGTATGGTAAAGACATAAACCAGGGAACCATGTCGTCGGTGCGGCTGGGCAGCAGGGCTGGGTGTACTGAGTGCACCTGGGTGCAGGAGGAGAGGGTCTGCAGGCTGGCAAGGGTGGGGATGACACCAACAGAAGACAGCAGACAGCCATGAGCCAGCGGCACAAGCATCCACTGTAGGGCAATGGAAAAGACAGGGCAGGAAGCTGAGCGGGCGCACCACCTGCGCAACCTCAACATCGACATGCGTCCTCACTCTGTCATTTGATGGACAAGCTGGCCCCGATGGAGGAAGACAGGAGCTGCAGGCAATCCCGGTGTGGGTGGAAACTGTTGCCGGATGGGCAGGGATCTGACCTGGTGGTGGGGCACAGCAGAGGTGGAATGGAAACCTTTATTGGGTTGCTGTTCAAGCCGCGGCCATGTGCTGCGGGTGTCTGCCCAAGACCTTCCACGCCCGGCAGACAGCCCAAAGACCGGCGCCGTGTGTCTTGGGAGGCTTCGTTCGCTACGCTTCCTTCATGGCCTAAAGTCGAGACCGAAATAAACAGACCTCGGGTCAGGCAGGCAAATCACGGGCGGGCTCTGTCTGTGGTCGCAGATGGTTGGACCTGCAAAACCCAACATGGCAGAGAAGCCGAGGGTAGGAATGGGACAAAGACCATGACAAGGCCACCATCCCCGAGGAGAAACGTG
Organism: Rhynchopus euleeides; assembly: GCA_963210315.1. Classification (NCBI taxonomy): domain Eukaryota; phylum Euglenozoa; class Diplonemea; order Diplonemida; family Diplonemidae; genus Rhynchopus; species Rhynchopus euleeides. Next base: position 1,680,038 of record OY723257.1, read on the forward strand.
CCGGCAGCCCATGCGACACAATAAAGGTGTATGGGGCACACAGATACGAGATGAGAGGGAGACTGGCAGCACTGCTGCCCACATTCTGCCGCCTTTCCAGAGAGGATGGTTGCGAGCCCAAGGATGGTGTCGTCCTGTGAAACCAGGTGATGCAGCCCAGCTGCGTGGTAACGGTTGACCCACCCGCATGCTGCGCGAACTTGTCGCGCCAAGGTGCTAGACCTGGCTCTGTTCTCTCTGGAAGCCATTGTTGTATATCCCAGTCCTCTCGGTATGGGAGATGCGCAGTACAGGCAGGTGGGCCAGGTTGACACACTGATGGGCACCTGGTGTGCCCGCACCAGGTGCCTCACTGTGGCTGCCCAACGCACCCAGCCTTGTGGAATTTGATCGTCGAAGTAAGCGCATCTGCGTACATGTGTTTGTTCGTAGTCCACACGTGGGGAGGGGGGGCTTTTCGTGTTGGTGTATACGATGGCTGTTGCCCCATCGTAATACAAGTAGCATTGCTGGTTGTGTCTACATTTCGAGCAGTCTGTACTACGCCCCCTCTCGCCTGCTCTCGTCAGGCGCGGGGCGAGAATCTTTGGAGCCTGGGGGGATCAGTTCCCAAGCAGACACAACCAGCGCTGTGCTCACAGCACTGGGGTAGTGCAGGGAGGGGGGAGGGGGGGGCGTGCGGTTCCACTCCGGGGGATGTATCGGGGCCTGGCATCAGCGGGCCTATATCGGGGAAAAAGCGCTGAAATAGTTGGCACCGCATAGGACGGAGGACCACATGTGCATGCCATGGGGGGCTGGGAGGTTTAAAAGGTGGCCTACAGTGTGCTACTGGGGCGCCAGGGGGGCAGGATTGTCGAGGGTGAAGGTCAAATCAATTAGGCGTCAGGGGTGGGGTGCAGAACCAATAGAGCCACACGTGGGTGGGGGGAGAGCGGGGGGAGGAGGTGATTATGTAGGGAAGCACAAGGCGCAAAGTGGCAAGTAAGGGGGGGGTGGGGGTGGGGCTGAGGAACAAATTCGGAAAGGCAACAAGAGTGCAGGGGGGCGTGGGTGTGGGTGTGGGTGTAGAGATATGGTGTTGGGATACATTGCAGCAAATTAACCCCTTGTATATTACGTGTGCCCCTGCTGGATCGAGACAAACACAGGGGGTCTTCGCTGGTCGTTATCCTTCGTCAATCTTCGTCAGGTTTCAGCCAATTCAACTGGAAATGCACTAAAATGCACTGACGACCACCCCGAGCGAAGACCCCCCACAGCCAAAAAATGGATTTCAAAAAAAAAAACCTTCATACCGTTCAAACCAGGGTAAAAGATAGGGTTCCGGGCTGCGCGCCGAAAACCGGGGGTAATCGGGGGTAAAATTTCGGCCATTTCCCCAAATGGAAGGGCTTTCCCTTCCCACAACACACCACCCCACGCCACTCAACTGGGATGGGCAGGGTGGAGAGTCTGCAGGGGACTGACTTCGCCGCCGCTGCCAGGTCCGAGAGGAGCGCGCTCCTTCTTGTCGTCAACGCGAAGGAGCTAGTCGATGAGGAAGGCGTTCTTGAGAGCGTGGTGGTGTTGAAAGCACCGCAGGTTGCCCTTGCAGACTTGGTTCTGGACATGCACAGGCCACAGGGGGGTCTGGGGGGCGGAGCCCCCAGCCGCCGGAGGCCACGGTAGTGAACAGCTGATTCTGCTCCATAGTCGCACGCCGCATGTCGTCAACGTGCACCTTGTGCTCAACAGGTTCATCGGGCGAACGCCTGGGGCAGGGCACTGTGCTCTTGGCCCCGGCCTCCTCTGGCCAAAAAGTACCCTGGAATAGTACCCGGACAGAATCTCAGAAAAATCCCGGTGAAAAAAAAAAGAGGCACCCCCGGTCAGGGCTGTTCCTAACTGGGGGGCTTGTTCCCCACTTTCAGGATTCTGAACTTTTTTTCTAAGAATTTTTGTAAGGGGAAAAAAGTTTTTTTCTAAGAATTTTGTTAGGGGAATTTTTTTCTAAGGTTGTTTCGCAGAGGAAAAAACATTTTCTAAGTTTTCCCCAGTCGACAGGGCGCGCACAAGGATGGAAGGGAAGTCTGTCCCACGTACCGTTCGCCTTGCTGGCCAACTGGAGAGCCAGACGTTCACTACCGTGGCCTCCGGCGGCTGGGGGGCTCCGCCCCCCAGACCCCCCTGTGGCGTACGTCTCGTACTTAAGTCCTTCGAATCCCATCAAGTCGGGGTCCAACCACTCCAATCGCCTCTGAGGACGCAGCCAACTCGCACAGAATCTGTACGCCCACACGAACAGATGTTCGCGACCGTGGCCTCCGGCGGCTGGGGGGCACCGCCCCCCAGACCCCCCAGGTAGCGTGTGCCCGTCCATCTATCTCACTTCTCCGGGTACAGTGCAGCGTAGGAGGTCAGCGCCGCATCCATGAAGCGCTTCTTCGAAGCCTGACTGACATCGGACAGGAGGTCGGGCTTCCCTACCTGGGAGGTACACTTGCCGCGTTCGCGACATGCGTGACACGCGACACGCTACCTGAAACGTGAGTGTGCCTTGCTAACACGGGCATTTCAACGGTCTGCCGACGACCGTTCCCCAAACCAGTAGACCAGCAGTTTTGGAAAATTGGAGAGATCATCCTACTGCGCTGAATATGGTGCGCACCACTGCAAAAATCCCCGGGAGCTTTTGGGCTTTCAGACCTGAAGGGGCCAGCAGGTGGGTGGCGTCGGGAGTGGCAGCTTTGTAACTGCCTCCAGCTGCTGGCATGTCCAGCTCTGCGAGAGTGCCAAGGTGTATTGAGTCCCTGCGGAGCACAACCCCCGATGAGAACGAGTGCCAGATGATCCTCATTCATTTTCAGCTGTAACGCGCATGAGGGGCACTCTCTGCCGCAAGCATCTCTGGGCATCACTCGAGAGCTGTCACATGATGACGCGGAGAGAAATCAGAGAAAAAGTCCCGCCTGACGGGCACGCGCCTGGAAACTGTGGGAGGGCGAGCAAAAAATCCCTTGTAAAAATTCTTAGAAAAAACCTGGTTCCCCGACCCAAAAAACCTGGAAAAAGGGCTCGTTCCCCGCCCAGGCCTGCCCCCGGTCAGGGCTTCCCACAATCTTCATCCCTCCAAAAAGTCATGACGATTTTTTCCACAGAAAAAAAGGCTCTCAAAAAAAAATTTCCGCCGCGCGCTTCGCGCGCGGCGGCTTCGGCCATGATGCTCGGTGGGCCATGCGGCCGGGTCACAGGTTGCGCCACAGCTTGCGGCGACTCCTCTTCATCTTCAGAGAGAGGGTAGTCCAGCAGCTCTGGGGTGGCGGTCCGCTGCCTCTTCAGGTCGGGGGGCTGTGAGCGAGACCGCGACCGCGACCGCGAGCCAGAGGGCTGGGGCACCGGAGGCGCAGGGGCAGGACCCGGGGCAGATGCAGGAAGGACACGCTTGTTCCGCTTGTCGTCCTTTTCGATGAAGTCCAGGAGGGCTTTCTTCGACTGGTACGCCTTGGGGAGTTGAATGTGGCGGTACCGAGCCTGCTCAAGCAGGATGTCGCGGTCTTTCTGGAATGCCGAGTAATCCAGGCGGATCTTAGATGCGTCGACATTCCTTCTTGCACCGAAGCCAAAAGCCGCCAGTGACATGTTGTAGGAAGGGATATGGGGGTTGGATGAAACTGTGCGGGTGATGAGTGCACATGGAACAGAAGGAGGGAGGCGGGTCGACCTGCGTGTGCAGTAGCAAACATCCAATTCCTGAACGATTTTGAGCCTTTCTTGCGACGTCGGATGGCGTCTCAGTGCTGGGCTCCTTCCGTGCGGAAACCTTTCATGCAACAAGCTGTATGCCTGGTAGAACCAGGCCAAACCGGGAAGCCCAAAAATGAGGAAAATCCTCAGCCCCCCAAAAAAAATCTTGAAGAAAATCTTCAATCCCAAAAAGTGGGAAAATGGGGGGGAAAAAAAAGACGATTTCTTCGGGAAAATCGTCTTAGGGGAAGCCCTGCCCCCGGTTTTTCGGGGCAAAATCTTGAAAACCGGGGCTGAGCCCCGTTTTTCATAACAGTATCTTAAACACTGGTTCAAACTGGCAGCAACATGTCAGCTATGTGGTGCGGTTTGCAGGTCCACTGATATGAGGCTGCAGGGTTCCTTGAAACAATCACTGCGTCACCTGAGGAGAGGCATTCCGGTCCGGCTCATTCGAGCGATCCTAGCTTTTCCCCTGCAGGTTCAGATAAGCAGAAGACCGACGAGCCGAAGGGCATGTGTCTGATCGCGAGAACACTGGACGCCTGCTGCGTCGTGATGTTCTGCAAACGGATGAACTTCCCATGCTGGGAGGCAGTAAAACGCAACAACTGATAACTATCTCAAATGAATTGTTAGAACACAGCCCCACTATTTGTCCAACGACACTCACCCCAGCCGTGAGTGGGGCCTTTGAACAATCCAGCCAAAGGGCACACAGAAGTTCCCCCAAGTTGGGTCACGCAGAACTGTCAGGACGTGCCGCATACGCCTGTTCACTCAACAGCGAATGGCCTCTCTGCAGAAGTACTAACCGGAGGGGGCGGGCAGGGGCTTGCAGCGAGGGGTGGCTTGGGTGGGGAAGGGGCTGCCTGTTCGGTACATCTTACGGTGTACATCTCATCTGCTGCACGCGGCGATCTGCCCACTGCATTCCTGGCACAGACAGATGCGCTCCGGCAAAGAGGCAAAAGGAGCACTGCCCCAGCTACTCTGAGTGCTCCTGGGAACGTGTAAGAGCAACGGTGTAGGTGCGTAAAGGCTTGGAAATCGTACTCCTTTCGCTATAATAAGAGAAACACTTGCCCAGCAACTGCAAAAAGGCAGCTCCGGGCTACTTTTCATTGAGCGCACACTCCTGTGTCAAAGGACCCTGTGAAGTGGCATGAAGGTGATCCTTATAAAGCTTCAGTCGTACGATTTCCTTCGTTACTTCGCGACTTCGCTACGCTTCGTCGCTCGGAACTGGTAAAAATGAAATGACTGGGGGGCATGTGCACAGAAGCTCAGGACACAATGTACTGAGCCTCTTGCGGCAGACCTGTTCTGCAACAGGGCGCAAAGACAATCTGGCCTGAAGGATTTTGTCGAATTGTCAATTATCCCATCGCATCAGGGCCCTCTCCGATTTTTTTTTGAAAGTTGCTGATATCGTCAGGGTATAAGATAGACTTTTTTTCTGGCGCCGTTTTCCGGTTTTTCTGGTTTTGAAATTTTTCGCGCGCGCCTTCGGCGCGCGCGACCCGCGCAAACCCTCTCAGAATCACACCCAACACGGCTGGACCAGGCTCTGCCGAACAGCAGTGGCGTGTTGCTCCACGCAGCTCCCCGAAGGGACGGAACTGAGCTTTCAATGCGTCCACGTACTGACGGAACGCGGCTTCGCATCACCTCCCGCATCAGGACAAACCCCCCTGAGGGTGCTGCTCTGCTGGTACGCCTCACGAAGGGCAACTACCTTCATGGTCGAGCTTGTTGCATGACCACCCCCTTGAGGCAGTCAGTCAGACGATGCGCACAACGTGCGCTCATGCGAACACCAGCGGGTGTCTCCAACACTGCACAAATCGCGGTCCCGCCAGAACCCGAATCCGTCGATCCTCTCCAAAGCGGACATGCACTCCCGAAAACATCGGAGTTTGCATGTGCCATCCCCAGCAAGGCAAACGTGCTCGAGACAAGGTCGTAGCTTGCGTGGATGACAGGGTGGTCCTTGGCAGTGTGCACCGCAACGAGATTGAGTGCATGCGCTCGGCAAGCCGCCCAGAAGGAGTACGGTGTGGTCGGAATGATCAAGCTACCGGAGTATCTCGAAACTTCAAACAGAGAAGACCCGCATGACGAGGACATCACCACCCACCGGGTCCCGCTGGGCTCCTTTTCTCCGCTTCTCTGCTTTCTTTTGACTGTTTGAGCTCCGTGCGGATCACGATGGGGTCACTTTCCATATTTTTTTGGCTAATGTTCCCACTGGTTGACTGTCACAAAGGTTCCCCAAAAACCGGCGAAAATCCGATCGGCCTTTTTTTTTTTTCCAGAAAACCGGAAACCGGGAAACCCTGGTTTTGAAAACCGGAAAACCAGACCTATCTTATCCCCTGGATATCGTGGTTTTGGAGGGCGGCGCCGGCAGACCATTCATTTCAACCGTTGAATGTATCAGCAAAGACGTCCGCTTTTTGAGGGAACGGTGCATGCTGCGAACACGGCGAGTCATTCCAGTGTGGACCTCCCAGGTGCAGAGGCCTACACCTCCTGTGCGACGCCAACCAGGCTTCGAAGAAGCTTGGATGTAGTCTTGTTAGCCAAACTGCTGACCCCTGCGCTGTACCCGGGGAAGTGACACAGATGGCATCGGTTCGCCAGACTCTTTCGCATATTTGTCGAGAAGAGCTTTAGCCTCGCTTCGACACCTTTCATGTGGCAGGGGGGCTGCATGTCGACGGCGTCTGGTCGGATGGGGATGTCTGTACAACTTGTTTGTAGTGTTTGGGTTTGTCATTCTTAGTTCCCTGACGCCACCCCGCAGCTCGCTGCGCAGAATAAGTGGCAGTCGTTTGCTGGAGAAGGGGTCCTGTGCTATCATGTCTCTCCTCCCTTGCGCCAGAATGCTTTGTACTCTGAGAACATCGAGATCCAATGTGGTCCTGCTGTGCAGAGGTTACATGTGGCACCCGTGTTGTCAGTGTCGTAGGTCGTCTCGAACTGCTGGGTGGTATCCCGTCCAGTGTGGTGAAGTGATGTACCTCCACTGACACACCCACTTCTGCATCACCCCTCGAAAGAATCGGTGGTGTCGGTCAGGAACAAATCACATTTTCTGCCTGTTTTGATCTGACTTTGGCGGATTTGGGCGGAGTTGTGGCCAGAAACTAGGAATCAGACGGGCTTTGGTATCAACCTCCCAAACCAGAAAACACGCTCTGGTTTCCAAAGAAACCACTCGGATATAATCACCCTACACCGTGCCCCCTTTCGGAAATCGCATTTACACGTTCCAGCAGCAGACAGCCATCAGACATCAGTGATTTGGTAGTTGGCGAACTGCCTGCAGTGGAAATGCAGAACAGGTCAGCCACCCATACCAACACAGGCAAAGAGTTGGTAGCCCACCTCCGATGCAGACATCGCTTCTCACAATTTCGACTTTTCGTGAAGGATACAAGGGTGGAGGGCGAGCACGGTCAGGGAAGAAGAAGGGAGGGGGGAGGCCTGAATCAATAAACCAAGAGCTAACGCTTTGCGACAATTCGTCTTCGGACAGGTTGGCGTGTAAATGTAAGTCATGACAGAAAACTAATGCAGCCGAGTAAATCACAAGAGAGAAGGTAGCAACGACAGTTTGTGTTCTTCGAACGCAGAACACCCCACCAGCCTGCCGGGCGTGTGAAGTGTTCGCAAGGATCCGCACGGTGAAAAGTTGCCTGAGTTGGCTACGCCTAACTTGCAAAAACTATCTGTGCCCCCGCTGGATCGTAAAGTGACAGCAAAACGAGACAACAAACCAATTACTGCCGAAAGTTGTTTTGTTGGAACGCAGACCCCGGCAAGGCACAGACCCCCGGCTAAAGGCACAGAAAGTTTCCCCAGTTGGCTACGCCGAACTAACAAAACAATTATTGTTTGGGGCGCACCCGTGCATAAACAAGTGTATATACGCGCACCAACAGTCATTATTTACCGCGGCCTGAGATAGGATAGAGCAAAAACAAGATTTACAAGAGAAACATGATAAATGACAAGGACATGGTAAACCCTGTGGCGGGTGTCTTCTCCGCGCACGGCCGGGCCAGAGTGGCAAATATCCTTCAAGGCACCATCACATGCCAGACGAGTCAGATCAGGGATCACGATATAACAATGCACGGAAGTGATATGTGTGCCCACAGGTGGGTGCTGTGATTTCTGGAAGTCTCAATCATGCCTCTTCCATAAGCTCCGGTCAGGGTGCTTGGATATTTGGTCTTCAGGATCGAAGACACTTCAACCCTGAGACCGGTTCCATATCGAGTAGTCCTCGTTAATTAAATGTGTTGAAAACACCACACAGAACATACGATAACCATCACTCTGACTCTTGAGCTGCTTAGATTGTTCACTGTGGGGATCACAGGTGATGTGGTCGGCAGGGGGACTGTATTATTGTGGCTGCTGACTCGTACTTCACACCGTGATTGACGACGTGCCTCTCTGCACCTGATGACCAGACACGTGCATTGTTTCCGGCTCCAAAAGGCGGCATATGCACCAAGCTGTTCAGGGGCGTGACCCGCATGGCGAAGGTGGTGCGACCACCCCATTTTTCAGTTGTGCAGCGACGGAAGAGCTGCCGAGACTGTTCGCGCGCATTGGCCCGAAGAAGTGGGACACGGTTGAGTGGCTGTTAATGGTGTACTGTTCCGTAGCATCTGACATAGGTTGGCGGGAGTTCAGCCTCACCGAGACGATGGAAGTTTGGCTGGAAGGAGCCCGCATCACTGACGCTGTCCGCATGCTGCGGCAGGACACAGCGCTGAGGAGGACTCTGCTGCAAGGCAAGAGGCTGTGCAGTCAAAACTGTGAGCCCAAAACTGCAAAAATGGTACAATGAAGACCACACCCCTTGTCCCCTGGATATCAGCCAAAAACCAAAGAAACCAAAGACTTGCACAGGCTATCAGAAAGCCAACGGAGACAACCCGGCAGCCCTTTGGGAAGGGAGGATGAGCCCTCTGCGACCCACACTTGGTGACACTTGTTTCTGGAGTGTGCATAATCTGTTGAGTATCGCATGATTTCCCATTCATGAATCGCGAACTTTGCAATAATGGAGGACACGTGAGTCAAAACAAATCGGGGCGCTATTCATACATCCTACTCTGGTTGAGTCTGGCAGAGTTCCGCAGACCAGGTGTGGCTCTATTTTGGGGGTATTTTGGCCAATTTTCGAAATCCTATTTTGGTTTTTTTGCACTTTTTTTAGGTGCTTTTTTGCACGATTTCTGTGCCTCAGACACAGATTTTGATGTGATTTTTGCGCTATTTTGATTCACTCTGCCTGACCGATGCATACGATTCGAAAAAATGGCGAAAAAATCGCTATCAACAACGGTGAACGAATGGAGGTAGATGGGGAAGTGGAAGGACACAGCACGCCCTCTCACTGATCGCCATCTGTACACTACCTCTCTGTTCAAGGCGGTCAGTGTCACTTGATGGCGCTGCACACAAATCACTGCTACATCCCAGGGCACCTTCCCTTGTGAGAATAGCGGAACTTCTGCGGTTGCAGTTTGGTGGTTGAGGCCGGTGGTGATATCACTTTGGTGACTGTGATTCCTTCCCCCTGAGCTCGATCAGATCCAGGTCGACCTGGTGCTGCGTGGCTCCTGGTGTGTTATCTCTTTGCTTCCTCGCACACATACACGTGGTTCCGCGAATCGCCACGGATGCCCACCAAGTCGAACCCGAAACATGATCACGGGTCCACGACAACCCTCTCGAGATGTCATGGCCGCAAGCCCGCAAACCCAATCGCATTCGCAAGGTGGTTCGTCTCTTAGAGATCAGTGCTCGGGCCCAGCCTCCCGCGAGGGTGCTGGAACCGACATGCCGCAGCCCCGTACGCGCAAGGGCTTGGCTCCAAGACCAGGCACATGCCACAGGGGGGTGTGGGGGGCGGAGCCCCCCAGCCGCCGGAGGCCACGGTAGCGAACGTCTGTTGGCCTGGCTCCATAGTCGCATACGCTCAAGTACAACACAACTGACAGATAGCACATGTCGCATGGGGGGACGATAAATTGTCGCGCAAAGACACGCCACAGGGGGGTCTGGGGGGCGGAGCCCCCCAGCCGCCGGAGGCCACGGTAGTGAACATCTGTTGGTTTGAGCTCGAGAGCAAGCCTCACACCACCGCCCTCCGACCCCCTCTCCACCCCCCAGGTGCAACATTTTTTTGCACCCGGAAAATGTGTTCTTTTGACTGTTTGAGCACATCCAAGACCGGGAACATAAAAATTTTCTGCCAATACCAAGTAGGGTCACAATAAAATCCAAAGGAAAAAAGTGCAAAAAAATAGTGCAAAAAATATTTTTCCCCCAAATTCCTATTTTCATTCCGTGAAATAGATACACGCCTGCCGCAGACTTTTTATTTTATTTTTTGACTTTTTCTTGACTTTTTTTAGTCTGCCAGAGTCAAGAAAAAGTCAAGGAAAAGTCAAAGAAAAGTCAAAAAAAGTCAAAAAGCCAAAAAGTCAAGAAAAAGTCCAAGAAAAGTCAAAGAAAAGTCCAGAAAGTCAAGAAAAAGTCAAAAAAAGTCAACAGCTCAAAAAAAAGTCAAGAAAAAGTCAAAGAAAAGTCCACAAAAGTCTACAAAAGTCCGAGAAAAGTCCACAAAAGTCTGCCCAGTGCAGGACTCTTCGACAGAGGGGCGGGGGAGAGAGGATGCCGCTCGAAGCATCTGACGTTGAAAAGACAACGGGGGCGGCAACACAGATCCCTGCACATCTACCCGCTCCAGCACGTGCCCCAGGCAGAGGTCTCCCACCTGACGTTCAACGTGCGGGAGGGTGCTCGGGGACATCATCACGGCGGGGCAGGCAAGGGATGTCCCCAGGTCCGGCTCGGCCCTCTCCAAGGTGCCCACGACTATCTCTTGATCAGATGGGCCTGCCAGGCGTTCGAGCTCCTTATCCAACGTTGCTTCCTTGGTGGATGGGTTGAGAAATAGGTCACAGAGCCCAGAGCGCGTGCACAAGCAGCTCTTCCTGGTGCTGTGTGATCGCCAAGAACCCCACAGACATGTACAATGGCCTCGTCGCGGACCCGTCAAAGTTCGCCGCCTCTGCCGATGATATGTCCCATGACGACGAGCTGGACGCCAGGGTGTGCGACAGGCGGCTCCGGGTCGAGCAGGTCATCAGATGCACGCTGGGGCCAGCTCGACGTCCAGCAGCGTCCCGGGGACGCTAAGGACGCCGCCGCGTACCTGCACACCGTCCGGATGTTGCTGGGCGGGCGGACTCGGGTTGAGGTGATCAATCACCTAGATGCGATGTTGTTTTTCTGCTTCTGACTGTCACGTTCTGGGCGACGCTGGGGTACTCTGCTGCCCTCGCCTTCCGCACAGAGACTGGTGATAGCTTATGTCAACAAAACGCAAGCATGCCATTCCCATGGCACAAAAAGGGTGCCGAGAAGGGCATCCCGAGCACCGGAAACGGAGCTTCCAACGAGACATGAACCACGGAGAGCTGTTCCCGTAAGGCGGTGCGGACTACTACATCGCGGGGTTTTCACGGGGGCAAACCGAGCGGGGCGCGCAAGAGAGGGAACTACTGACCTCCACGCGGAATGCCCGACAGGGGTGCCTCAGAAGAGACCCGTAAACACGCACCCGCGCAACCTGACCCCGGTCAGGCCAGAAGCACTGGGCTGACTTTTGTGGACTTTTCTTGGACTTTTGTAGACTTTTGTGGACTTTTGTTGACTTTTCTTTGACTTTTTCTTGACTTTTCCTTGACTTTTTTGAGTTTTTTTTTGACTTTTTCTTTTTTTTTCTTTCGCGTATCCGTCAGGTGGACCACCGGGTGGGGAGAGATCCGGTGTGACTTTTTCGAGTCTGGCAGACTTTTTTAAAAAGTCAAGAAAAAGTCAAAAATCGAGGTCCCCGACCAAAAGTCTGGCAGACTCTGCCAGACTATGATGTATGGCTATTACAATAATTTGCAAACCCGGGCCCGCTTCCGCACCGCCTTGACTCAACAAAAGACTCTTTAGGGTCTTCCCCGTTGACGTATATAAAACCATTTCTCCGCATACTCTCAACCCTTGACATGTGATGTGGCCGAGCGGGGCTATGTGAACACAGAAGACAGGCGAGGGGCTGGGGTGAAGGGAACTCAGAGCTAAGAGAAGGGTGGGAAGCGAGGAGGTGGGGCGAAAGGGTGGTGGGATGACGAGGATGGCGTGCGGGTGCAGGTGGAAGAGGTGGTGGCCCACAGGAAGGCACTGGCCATGTGACGGTGAGGCAGGTGGGGTTGGCATGGAAGACCACGAAAGGGCCAACTTCGCACGCTCGTAAGCGCAGAAGCTGATCTGTCACTATAATGAGGAGGGTCGCAAAACTGATGCAGCTTTGGCAGGGGCAGAAGCCCGGCCCCACACGGGAAACTATCTGTGCCCCCGCTGCATCGTAAAGTGACAGCAAAACGAGACAACAAACCAATTACTGCCGAAAGTTGTTTTGTTGGAACGCAGACCCCACTCTTTGTGTACACCACTCCCCGGTCTGATGAAGTGGTGTGAGTGGGGACGCACGATCCAGCTAAAGGCACAGAAAGTTTCCCCAGTTGGCTACGCCGAACTAACAAAAAACTGACAAGCAATTCACCTGCCACTGTATGACAATGCGATTTGAATTGGTCGAATCCATTGGGGGGGGGGGGATATCCACAGCACGGTGGGATCTTGTAAATTTTACATGTATAACTACAAGTATAATACATGTACCGTATTCGGAGTCCTCCCTGTCCAGCTGATATACGGTGGCCTAACTTCCCGCTCACACGGACGCTTCGAGGAGGAGTACCTGGAGACGTACGGGGAAACCTGGCACTTGACTGCCAATCCGAAACACTGGGCGTCCGAAGCAACCACCCTCGAATACATCGAGAAGGTGTTGGTGCCATACCTCACGGGTGTCAAAGAGACCAAGGGGCTCGGGGAGGAGCAGAAATCCTTGTTGATCATCGACAAGTTCACGGGCCAACAGACCGAGAAGGTTGCTGCAGCACTCGCAGAGAGCGGCATCGTGACTGTCGATATTCCTCCGGGGTTTACTGCTTTCTTGCAGCCGCTGGACCTGGGCTTCAATGCCTACATCAAGAAATACCTCCGCGAAAAGTTCTCGAAGTGGTACACCGGTGTCTGCACCAAGCTGTTCCGGCGTGACGAGAAGAGGAAAACCCGTGCCCTTGCGAAAACTGGCACCCCTTTCCTCTTCGCAGGGATGGGGTCGCATGAAGTGATGGTGTACGATTCGTCCGTGAAGACAGCCGCCTTCCGCAACGCAGTCCTTGCCGGCACAAGGGCAAGCATCGTGGTGTCTCCGGGTTGTGCGGACTGGGTTCACCCTGGGGACAACGCGAGTGGGTGGTACGCCCTGCGTGCTGTGGAGCTGTGTCTCAACAGCTACGGCGTGCGGAAGGCCTACCTCCCGAAGGTCAAGGATGCTCTCAACCTGCTCGAGAAGGTGATCCCCACTGACACGGAAGGCATTCCCGGCGCACAGGATGCTGTTCAGCAGGTGCTGGAGGAACTGCGTTCTGCGAATGGTGACGCTGCGCAGTTCACCGAGGCACAGCGCCTCCCATACCCCGCCGCCCAGGCTGCTGTGGGCGCACTCAACCGGGAGTACTACACCAGTGTGAGGCTGATCACCCTGTCCGAGGTGCAGTGGGCCGCGACCCTCACGGAGATCCGTTCCGGGCCGCTGATCGTGTTCGACGCGGAGAACCTGCATTTCGTGTCGTTCGTCGCCCAGAACCCTGAGCTCGACGACCAGGAGTTGATGGCTGACCTGGCCAGGACGACGAAGGTGACCGCCGCGGACATGCGCGACCGCCATCTCGCCTGGCTGTGCCGTGGGTTCAGCAAGGTGAAGCCGAGCTCCGTCGTGAAAACGTTCGTCCGCGCTGGCATCATCGCCGACCCCGGAACGCTCGCAGCAAGTACCGATGATGCTGTTGCTGACTACGACCCTCCAACCGAGGTGCACCCGGACGCAGCGCTGACGACCCCCGCAGAATTGGCAGAGATGGAGAGGATCCTGTCGTCACTCGACTTCAGTGCTGAGTGCTGAGCACTGTGCCACATCCCCTCTCTCTGTTTATGCCCCTGTAAATGTCCCGCAAACCCGTCACCCTCCCTCTCTTGATGTCCCTTTAGATACTCTGTCTGTATAACTTGTATGTAATGTCTTCTCGAGGTGTGGTGGTGGGTGAGTCTCGAGGTGAGTGGTGGTGATCGTGCCCTTTCCACATGCAGGGATGCCTTGCTTCTCTTGCTGGCGTTGGTTGCGGTGGTGGAGGGAGGGTCCAAAGCTGGGAGGTCGGGAGGCCTACGTGTGGGAGTCTACGGCGTGGCCGCAGTCCGCGCCCCGCAACCCACCAGCCCGCGGGCGAAAATCGCATTGTCTTTTCCATATTCAGTCCCAATAAATAGTGGACCGTAAAAAAGATGGAACGTTTGGCCTTTTTTTGGGAACTTGGAACATTTTTACGTTCCACCCTTTTTCCGTTTACGGTACTTGTAGTTATACATGTAAAATTTACAAGATCCCACCGTGAGTGGTGTCCTTTCAACAAACCGGCACACCAGGCCTAACAAACCGTCCACATTATTCCGAAATGCTAACTCAGGGAGGGCCTCAGCCAACCCTGCATGGGTCATCGGGTTCTGAGTGACGGGCCCCGTTGCCTGGAGGCAGGGATCTGCAACGCTCTCGGGAAATCACTCTCCGGGTAAGGCCCATTGCAGAATCAGTGGGGCTCGGTGGCGCCGGCCTGTCGAGGAGATCCAGAATTGCTGCGACACCCGTCCTCGTATCCTGTCATACTGCCCTGTGGTGTGACTCATCCATAGTGCCCTGGGAGTAGCATAGCGTATTAGTGGCCACTGCCTGTGGTTGGATCATCCTGGGCTGGGGTGAGTCCCACCTGCCCCCACAGAATCCGTTGGCCGGATGGGGTTTGCCCTGGAAGTGCCTTGGAGTACTTGGCAATGTTGCCACGACGAACTTGGTGATATCAACATAGGATTTGTCCTTACTGAAAATTTCCACTTGCCAAGAGGTTCACGTGCCAAGCCACTTGGTAACACCTCACTCGGACACCGCATGGCCGGAAGCAATGAATATGCGATAAATGCGAGAGAAAGCAAGGCAGGGCAAAGGGGAGCGGGAGGACAGGGAACAACCATGTGTGGGTGGGGGTGGGTGGTGGTGGGGGGGCAGAGCAATTGAGAAAATCATGGGATAGACTATCAATGGCAAAGGGCAGGGGGGTGCATAGTGATGGAACCGGTAGACCCGCACAACACGCAGTCGCCGCCCTTCCCCCTCCCACGACGCATGACATTTGGCTGTGGTGTCGGCCGCAGTGCCGAACACCAACGAATACAAGTGTTGCAGTGCACAACACACCGAGCACACCCTACTCTTGGTGTGATGTGCATGTGTCTAAAAGGGTCTGAACCACTGCGCCCGTACTTCAGCACCTCATCACATGATGCTGCAACCTGGCCTGTTTTTTAACATCAACGACAGAGCCTGACGTGGGGGGGCCCAGGCACGACGCACAACGTCGCCCTCGGCGCACACACAGAAGGCACTCACAGAGTCTATAATGCGGCCCGCCTTGTTTTTCCCACCGTGGTTGAGCAGCGAGTGGCTATCGTCTGCACAGCGCTGTTGGGCGTAGCTCTTACCGTACTGACCTCCATATGCCTGGCTTGCAGGGCATCGCAGTGCTGTCAGAAGGCGTTGCACTCATCGAGTACTGACTCACGCTGGTTCGTAGTCTCGCCACTAGTTTTTGATCTCACAACAACCGTGATCTGGGCTCGGTCTGCCCCGTCTCCTGCGAGCAAGATAAGAGGGGCAGTGTAATCGCCTTGTTTTTGAAGTCTTGTTGGGGTCGTGCAGCCACAGCTCAGCAGGGCTGCCAACTGCACTGCCCATACTTTTGGCTTTGCCCAGACACACAGATTCAATCCGACGGGGGAGGGAGGAGGGGGGGGGGGGGATTCTGAATGCACAGCACCACCACCACACCCCCCTCCCCCCCTTGAACCGCCATACATGGGACCAAAAGCTTCAAACCAGAAAGCAGTCAGACTTTGCCTCCACTCCCCCCCCCCCTGCCACTCCCGCTCCACCTCCTTCCCAAACCCAAGTTGGCGATACAGTCTAATGCAGGAACAACCACATGGCCGCCCCATTCTGCTGCCAAGCAGACAGAGGTAAGAAGAGCTGTGACTGTACGCATGTGCTGCACACCAGCAGGGGGGCGGGGAGGGCGATTTTATTGGCGCCGGGTTGTGTTTCGACACCGGCAACCACCAGCCTGAGGTGCGAGACGACTGCAGGGCTGTTCTTTTTGAATCGGGGTTTTTTCATCTCATCACGCCGCACCGACTCGCTGCCGACTTGCAAGAGGACGGGGGCGCATCCGCACCCCCCCCTCCACGCCACCCCACCCCACAACCACCCCCACCCCACTACCGGGATCCAAGCAGGCCTCGAAGACACCCTCCCTGTTTCGGCCCGTTTGGCCGGGAGTGTGCATATCTTCCTTGGCGAGCCCTCCCGTGTCCCCCCTCCCCGAGCCCCACATCAACCCCCTAACAAGGGCGCAGCCCTTATTAGCCCGACCGACCTGTTGCCACACGGGCAACCCCCAACCGAGCAGAGGCTACCTGGGTCCGTCCAGAGGGGGATCCGGTGCCTTGCAGAATGTAGAACCGGGTGATAGTATGATTAATTAGGAGACGGCGAAGCCGTGAGACACCACGGGTCGAATAAACGTACCGAAAAGTACGTTCATTCGACCCCCCCCACTCCCGTTAAGCCTTTTTGGGTCCGAAGGCAACCGTTAGAAGTATCATTGTATGAGAGATAGTGCCGTTTGATGTACCAATAAATAAAACCCGTGTGCCGACCGTGGCACCCATGTTTGTTTTGGATAGATCGGCCCCTTCTGCACTTCTTTGAGTGACGAGAAGAAAACCGACCCGACAGTGTTTCTCCAGGATGCCTCATATGGGGGGCAAAACCTAAACCTGACCCCAACACCCGTACCGGGTGACCCGATATACCTTGAAACCTGTACCGGGGGGCATCGTGCATACACCTGTATGCGCCCCATGTGTGTTTTGGTTTTGACAACCACAGTCCTGGCGTAGGGTACGACCAGGGCAGTGGTGTGCCACAACATCACCTGGAGGCGATGTGACCCTATGAAGTTCTACCCAATAGTAGTGTATCGTATCGATGGATCATCCTCCAACCCATAGAGATAACCAGCAGGATGGGCGGCGTGTTCGAAGAACAGTGCACCAACCTGTGCCTCAGCCACAGCAGACACCGAGCATCAGCAGAGCTGACACCGGCCGCTGTTCTACCTTGACCCCGCCCCCCCTCTCCAAGAAGATCCACAACACCGCCCTGCATTGCAGTGGGTGTCTTTTGAAACCGCGTGGATCATGGCGCATGCCAAGAGCTGCCATACAACCCTCCACACCGCCACCCCACCCACCCCCTGTTTACCCCCCGCATCCCCCCCGCTCGGCAGCCAGACAGGCATCGCACACCGCTGAGGCGAACGTGCTGTGGGCTCCGGCTGCATCCCCCATCTCCCCTGTCGCTCTGCGGCGATACGGCGTGCGGCGTGGCGCCCTGAGGCGCCACCCCTCCTCTCTCTCGCTCACCCCTCGGCTGCTTCTGCTTTTCCCCCGCAGCGCCTGCCCTTAAGGGGGGTCCCTTGAGTGCGGGCTGCGTTGTTCCCCTCCGGGGGTGGAGCCGCTGGCCGTTGTGCTGAGAGACAACTGCTGCGCGCTGCACCGCCGGCACATCGAGGCCGTTATCCGCGGAGCGAGATGACTGCCTGATGGTGATACCCCCCAGCTGCGCATCGAGGTCCTTCTGCTGCTGCTGCTGCTGCGTTACCCACCCCACCCCACCCCACCCCGCCCCCGCGGCGTTGTCGTCGTTGCTGCTGGCGTCGTTCAAACCAAAAAAAACCCCCCCACACACCCCGCCCCGTTCCCAGGCATCGCGTCGGTCGTTTGTCGTCGGAGCTGCTTCGTCGCGCCACCCGCCCACCCCTCATCCCACCCCGGTGTCGTCATGCTGCTGCTGCTGCGGCTTGCTTCTCAAACCCCCTCCACCCACCCACCCCCAGCGCGGCATGAGAGAGGCTGTTGCCTTCGTCGGCGTCGTCGTTGTTGCCCCACCCGCACCCACCCCACCCCAGTCAGTATGATGCTGCTGCTGCTGCTGGCACTGCTTGCTTCTCAACCCCACCCCCCAACCCACACCCCAGCGCGGCATGAGGGCGTCGTTGTCGCTGTTGTTGCTGTTGTCGTCGTAACCCCCACCACCCCCCAACCCACTACATCTCGTCTAGCAGCTGATCGGATCGTCAGATCCGATGGGATGAACCCGCAGATGCCACCCACCATCCCCCAGCAGAACCAGCCCAAGCAAAGCGGAGGCAGGGGGGGCGGGGGGTTTTGGGGGGGCCCAATCCGGCGCACTCTCCAAACGGGTAGGCATCATCATGGCTGCAAAATCTACGAACATCCGACAGACATTTGGGGAATATATAGGACATATCCGCTACAAAACAGGCCACAGGCCCCCTCAAGGGGGAAGGGGCAGGGGCAGGGACAGAGTGGGTTGTGGGTGGCGGGAGTGCGGGTGACGGGTGGTCGCGCGTGGGCACAGGCTGAGGCTTGGACACCACACACACACAGGGAGAGAGGACAGGACACGTTGCCTCACTTGTCCTGGGCACACACGGTACAATGCAATACACAGCTATCCTGCTGATGTGATCGGAGGAGGATACGGGGGGGGGGTATTGAAATGGAAGTAGAGGGAAGCACAAGGATGATCTCCCTTCACAGGAGTAGAGGGGGGGGAAAGGGGGGGGAGGGTGTTGGTTGCAAAGGGTGTAGGGGGGGGGGGATAGCACCCATGCATGCTTGGTTGTTGTCCCACGAGAGGTAGAGCACGCGTGGGATGAGGGGGGGGGGGGGGGCGAGCGGGACACAGCGTACGGCACAAAGATATCACTACAGCCGCCTGGGGCTGACGCTGCGGTGTCGGCCACCACGCGGGGTGCCTGCAACAACAGCTATCGCCTGTGTGGTGGTGGTGGTGGTGGGGGAGAGGGGCATATTATCGCCGTAGTAGAGAACACGCCACCACAGGTGACAGGCACAGTGGCTGACACAATATAGGGTCACACACACCCCCCTGCCCGCCCATGATGATCTCCATGATATACCACTGTGTGCACACACAATACACGCAGCCAGATCATACCGCAGAAGGCGATGCACCCTGTGCCCGCATCTCTTCGTACTGCGCCAGGAGGGACTGCGGTGTGGTCGGGAGGTGCAGCACACCCAGGGCGGCACGCCTGCTGGGGGGGCCTGCAGGGGTGGGGCGCTCGCGCTCCGGCGACACATCGCGCGGCTGCACCTGCGGCAGCGGGGAGTTGGGTGCGGACGCGAGGGCCGCTGTGGCAGCCGCAGCCGCGCCGCGCGCCCCCGCCACCTCGCGCTCGAAGGACGCAGCCTTCACCGCCAGCATGCGGCTGTCGGCCTCCGCAGCCACAGCCCGGCGCTCCTCCAGCAGCACCCGGTCCTCCGCCAGCGCCACGCTGTGCGCCATGCCCGTCAGCTTCGCCTTCAGATGCGACACCGCCCCCTCCAGGTCCCCTATCGTGCGCCGCAGCTCCGCCTCCGTCGCCCCCCGCCCCTCGAGCTGCGCGGTGAGCTCCTCCAGCTCGTGCCGCAGCCGGGCCACCTCCTGCCCCTTCACCGCCAGCTCCTGCTGCAGGTGCTCCTCCACCTGCCGCGACGCCTCGATCAGCTGCGCCTGCTCCTCCATGCGCCGCTCGTGCTCCTCGATGCGCCTGTTGCTCTCAGCCAGCGTCCCCTCTATCCCTTCGAAGATACCCGACTGATGTTCCAACACAGCACGCAGCTGCGCCACATCGCGCCGGGACCGCTGCGCCTCCAACCTCAGCCTCTCACACACCTCGTCTGCAGCCTGGCTTCTGCGCCTCTCTTCATCCGTCGCAAGCTTCTCCTTGATGAGGCACTCCTGCAGGCGTTTGATCTCCTCATCTGCCCCAGCCTGCGACGTGACACTCCGCTCCAGCCTCTCGAGCATCGCCTCCAGCTGCTGCTGCAGGTCTGCCGCCTCCATGTTGTGCTTCCGCCCCTCCGTCTCCCGATGCCTCTCCTGGTCCTTCGCCTCACGCTCCAGGCGGACGTTATTCGCCTCCAGCCCACCCACCTTCTCGGCAACAACCTGGTGCTCCGCACCCAGACGGGTCAGCTCATCGGCAGACTTCTCCCTCTCACGCTCTGCAGCCTCTAGCCTGCCTGCAAGGCTGCTGCTGTGCGCCAGCTCATCTTGATACTGCCGCTGCAGGCCTGAGTTCTCCTCCAGGAGCGTGTTGACGCGGTTCTCCGTGGCATGCCCCTCGAGGGCTGCCTGCGAGAGTGCCTGGCGGAGCTGCCCTGTCACCTTCTGCAGGGCCTCGCGTTCATCATCCAACCCGTTAGCACGGCTGTTCGCCGCGTCGAGGTCCCGCTTCAGCGTGTTGACCACATCAGAGTAGTCCCGCTGCACCTCCTGGATCTTCTTCAAGGAGTCCTCGTGGCTCCGCTTCTCCGAGTCGAGCTGCTCCGTCAGGAGGCAGAGGTGCTCCTTCATCTGCGACGCCTCCGCTTCCTTCTGCTGCCGCATGGCACGGAGGTGCTGCCGGAGCCCCTCCCCCTGCTGTTCCGACTCCTTCAGCGCGGCGTCCAGCACAGCACGCTCATCAGTCACATCGGTGTGGCGGCTCTTATAGAGCGACAGCATGCCCTCATGCTGTGCCATCTGATCGCGGAGGGCATCAACCTCTTCTGTCTTCGTCTGGAGGTCCCCCTTCAGCCCGTCGACGTGGTCCTGCAGGGTGCGGTTGACGTTCTGAAACTCCTTCTTCTCCATCTCGTAGATGGCGGTGGATATCATGGCGGAGGGGCTGGGGTCCACCTCCCTCTCGTGGTCCGACCCGTCTATCTCTGCCGCATGTCCAGGGCCCCGCTGCCTGTCCCCGCCGTCCCCGCCCGTCCCCTCGATGGCGATGGTGAAATGCCCCCCCGGGCCTGGGGCACCGGCAGTGCTGCCGCCGTCACCACCCCCAGCCGCAGTGCCTGCGGCAGAGCCACGCTCGCTAACGTAGAGCCTGGCGCCGTCGCGCGCCTCGTCGTCGGATGCGCTGCCACCCTGCCCCTCGCCATGGCCGAGGTGGTGCTGCGCGCTGCCCGGCTGCTGTGTCCCATCCGCGCCGGTGCCGTCGCCCTGCCCCTCCGCCTGCCGCGACAGAGCCTGTGTGGAGGCGCCCTCCTGCGACTCTGCGTCGGTGGGGTGGTCGGTGTGGGTGCGTGCTGTGTTGACCCTGTCCAGGGCAGACCCGCTCGACTCCTTGCCGAGGGACCCCATCCTCCCGCTGGAGCGCGGGCTGGGGGAGCCGTTCCCGCCGTCCGCAGCAGAGGCACCCCCGGCAGCGAGGCGGGTCTCGAGCTTCTCGATGCGTTCGTCCTTCTTCTTCGCGAGGACGTACTCCATCAGCTTCTGGCGCTGCAGCTCGGCATGCATGTCGGCAAGCTGCTGGTCCTTCTCGCTGAGGATGAGGCGGAGGCCATCGCGGTGTGCCACCTCGTCCTCCAGCGTCTGCGCGAGCTCCCCGATGCGCCCCTGCAGCGGCAGGACCTGGGAGCGGATGACTTCTTCATGTGTCTCCTGCAGGGCCTCGAAGTGGGACAGCAGCGCGCGGTAGGCCAGGGCCAGGTCGTCCTTCTCCCGGAGCAGCAGCGCGGCGGTGTCCACCGCCACCACCTGGCGCACAGGGCTTGTGTCGCGCCCAGGTGCAGGCGATGTGATCATCCTCGGGTAAGGCAACTCCCTCACAGGGGGTGGGGACGCAGGGGGGTGCATCGCGAACAAACCAGTCGCCAGAAGAGGGCAGGCGCTGCCCTGCCCAGCTTCTCTGTGGTGGGGGTGGGGTGGTGTGGAGGGTGAGGCGTATTGCCAGGTGGGGGTAAATAAAAAGGGGGCGCGGGGAGGGGGGGGGGGGGGAATGTCACTTGTCAGGCATGGAACGTTCCGTGGGACCCCACCGCGCCCCCCCCCCCCCTAGGCATACTTGTACCCCCATATGGGGAAGGCCAAAAATATGGGGAAAATATGGGGGGAATATGGGGGGTTTTTCAAGTCCTGTTCCCCCATATTTCCCCCATATGGGGGATATATGGGGGAAAACCCAGGGGTTCCTCAGGTGGAAGCAGTCAACAAACAGTTCTCTTCGTTCTGCTTTTCACAGGGTGTGAAGTCAGCGACTGACAGGAGACGTCTAGCACCTTGCAGAGCCATCTCGCATCGTCGCTTTCTGCGGAGAGGAAACGCTCGGCTGAAGTGCTCGAGTCAGACCACAAAAGGTGCTGTGAGAGCGCCGACCGCCACTTTCTTCAAGTCTGAGTAGCGGTCATCAGAGCATGCTGTCCAGTAGTCCTGTCTTTGCTGGCAGAACAGTTGCGTCCTGCAGCCAGTCCTTGTACTGGCCTTCACAGGTCTCATTCCACCCGGCAGATGCAGCTTGAACATGTCAAGCACTGCCTGGTGACGAGCGTCGACTCCGACTTTTCGGCGCTCGGAGCGGTCAAAAGTGGCGGAAGCGCCTGACACCCCAGAATGCACTGCTTGTGAATTCCCTTATCTAATAAGGATCCCAGGGGGCAGTTCGCAATCGCAAACACACCAGAGGAGGAGGACAGCGAGTGTGAGAGTGACGTGCCAGACAGGACTTAAAAACACAAGAGTGTGTGTTGTGAGGAGCTGTTAACCCTGAACGCGCTCTGTGTGTCTGTGCGTATGTGTCCACCACCGCTGCCGCTGTCACTGCGGTGCCCCGCCAAACCGGGAAGCGTTCGCCCTCCGCTGCCGCTGTATCGGCGCAGGAGAGGAACAGGAGGTCGGTGCGACCCACCTGGGGGATCTTCCAGGGGGGGGCCAGACCTGGCCACACCTGAACGAGCGCGCACCCCCCAGGATCGGACTCCTGGAGGATCCCCAACAAGGCATGATGCCGGTTTCGACGCGCACTTCGTGTGTGTGTGTGCATGAGTGGTTTGATGTTCTCCCGTTGCAGCACGAATACCCCCATATCCCCCCATATGGGCCCCATATTTCCCCCATATTCCCCCATATTTTACCGGTTTTTCCCCATATTTTCAGCCTTTTTCCCCATATGGGGGCGGGGTTTTGCGACCCCCCATATTTCCCCCAGATTTAGGGGGTTCCCCATATGGGGGGACAAGTATGCCTAGGGGGGGTCAAATGCCACCCTTTTACGTGGACAAACACGATTTTTCAAAAAACCGGCGCAGAGGCCCCAAAGCCCCCGTAAACCCTCCAAACCCCCCCAGATCGGTCCGGAAACCCATCGAACCCCACTTTTCCACCATTCCGGGCACCTCAGGTGCCCGAATTGGGGTACCTAAATTTTGTGCCACCGTTTGGTACCGTACAGTGCCACTGTGTGGGAGGTTGGAAAAGAAAATGCCCCAACACACCACATCTGAGGGTTGCAATGCATGTTGCTTGCCAACCACGTCATCCGGTGGGTGTCAGGCGCTATGTAGGTGGCATTAGCCAGGTCTTCGATGTGTTCTGGCTTGTATATATACCTCCCTGCCACCATGCACCGGGAGGCTGCCTGTAGGTACGGAACAGTCCAGATGGTCGTGTGATTCCTGTGCAGCAGTGCTCCACAACCGGGATGTGTTGACAACGACTGTTGCAACACGAGCTGTACATTCCGGGAACACATGAAGTGCGCTGTCGTGGTACCCATTGTGCCAGAATTGGTAGTTGCTGCGGTCTACTTTGCCTGGCCCAAGAGCACTGGTACTGAACGGTGCAATATGCGTGGCGAGGTGAATACAACGGAAGCGCGCAAAGTCAATACAGCTCTCGGATGGCGGGTGGTGGTGCCACTAGTGTGTGACGTTCACTCGAGGATACAACGCATCACAATGAATCAGCAACCGTGGACCGAGTACAATACGCTCTCTGTGGCTGGTGTGGGGGACAAAGGCAGTGCCTGTGCCGCAGGCAGGGAGGTATATATACAAGCCAGAACACATCGAAGACCTGGCTAATGCCACCTACATAGCGCCTGACACCCACCGGATGACGTGGTTGGCAAGCAACATGCATTGCAACCCTCAGATGTGGTGTGTTGGGGCATTTTCTTTTCCAACCTCCCACACAGTGGCACTGTACGGTACCAAACGGTGGCACAAAATTTAGGTACCCCAATTCGGGCACCTGAGGTGCCCGGAATGGTGGAAAAGTGGGGTTCGATGGGTTTCCGGACCGATCTGGGGGGGTTTGGAGGGTTTACGGGGGCTTTGGGGCCTCTGCGCCGGTTTTTTGAAAAATCGTGTTTGTCACCCCCATTTGACCCCCCCTACCCCCCCCCCCCCCCCCATCCTCCCCACCCCCCACTCGCAACCACCCCCACGACCCCGCCCTGTGCAACGTCGTTATTTTTTTTTTGGCAGAGCCTGAGCAGGCAGGGGCTGGGGTGCAGAAAACCTCCGAGTTCTGGCACCCCAATTGTCATCCCATCCTCGCGCAATAAAACAGACGGGCATTTTCTTGTCTCGGTGACGGGGAGGGAGGGGGCAGAGGCAGGGGGATGGGGCGCACCCCAGGTGAAATTAAACTAAATTCCCTCTGGTCCCCCTGGAGCCTATTTCCTTCCCCTCCTCACCCCCTTCACCGTTCTGGGACCCTCCCGATTTTTTTTTCTGGCGGCTCCTATACGATTATCAGGTGGGGGGGCAACGTTCTTGGCGCCGACAACCACAGGCACCACTGTGACAGCTAGGCTACTGCACAGACCCCGTTCTGCCCCATGGACACCACCGGTGACCCGACTTATCAACTCACCCTGACAGGGGGGGTCAGGGCATGGGGGACGAGGTTACCTCCCTGTTTGTTAGGGGGGGGGGTGGGTGGGTTACACATGGAATCTTTACATCGCGCCCCAGCACACACAACACAGAAAAAAAACACACAGCGATACTTGATGACGGCTTTCTTGAAGGACCCCTTTTTTTTAAGAAAAAAATGGTGCGAATCGTTGCTTCCCTCACTCCCCACTCCCTCTCTCCCTCTCTCCCGTCGCACAGTGTGAGAGGGGAGCTGAAAGAAAAGGGGGAGCGTAGCGCAGTGGGCCGGGGGAGGGGGGGAGAGCGGGGTGGCCTGCTGCACTATGTAGTCAAAAAAAAACCTGCGCCCCGCAGTTGCGGGGCACATATATATTCGTGCGGAAGCCCAGCTACGTTCTACATTTGGGTGGCACAGCTCCCCCACAACACCACCACGGTACAAACTACTCAGCGCGCCTGACAAAAAAAACCACCACCATGAATCAGACACGATGGGGGTCTTCGCTCCGGGTCAATTTGGGTCAACTTGGGTCAATTTGGGTCACCCTGGGGTTTTTCACCTTAGGAAAATGGGGGGCTTCGCTCCGGGTCAATCTGGGTCAGCTTGGGTCAGTGACCCGGAGCGAAGCCCCCCCCCTTAGGTGACCAAAAATAGGTGAAAATTTTTGCCTATTTTCCCTTGTGTCAAACTTGGAGTCTGACCCAAAAATCGGAATCTGTGACCCATGGTTTATATGGGCAAACCTGAAAATTTCCGACTTTTTCCCCAATTTTTCCCACTTCCTGGCCATACCTTTCCCGACCCAAAATCAAACAAATGCAGCGGAAAATGGCCAAAAATAGGCCAAAAAACCCCAAATTTTTTTCCGGGGGGCTTCGCCCCCCACGCCACACGCACCTCCCGGCCGGGGGCCGGTTCGGTCGTCGTCGGCTGCGGCCAAAGGGCGTGCGGTAGCCGACGCCCTTTTGTGCTCGCCTCCTCCTCCCACACTTCAGTATGACGTTTAGGTGCGTCGGTGTTCCTGCTTTGTTCTTCTGTTGACTGGGACGGGCCAGTCCTCGTGGGTTGCCGACCGGTGTGTCCTCCCCTGGGATCCCCTCCTCCCCCCACCACTTGCATCTGGTTCAGCTTCAGTGAGAGCTGAGCGGGAGCCATACTTGCTCTCGGTGACCAATTGTCCGCAGTCCTACATCATGACGAGTTTGGTAATGCCCAGTCGCAGCCATCCCCCGTCCCAGGTGTTCTGCCGTGGGGCAGCTCACCATCTGCTGTGGTCACACACCAGTGAGCAGGCCCTGTCAACGAAATCGATGTGACTGCTCTTGCCGCAGGGCAACGGAGGTGGGCCTGCATTGCATCCTGTTGCCGCTCAGTTCTGTTCCCACCGGAGATTCTTGTTGCGCCGCAGATCGAACAGTCTTTCGTGTCGTCGGCGCCGATCTTGTATAAAACGTAGGCAGTAGGCTGCTGTGGGTGACCTGCAGGTTACCCGTCCCTTTCGTGCAGGCAGCGCCCGAGGTGCGATGTTTTTATGGGAACACGGCAGCTGCCCCGCACTCCATTCTGCTCTCTTGTCTGCTGTTTATGTTCAACAAGGTCTGGCTGCCAGTGATCTCGCTGGGGGTCGGGCAAACCAAAAAAGAGGTAGGGCACAGGGTGGGCCGAGCTCGCGAGAAAAAAGGTGCAGCCCAACCCCGCCCCGACTTCCCGTGGTATGATGCAAACAGGATCGAATACACGACCACAGAACATTTTCCCCCAATTCGAGAGGCACCGGATGTTGCTGCCTTTGGTCGTCGCCTGCTGGATCAAAAATCAGGAATCCAGGGGATCTTGGATTGCCTTTGAGTACTTGCAAAACTGCAATCCCGAGAAACTTTGCCAGCTAGTGTTCAGGAACGGCAGCAAATCTCATGGCTTGCATCGCTTTGTGGATGGTGTGCGATGATCAATCCCATACACGCAAGGACTTGGTCGCGAGACAGCCTACAGGGGGTCTGGGGGGCGGAGCCCCCCAGCCGCCGGAGCCCACGGTAGTGAACATCCTGAAAGTCTTCGAAGGCGAGTCCCCACACCGGTTGGTGCTGTTGCACATTCCAGGCGGAGATGGTCCTTCGCTTGGGACATGATGAGGGGCGCTTCGATGAACACCATCAAGCCCCCAGCATGCCGTTGGGTTTTCATACGCTGCGGTGCATGAAAACTCGGCCACAAGGCCGAACCCAAAAGCCCCAAAATCTGACCCGGGAGGTAGGGCCGAGGGTAGGGCCATGCCACCCCTGGCGGCCCACCCTCCCAAAGAATTACAGAAAAAGGGAGGTGGGGCCGCGGCCCCCTGCCAGCCCTGGCACGGGATCACTGCTGGCGGGTAGTTCAGGCTCGTGGCCCTCCTCGTTCCGATAGCCCCTCGGACATCCAAATGATTCACGTGCAGCAGCCCATGCGCAGAGAACGGTGTGCCGTCTTGTACAGCAACTGTTGGACAACTGTTGAAATCGTTTTTCACCAAAAAAAAATCTCTCTGCGGGCCAAGTCGAAGATTTTTCTGGGGACTTTTGGTGTCCCCAATTTTTCAAATTTCGAAAAATAAGCTCACTTTGCTAAACTGGACCCAACTCCCCACACTCTTTTTTTCCGACTTTTTCACGGGTTTTTTCCGGTTTTTTTTGGTTTTTTTTGGCGGATGGAGCGAAGACCCCCGATGATATTTTTTTCCCCCCAGCAGGAAAAACCCCACAGGTAATACACCCACCACCACACCTCCCCCTTCGCAGCCCCTTCGAATCGTAGGAATGTTTTCCCATCCCCTCTCCCCCCCCCCCCTACTGGGGGGGGCTAAATAGAAGCCCCCCCCCCCCCCCCTTGTATTCGGCGTAGGATCGAGTTTTTTTGGGGGTTTTCGAGGGCCCAAAATTTTAGGCAATTTTTGCAGTGGGTGGCCAAATAGAAGGGGGGGGTCAAATAAGGGGGGGGGGCTTGTATTCGGCGGAAGCCGAATTTTCCAAATTTTGGTGAATTTTGCCCCAGGTGACCTCGTGGAATCGCGATTTTCGCCTTCCGTTGCACTATTCGGAATCCGTGCGGATCGTGGTGGGGTCATTTTGTGGGTGGAGGTGCCAAGTATCACACATGAAATGTGGGTCTGGTTTGGGTCCTGATAATGGGAGGATATTCCCTGGAGTCAGCAACCTGCGAGGACCCCCACACTGGTGTCCAAAACCCTGTTCCTTTGAATGTTTGGATTCCGTGCGGACCGCAGTGGGGTCATTTTGACCATGGGGTGCCTGTTAGGACTGGAAAAACAGGCTGAAAATTTGAAATTTGGCTGAAATTCGGCTTCCGCCGAATACAAGCCCCCCCCCCCTTGTATTCGGCGAAAAATTTTATGGATTTCGAATTTTCAGACCCCCCCCTTCTAATAGGCCCCCCCCCTTGTATTTGACCCCCCCCTTCTATTTAGCCCCCCCCAGTAGGGGTGGTCTTAAGCCCTTTAAAAACGTTAACCTGGCCAAAAAATCAAACTTTTGCGTACAAGGACCAAAAAGTGACCCAAACCTGAAAATTCGACCCCCAGACGTCCGGAAATGCATCTGCGCCCGGTTTCGGGCGGTTTAGAGCCTCCAGAAGCACCTAGTTTGCAATTCCAAAAAATGTACCACAAAGTTGTACCACACCACCCTAAGTTAGAAGGTCTCAATGGCTGATTCAAGCCCTTCCTTCACTATGTGGACCTCCGCACTCTCGCACAGATGCCCGAGTGCGTACGAGGAACAACCACTCACTTTCAGCGGCAAGAGACACAGAAGGCCGTGCTCTCATGACAATTTTCTTTGGCCGAAGATGGTACAACTATACGGCCACAGGTTGGTGCAGGTGGTGCCACATTGACATAATCGCCAGAGGGCGGGCTGCCGCCTGGCCACCCCAGAGCGAAGGCCTCAACGTGTATGAGTGGGAAACAAAACGGGAGAGTGGGGAGGGCATTGTGGTGGCTTCCCACTTGATGCACTGAACACAAAAGACGCTGCTGCGGGGGGAGGGAGTCGTGCAGCCGTCAGACTACGCGGTACGTTGAACAACGGAGTATACCCAGGTGCGCAGGCGGGATTGCCGCAACCACTGGACATGCCAACCATGGGATCTGTGTGAACACAACACACGGATCGAACTGTGCCTGGAAATCAAAGGCACCGAGTGTGCTTTGGATGTGGGCTATGGCAGAAGTGTGGGGGACTCTGCCCGTTTGTGCGTAGCTGCCTGGACAGCCGAGTTGCGCCCCTCGTCCTTGTTGTACGGCTTGAACTTCGACATTGTAGTCTTCAGCCTTGCATACAAACCTAAGGGGGCCGTCTTCGGTGCACTGCTGATGTCTGATACCAGTCCATGCCCCCTTCTTCATGGTCATCGGATGGCTCACTGCCACTATCACTGTCACTGGCCCAAGAACATGGGCACACAGCTTCTGACACAAGTGATTTCGCAAGTGGCACAGTGCTCCTCTGTTGCTCGATATGCCTACGGTTGATGCACTATGCCAGTCCGATCAGCGATTCTCCCGCTCGAGTAGATGCAACCGATGCGTCCGAAGGTCTGAAGGGGCTGGAAACATGCCCGTCCTCTAGTACCTATGACCCCTTGTTTCCGGTGATACTTTTCTACTGTCTCGCATGTCACACCGCAAACAAGGTGTTGTCATGTTGTACTATTGACCCCGCGTATCGTCGGGCAGCACGGTTGGCAACACCGCTCACTGGATCACTGCGAGACATGATGGTTTGCGATTCTGCCTTCTGCCCAGGGGGGGCTGAGGTACAGCTTTGTGGTACATTTTTCCGGAACACAACTAAACTGCTCAGAAGTGCTCAAAAGTGCCCAAAACCGGGCGGAATTGTGTTTCTGGGGTCCCAGGGGTCATATTTTCAGGTTTGGTGACGTTTTTGGCCCCCAGATGCCCATGGTGAAAAATTGGCCAGGTTAACAGCTTAAGACCACCCCTACCCCCCCCCCCCTGTTAACGCGCACATCCAGAACACCAATGTTCTGACCAGCCTTACTCCTCCGGTGAAAATAACCCCCACTCAGCGCAGCACTCGCGCTGAGCCGTAGAGGGGCTTTAGGGCAGGATATACCCTGAGAGGGGGTGGATAGCTATGTCGAGATATGAAAATCCCCTCGGGTGGGGGGGTGGGGGGGTGCATTTGGGGGGAGCCAACCGTGGCATGGGACTTTTCAGCCAGAAGAAGCCCCAGCAGGGGAGGGGTCGGGGGGGGGGGGGGTTCTGAGACACGCTTCGCTCCCGTTTGCGGAGCGGTGCGGACCATTGTTCTGGTTTACCCTGGGTCGAATTTAAAACTACCGGCCGGTGAGATATGGACGAGATGGGCGAGGTGCATCGACAGACACAGCGAGAGGGGTTTATGCCTCGGCCTCAGCCTCAGCCTCAGCCTCAGCCTCAGCCTCGGGCTCCTCCTCACCGCGTGCCCGCTTTGCCTCCGGCTCGTCCGCTGCTGCCTCGTCAGCCTGGTGGTGGTGGTGGTGTGGTGTGGTGACCATATTTCGGGTGGGCAGGCCTATATCATTGGTTCAGCAAACAAAAGTGTCACTTCAACTCTGCCGCTCTTCCTCTACTACTTGATACTTCGTTTGATGCGTTGACGCTTCCACACACACTTGCAAACCCACTTGCCTGATGAAGGGGGTGGTGTGTAGAGCACGTTTGGCAGAGCTGAATGACACCTTCCGCGAAGGTCGTGACAGGTGTATTTTTAATCCCCGGTCTTCCCAGCCAAAAATCCCCGATTCATCCCCGCTTTTTTCCAGCTAAAAATGGTACCCAATGTCCCTCCTCCCCAGTGTGGGGCCCTTGGTCTTGTACCAAAACGGGTTCCTTCCACGATTCCTCCCGCTCGCGCCATACTCGGGTGCTGGAGGAAAACTCCAAAAAACGGCTTTCAGGACCGTTATTCCGACGAACCCCCTGATATGCCACAGCTGAAACAGCCCAAGGACTTGCTGCGGTTACTAGACGGGCAGACACACGCTACACGGGGGGTCTGGGGGGCGGAGCCCCCCAGCCGCCGGAGGCCACGGTAGTGAACATCTGTTCAGTGTGGGCGTACAGATTCTGTGTAAGTTGGCTGCGTCCTCCTGAGGCTACTGGAGCTGTTGGATTCCCTGACCTGATGGGAATCGAAGGACTTGGGTACGAGATATCCGCCACAGGGGGGTCTGGGGGGCGGAGCCCCCCAGCCGCCGGAGGCCACGGTAGTGAACGTCTGGCTCTTGGCTGGAAAAAACCCGGTTTTAGCCAGGCCGTTCGCTCGGGGCGAAG
Organism: Rhynchopus euleeides; assembly: GCA_963210315.1. Classification (NCBI taxonomy): domain Eukaryota; phylum Euglenozoa; class Diplonemea; order Diplonemida; family Diplonemidae; genus Rhynchopus; species Rhynchopus euleeides. The sequence goes on from OY723257.1 coordinate 1,711,159, forward strand.
TTGGGCCCAACTTCGCTAAAAAAATAAATCTTCAGATTTACTTCGTCCCAACTTCGCCCAACAACTTCGCCCAAGGGGACGAAGTTGGGATAAAAAAATTCTGGGCTCGGCCCCCACCCACCGAAGGGGGGGTGGGTGGTGAAAGAGCCCACGGGATCACGAGGCTCAGGGGATGGGGAATGCACGAGGAAGGAAGTGTCAGAAGGAGACCACAACGACCTTCCCCAAAGTACGATGTATTGCTCCGCCCAGACCCCCCCTGTGGCGTATGTCTGGTGCCCAAGTCCTTTCAAGTTACATGAATCTGTCCATCCGCAATGAACAGATGTTCACTACCGTGGCCTCCGGCGGCTGGGGGGCTCCGCCCCCCAGACCCCCCTGGCAGCCGAACTGTGTGGCACAGCGGTCCCTGCCAATCCACGGGCGTTTCGCTCATAAGCAAGGTTATTAGTGCCTTCGGAGGTACTAACAGCCTTGCCAGAAGTGCAGCGATCTGCTCTCTCAAGGAAAGGTAGCCAATGTGTACCTCCCGAGGGGGCGCGAAGCGCCCCCGAGGGGCGCCTCCCTGTAGTTAAAAAAAATCTCAAAATCCCAAAAATCCCAAATAAAACTTCGTCCACCCCACACGGGATCTGTGGACGATAGCGAACGGCCTGGTTTTAGCTGGAAAAAAAACGGTTTTTTGCTGGAAAAAAAACCTGGTTTTGGCTGAAACCAGACAAATGAATCGCCCAACTGAATCGTGCTAGCTAAACTCCGGAAAGAAGTGTCTTTTTTCGTTGAACGCAGCCAAATATAAGGCCTAACCTGTTTTTGGCGCACGGGTGTGATGACAAAAGGGAAAAGTGCTAGCACGAACATGATGTTGGTCTTCTGGTTATGTCTGGTTTCTTAGAACACTTAACGTGTATGCAAGAAAAAAACCGGAAAAAGGGCGGATGCCAAAAAGACTCATCCTCATCCCCCACTAGAAATACACCTGGGTCGTGTGCGTAAAAAAAATCACCGTCAAAAATGATGGTCAGTGGTCGCGCTAACTTCACTCCCTACTCCCGGCATTTTCGACGCTTTTTTGAGGTACCTGGGACCCCCCGTGTTTAAGTCCCCCCCCTGGAGGCGATTTTCGGCCGGGGGGGACTTAAACACGGGGGGGGCGGACCTAAACACAGGGGGGGCTTAAACACGGGGGTGGCACAGTGGAGACCAAGAAGACCTCTTCCTCTGCTGTCGTAGGGGGGTAATTCCGGTCCGGATGGACTTTTGGCACCCCACTTTTCGACTCAGACAGCACCTGGAGGGCCTAGGGGCCACCTGATGACCCTCCAGACCAGCCCACCCCCGTGTTTAGGTCCCCCTGTGTTTAAGTCCCCCCCCTGCCAGACCCCCAGGGGGGGACTTAAACACGGGGGTAAGGGGGGGGACTTATACACGGGGGGTCCCAGGTACGTTACTGATCACATGCTGTAGAGACAACCAGGACGGAAAATTTGAGTGTCTTCAAACAAGCCCATTTTTTCAAAATGACCCCACTACGATCCGGGCGAGGCTCGGAAATGCAACGAAACGCGGTTTCCCCGCCCAAAAACGAGCCCCTTTTTCAGGTACGTTTTTTCGCTCCCGATTTCCAAATTTTGGGATATTTTTCCAATATTTAGCGCGACCACTGATGATGGTGGTGTGTCGTATGTTGAAAAGGCCCCGAGGGGGCTTGCGCTCGGTGGGTGATCTATGGCAACACCGTGCCAGGTGAGTGCCATGTGGTGTGGCGGCAAGGTTTGGTCCTGCACTTTGAAACAAGCCTCCCCCCCACGCCCCCACCGTGCGACAGGCATACCGGGCGCTTCTCGGCACCCTCCTTCGCCTCGCTGGCAGCGGCCGCTGCTGCCGCCGCTGCCGCTGCCTCCTCACGCTTCTTGCGTGCGGCGAACTCCTTCAGCCCGGGCACGTCACGCGGGACGATACCCTTGCCGTTCATCACGACGCAGTTCAGCTTCGCGTCAATAGCCACCAGGTGCACCAGGGTGCTGGGGTTCTTGTAGTGCGGCTGGGACAGCAGGATGACACCGGGGGCGTCCTTGCGGCACTCGTCGACAATGCTGTGCTGTGTGAACCGCGCACGGAAGTCCTTTGCCGCGTACTTCGACCCAGCGCTCACAATGCTGACGTGTGCGCCCACCCACAGCGCCTGCTCGATACCCTTGCGCGCCATGACGGCGGCGCCACCCGTGTCAAACTTCACCAGGTACACCTGGGTCCCCTTCCGCTTGAAGTGCTCGCTCACGGCCAGCACGGTCCCGAAGCAGTCCTGCTTCACATCCTCGATGAAGGACACCTTGTGGTCCTCGAAGGTTGATGCGAAGTCCTTGTGGTGGTAGCGGCTCCCTGCGGCAACCACCTTGACACGGTCCCCTGCTGCGGGGTCCTTCGCGAGCGCCTCCTGCTGCCGCGCGAACGCGTCCGGCAGGTCGGGGATCTTGGACCCGAACCGCAGCCCCATGATGGTCTGCTTCAGCTGTGGGTGGTGGTAGAGGGGATCGGGTTTGGCATCAGATCAGACGCATGTGTGCTGTAGGGCGCTCAACAAAGAAACCTACAAAACCCTGCGTGGGGCTGGCAAACACACTTCCTTCGCCACCACACACCCTTCCCCTGATAAGGGCGCGGAGCACCCTTCTGGTGAAACATCACGTCTCCCCCACACCGGAAACGAAATGCCGAAATTAGATGCAAAACAAGATACGCGCACCACCCACCTCGTTGTTGGCGCGCCACATACCTGCTCATTCTCGGCCTTCAGGGCCTCATTTTCCTGCTGCAGCACGTCCATTGTTCCTGGTCGCAATAATCCCTTTGGGGAGGGGTTGTGGTGGTGAGGCAGCCTGACCTGATCCCGATAATTGCAGCACACAACCCAACCCAACCCGGCGGGAAACACAGGAACCCAACACCAGGAGGCAGGGGGGGTTGCGGGGGTGGGGAGTGGAGTGCCGGCATGCAGACTTCTCTTGAGCGGGCACCTCCTACCAGATACCCTTCTTAGCCCATAGGACCCTTGCTCTCTCTCTCTCTCTCTCTCTCTCTCTCTCTCTCTCTCTCTCTCTCTCTCTCTCTCTCTCTCTCTCTCTCTCTCTCTCTCTCTCTCTCTCTCTCTCTCTCTCTCTCTCTCTCTCTCTCTCTCTCTCTCTCTCTCTCTCTCTCTATAAAGAGGATGGACGTATCCATCACAGACCCAGTGTCAGGCCACCGTGTTACATTCTTTTGAAAAGGCCCGAACGTCGGGTGGGATGGAGTCTGCGCCAACGGGTTCACACTTGGGGCGGGGGGGAAGGGGGTTTGATGTGCGTCTCGACATCTGGCGCATCATGCGGTTGGGGGGGGGGGGGGGATGGTCTGGGGGCTGGTGGGAGGGGGGGGGGAAACAATCTAACACAATAACAAACCTATCCTGGGCAGGCTAAACAGCAACGGGGTGGCAGGGTGAGAGAGAGACCGCCAGGATGACGGACTGCCCGTGCAGTTCTGCACCACGCACCGGCTGCTCCGCTGCGGCACCTGCAGCTCCTCCAACATGTGCTGCAAGCGTGGCCACCACGGCTGCCGCGACCATGACCTGCCCCCCTGCGGGGTCTGCGCCTCTCTGCCTGAGCTGGATGACAGACGCCCCACCGCTTGCTGCAAGAAGGGCCACCACGCCCCTCCCGCCCCTGCGACGCCTGTGGAGGCAGACACCCCCACCCCGCCGCCCCATGTGCCGCCAACCCCGCCCTTCCCAGAGGCGACTGCGCCTACCGTGGGGGATCTTCCCTCCACCACGCCACCCCGTGTGCCTGCGCCTCAGCCCTCCCCTGAAGCGACCCCGTGTCCCGCTACTCCCGAGCCCGCCACCCCTCCAGTTATCCTGAAGAGGCTGGCCCATACCGTGTGCTCCCCGGGCTCACCCCACCGCCGCCTGATGCAGCCTCGTAGGAGGCTCTCACCCGACGGCGTCAGGCCATCCATCCCCGCCGTGGCGCAGCTGAAGCGCACCGCCTTAGAGGCGCATACCGGTTCCACCCCGGCACTGCCTGCCCAAAGGCCTAGGGTCGACCACGTGATCCCCACCGCTGACGCTGACGCTGACGTGGGCGCCGCTGATCCGGACCCACCTTCTCCTACTACCTCCCCTCCCGACGGCGTGTCCGTTGACGCAGCCCTTCCCCAAAGGCCCCGTTCTGGTGCCTCTTCCTCCTCCGCCCGTGCGCGGTCACCGCACGCGCCCACAGGCTTCCGGGCCTACCTTAATCCTCCCTCCTCACGTAGCGCGTCACCGGGCGCTACAGACCGTGTGGCGCCTGCGCCTTCTCCTCCTCCTGTGTCACTTCCCTCACCCCACCAGAGCAGCTCCTCTCTCAAACAAGGGGAGTCTACCGGGCCGCGGGCCCGCGTAGTTAAGTAGACGACACCCTTGGGGTGCGAGTATTTTCGTTTCGGGGATATTCACACTATAAGCATACGAGAGAGAGAGAGAGAGAGAGAGAGAGAGAGGGAGGGAGGGAGGGGGGGGATGGGGCGGGGGTGGGGAGACAGGGGATGTGTGTGTGTGTGTGTGTGTGTTCAACAGTGTTGACAGTGTTGATCACTTTTTAGGTGGGTTAACCCTGCACGGGTCCTAGCCCACCCTGTGTGTGTGTGTGTGTGTGCGTTTTTGCTTCTACGACAACGGCTTCCTTTTCTTCTTCTTTGCCGTGAAAGAGGGGGGCGAAAGGGAGAGGGGAAAATACAAAGGTGCAGAAATGTCAAAGAATAACCGCACGGAATACACGGGGGAAAAAAAACACACACACACACACACACAAAAGCTTTGCCGATGGGGTGGGGAAGGAAGGGAGGGATGCGGGGTTTGAATTTTCCCGTTCATTCCCACCCATTGAATCCCCCCCCACGTTAACCCCAGGTCCAGGGGGAGAGAGGGGGGGGGGGGTTCTCCATGACCCCTCCTCTTCCATGTTTCGCTTCCTGGCGCTTCCTCTCCTTTTGCGCAGTGCAAAAGAGGGTCGGGGGTGAAGGGGGTCGGGTAACAGTCCGGGTCGGGGGTGGGTGGGAGGCACAGGGCTTGCTTTGCTTCCATTTGGGGAGACAGGGGGAGTGTGGCTCAGATCAGTGTAGTCCGGTGTAGTGTACGCACTCATTGGTGCGTACGCTTGGCCATTTCTTGGAGTGGGGGGTGGGGAGAGAGTCGGGTTCACCAAGCGAACTCAGATGGCACCTTCACTGCCACACGCTGCAACTGCAATAAAAGTCTCTCACTGCCGTGACCTCCTTTTTTGCAGCAGTGTTGAATGTCACACTGAACACACCCTGCACTTGATACGATCCCCGTTGTCACACAACTCTAGGACTGTCTACATGGAATCTAGTGAAGTCCAGGGACAGTGGGTGCTAATGAAAAACCGGTTTGCAAAACCGGTTTTTGCCAAAACCGGTTTTTCAAAAAAAAAAACTATAAAAATTTTCGGGAAAATTCCACTTTTTTCCCGACTATGCCCACCCTGCTCAGAGGGGACACAGGTCACCTGGATACCAATAATGGCCCCACTACGAACCGCGATTGACCCAAAGAGTCCAAGAACGCGAAGAAGAAGGCCAGATGTTCGCTACCGTGGCCTCCGGCGGCTGGGGGGCTCCGCCCCCCAGACCCCCCGCTGTGCTGTGTGCCTGTCGAGTGGACACATGTACCGTTGGTGGTGTACCATGGCAAGTGGGAAACGGCACAACACCAGGAGTACGACATGGTCGTGAGTGAAGACAGAGTACGTGCAGACTACCCCACCCCTGCACACAAGTCTGTACGACTTCCTCGTTGTCCACTGGCGATCGACATTGCCTCGCCCGGCGCTGTTGGATCACGAAGCCCGGGGACTCCCCTTCAGCCCCCCTGTCCAGCAGTGGTCTCTCAAGGGCTTGGCGTGCACCTTCTGGCACTCCTGACGTTGTCTGAGACAGATCCATGGCTGCAGCAAAGGACACCTGCTCTCCCACAGCACCTCACACATCTCCAACAGGGTGTATGTGGGGTGCTGTGTGTGGTGTCCGTCGGCTTTATGAAGCAACCAAAGTCGGGGTGCGGGCAGGTGCCCCGCTCACCCCATACATGGACAGGAAACGCCAAAACGGCGCCAAAAAACGAAAAACGGGAAAACCGGCAAAAACCGGCTTTTTTGCAGAATTTGGAAAGTCACCCACTATCCCTGTTCAGTGAAGTCGCAAAAAAAAAACATCCGGACGCTCATTGTGAGTTATCCAGAGAGGGAAAGAGGATTTGTCTGGGCTTTGCTTCGAAGAAAATAAGAAGAAGAAGAAGAAGAAGAAGAAGAAGAAGAAGCAGATATTGTATTGCACGCTTGCAAGATGCGAACGGGAGGGGGTTCCGGTCTCACGGAAACAAGTAAAAAACGATGCCATCCAAAAAAGACTTGGAGTTTGGTGCCCCTGATTTACCCCCTTTTCACTACGCACAAACTACGCAATCTGGGGGGGGGGGTCTCGCTTTTTGGTCCCCCCCCAGTTTTTTTTTGGTCCCCCTTTCTGTGTGGCTACTGAGACAGGACTGGAGGCACTGCGCTGACCGAGAAAAAAAAATATTGCCAGAACTCACTATGTACCGTCCGAAAGAACAGGGGAAACACCTGGGCAAGGTTGCCCCATGCCCAGAAACACCTGGGAAGGAAGTGAGCTCCAGGAGCCGCGTAGTACCCCCTACACACTTCTACGAAACAACAGCTGCAGAGATGGTCCGGATGCCCCGAAAAAAAACCTACACACACACTCCATCATCCACACTGCACCTAGGAACAACAATGTCTGGGGAAGAGGAACAGCTCTTCACCATCGTTGCCTCTGTTGAGGGGTTGAGATGCCTCGCGGGGACCATCGCAGGATGTGTCACCCACGAGAAGCTGCTGGCGCTGCTTGAGGAGGTGGGGCTGCAACCGGAGGGTGACTGTCTCGAGGTGCATCTGCTGAAGGGTGGTGACGTTAATTCATTGGAGATGCGGCCTCTCCCAGAAGGCCTGTGGCAGAACGCGCTCCCGGGCTCGGCGCTGTTCCTTCCGGCGAAGGCAGAGACAGTGCCAGCATCCCGCCTGGACGTGCGCGACTGGGTCGACACCGCCATGCAGTGCCACACCCCTGTCTCTAACATCCACACCCTCATCACCAAGTTCAAGGGCGAGACGGTGACCCGCCATGCGGTGGAGATGTCGTGGCAGCAGTCGCTACTGCTACGGGATGTGTTGTTTTTACGGGAGACGCAGGGCATCCGGGAGAACGGCGAACTTGTGTTAATTCACGACCTCACACCAGTGTTTGCGGACCCGTCAAACACTACCAAGCTTGGGCACTTTACGGTGCAGTACAGGGTGAACGGGATCCTCCGCTACCACGTGCTCGCCACATATCTGACGCTGTCATCTGATGGACCCACTACCAGAGTTGACCTGGCCGTCGCCTTTAAACGGTTTTCGGACCTGGCCTCTTCAGGCCAGTTCTCCGTCCTCGGCAAGGATGACGTGGGGTTGTCCGAGGAGTCGTTCTCGGCTTTCTTTCTGGACCGCGGTGCCAGTCTGAAACCCGTGCTGCAGAGCGTTGTCGTTGTGTTCGAGCCCCACCACCGCCTGCATCTGGCCTTCCGGCGAGTCATTGAGCCTGACTTGCCCTTCATGACTCTGATGTGCTATGCTGCCAACTACTGTGCCGCAGCACCAGAGTTCGCCGCCTACCTCCACAGCACGGTAGGCATCACCATCAGCAGCTTCCTGTGGCAGCGGGCCACAAACGGCCGCTTCCTCAGTGGTGCAGCTGCCTGCTTCTCGCTGTCGGCTCGCTGCGGGGAGCTCACCGTCGCTGAGCACCTGCACACCTTCTTCTCGATGACGACGACGGAATCGTCGACAAAGAAGGTGGCAGTGAAAAACTGCCTTGCTGATCGCAGCGCCATCGACAAAGTGTGCCTCTACGGGAAGCTTTTCAGCAAGGTCTTGTACCCTCTGCTGACCACCATCGCAGACTCAGGGAGTTTCACCACCGACCCCAAATCGTTGGGATGGCTGCAGATGTACTGGCGCTCGGGGGCCTTCGACCTCTTCTCTGCGGCCAGGAGTGAAGCGACGCTGGAGGCGTGCAGCTCTGACGGGGACCTGACCGTCTTCCAGAGCGCCACTTCATGCAGGATGGTGACGGTAGGGCGGCTGCGCTTCCACACCTCGCCGCAGTGTCCCTCCCTCGACATCCGGGAAGTCAGCGATAGTGACCTGGACGGCGTCCGGCCGGATGACTTAGTGCAGCACGGCCTCGATGCCTACTTTGGGAAGCAAGGCATCCCAACCGAAAGCCGGCTCATGCCCGTAGTGTCCTTCGACAGCGGCGTGGAGTTCTTCCGCACCGCCCTGGTCATTATCGGGACGAGCATGCTGGTGGAAGCGGTGAGGTTCGGGGCAGCCAGCGAGGAGACACGCGCGGTGCAGCCGTCGGTGTCGTTTGGCCCGGCCCTCTTGGAAGGGATGTGCGGGAGGTCTAAGCGTGTCATCGAAGTGGCTGGACACTCATCCGTTCGTGACGACTTTGTCCGTGCTCACTGCTGTATTCCTGAGCATTTCTCTGATACTGATTTGAAAACTCTGCATGCTGAGGTTGGTGAGCCGAAACTCACTACGATAGTGCGTTCCCGTATTCCGGAGACTACGAAGGAGCGCAAGCTTCGGATTGGGAAGCGGAAACTTGAAGACTTGAAATCAGCATTCGAAAAAGAGGAATCAAGGAAGGAAAAGCGAATTGCAAGAGAGACTGCCCTCAATGACATTGTCCTCCGTTTTGATTATTCCGATAGCTTCACAAACTCGGAACTGATTAATCAAGCTCAAAAGCGTGGCAAGCGAGGTGTACAGAATGCCTCGAAATCACGGTTGATGCAAATCCTTCGTGAATTTGATAAAGCCCGCACAAAAGAAGAGCTGCAGGAGATTTGTGCCGAACGTGGGATTGAACGAAACGTTCAAAATGACCGCGTGGACTGGCTGCTGGCAGCTCTCAAGAAGCAGGATAAAAAGGATCATGTGTGATAAAATGAAAGGGCTGCTGCTACTCTTCACCCCCCCCCCCCACCCCCCCGCTTTGATTTCGTTGCTGGATCAATGCAGTGCCTTCAATCACACACTTCGCCCACTCCAGGAGAATATTATACAAGGCCCAATGCAGTGCGTAACGGTGAAGTACAGCCTGCGGTATCGCGAGAAGGAGTTCGGCAGCTTTGCCGAGCCGTTGCTCGTGACGAGTGTCGACACGTTCGACACCGTGTGGAAGGCGTTTGAGACACGCCTTCCTCCCAAACAGGGTCGCAAAAAATCCGAGAGTGAGCGGGACTACAAGAGGCGCGTCCGAGCGATCTGGAGAGCGCACTCCTTTCTCTGTGGCAAGGACGCAGTCGTGGTTGGGTCGGTGCAGTTCGAACACGGGGAGAACACCTTGGAGATTGCAAGTGATGATACGCTCACAGCCTTCAGGGCGATGCAAGGTGCCACCCTGAAGGTGGCCCTCGACATTAAGGCGAGCGTCGACCGAGGGGTCGACGAAAAGCTGAAGAAGGCGCTGCTGGCACGGGACCCCGCGGGGTATACGGAGGTCACCGCCACACAGGCAACCTCCGCTGACAACGTCCAGGAGACGTTATCAGAGGGGATCACAACGGCACTAGAGATCTGTGTCACGGGATCCAGGCGCCCACTCTCCCTCGACGGTCTGGGGATTGTTGTTGGGCATGGTGTCGTTACCTGCAGCTGCAAGAAGAAGATTCCGAGCCACGTCGGAAAATTGAGCAGTACCGATGCATTTCTACGCCACGCAACGAGCTGCAAGACACTGAAGAAGAAGCTGGATCATCCCGACGAGCTGAAGCAGGCACCGCGCCAAAGGGCACCCCGAAAGACAGCTGCAAAGCCGGCGTCGAAACCCGCACCGAAGGCTGCCAGCGCTGCAGCACCTGAAGAACCTGAAGAACCTGCAGCACCTGAAGCGCCTGCACCCGCACTGACCCCGGAACAGCAAGAACTCCTTGAGTTTGGGAACCCGGCAAAGAGACAGAGAACTGGCTGAGGCCGGAAAAGGGGACCAAAAAATGAGACCCCCCCCCCCCTTTTCACTACGCACAAACTACGCAATATGGGGTCGTCAGGGGCACCATGAGTTGCGTTCTTTGTTTGTACGAACGGTGCCTGCTAGTGCATGTGTGCAGATACCGAACGCTGCCACGAGTCTTTTTAGTTGGAAAAACACGTTGTTCAGGGGAATAGGGTGCCCTTTCTGAGAGGTTTCCAAACCAGAAAAAGCCGGTTTTCTGGTTTGGGGAAATTTATAAAAAAAAATGAGATTTCTGGAAAAAAAAAACCAGAAATTTTTCAAGGCGTTTTCTCGTGGGGGATGAGGATATGTCCTCCTGACACCCACCCTTTTCCCGTTTTTTTTGCAGCCAACAGCCAGACGTTCACTACCGTGGCCTCCGGCGGCTGGGGGGCTCCGCCCCCCAGACCCCCCTGTGGCGCATGTCTCGGACTCAAGTCCTTCGAATCCCATCAGGTCGGGGGATCCAACCACTCCAGTCGCCTCAGGACGCAGCCAACTCACACAGAATCTGTTCGCCCACACGAACAGATGTTCACTACCGTGGCCTCCGGCGGCTGGGGGGCTCACGCCCCCCAGACCCCCGATGTAGCGTGTGCCCGTCTGTCTATCTCACTTACCCCGGATACAGTGCTGCGTAGGAGGTCAGCACCACATCCATGAAGCGCTTCTTCGAAGCCTGGCTGACATCGGACAGGAGGTCGGACTTCCCCACCTGGGAGGTACACTCGCCGCGTTGGCGACATGCGTGACATGCGACACGATACCTGAAACGTGAGTGTGCCTGGCTAACACGGGCATTTCAACGGTCTGCCGGCGACCGTCCCCCAAACCAGTAAACCAGCAGTTTTGGAAAATCGGAGAGGTCACCCTACTACCCTGACGTTGTTCTGACAAAAAAAAACAAATCGCCAGCGTCCGCACCTTGTTATATGGAGCTGAAAAAATAGGGGTTGTGGGCGGGTGGGATGGTGTCGGCGGGGAGGCAGGGGCTATGTAAACCCTTCCCTCCCCCATGGTTTCCTGTGCCCCGTCGCCGAGGCCTCAGGAGGGAGGGGGTGGATGGGACAAAGGGGGAATAACACAAGACAGCAAGACAGGGGGTGATGTTGGGAGGGAGGAGGGGGTGTTAGGAATGGGAATGCAATGCGCAAGGGCAGGGCACATACAACACACAAACACGCAAGCACAAAATCTAGAATTGTGGGGGGAGGGGGGGGGGGGGGGGTGAGTGGGGTTTTCCGGGGTGGGGGCGCGTGGTGTTTGTGGGAGGGGGTGGGTGGATATATAGAGAGGGGGGGTGCTTCGCTGGTCGTTATCCTTTGTCAATCTTCGTCAGTTTTCAGCCAATTCAACTGGAAATGCACTAAAATGCGCTGACGATCACCCCGTAGCGAAGACCCCCAGAAGCGGAGAGGCATTCAGCAGGGGAGAGAGAGAGAGGGAGGGAGGGAGGAAGGGCTCGGCAGGGGAGGGGCGTGAGGTCGTGTCAGGAGAAAAAAAACTCACAACACTGCTGCCTGACACACATACACGCGACAACACCACCACTACCACCACCACCCCTTCCCCCCCCCCCCTCCCCCCAATAACAGCAAAAGAAACCACAAGCGGTAGCAAAATAAAATCAATTCGTATTTTGGGGAAGTAAGCCGAACGGATAAGGAGCCAATGGGGACAGGCAACAGGACAGCCCCCCCCCCCCCTTCAATGCCCCCCTCCCTTGGGGAGATCGCGAGATTCTAGTTTATTGGGGGGGGGGTATAGAAAAGGAAGGAGGAATACCGGAGAAGAGAGTGGGGGGGGGGGGGGGTGACAATCGCATAGTCGTGTGATGGGGAGGGGGGGGGGGGGGGGGGGGCGTGTTCCCTGCTACGGCGAGAATAAAAATTAAGGCGTCACGATGAATCGCTATGAAACATTTTGATTTGTTCTCTTTATTTTTTTTGCGCGCATCACTGCCAGGGTATAAGATAGACTTTTTTTCTGGCGCCGTTTTCCGGTTTTTCTGGTTTTGAAAATTTTTCGCGCGCGCCTTCGGCGCGCGCGACCCGCGCAAACCCTCCCAGAATCTGAGAGGGCCCGGTGCCTGCGCGCGTCCTGTCGTACTGAGGCTGCTTGGTGGGGCAGGCGCAGCAGCTGCTTTGAAAGTTTGGACTCTCGGCCAAAAAAGGTCTGGTGCAATGTTTTTACGCAGGGGGGGTCTGGGGGGCGGAGCCCCCCAGCCGCCGGAGGCCACGGTAGTGAACATCTGTTCCCTACAGTCTGGATTCGCTTGTAAGTAGGAAGGCTTCGCTGTATCGCAGCCCGGCCAGCAGGAGATCACTGGTCCTTGAGGGTTCAACCTTCAGGGTGGAGGAGGACGGGGGAGCGACCACTCGTGATAGGTGTGCGTTGTGGGTGGAGTGGGTGCACGACAGAATGGCCAAAGGGTCCACGAGATCTCTGCACACATTCCGTTGTCGAGGAGATGGGCACCTAGCTGTGACGACAGGCAACAAACAAATCTCATCTGTTAGTTGCCCCCAATAGGCTTGGCGACCTTCAAGACTGCTTGAAAGTCGTTCGTGTTCTCGTCTCAGCCCTCCAGACAAGCAGATCTGTCTCGAGTTGGTGGGCTGTCGCCATGTATTCGATGGCACCGAGTGACGCTGCACAGAGGCAGACGACACGGTGAACTCCAGCGGAGGTTACCCTACCTCCGCTGGAGTACACCGTGTGTCTCCCATGAGTCTCAACTAGCGGGAGTCTTAGCGTAAATTAGCTGGAAAATAGACTCCCGTATCCAGTACAGACTGCAGTCTTAGACTCCCTCTTAGACATGGTGGCTGGAGTCCACCATGTGTGCACCTTCAAAACAGAAGAGACCTGCATGACGAGGGCATCACCACCCACCGGGCCACCCGCTAGGTCCATTTTTTCTTCTCCGCTTCTCTGCCTTCTTTGGACTATTTGAGCTCTGTGCGGATCACGATGGGGTCACTTTCTATTTTTTTATGGCGTTTTTTCTGACTGTTTTACTGTCCCAAAGTCACAAAAAAAACGCCGAAAATGAGATCGACCTTTTTTTTTTTTCCAGAAAACCGGGAACCGGGAAACCCTGGTTTTGAAAACCGGAAAACCAGACCTATCTTATCCCCTGAATCACTGCGCATCTTTGTCTGGGCTCCCACCCCCCCCCCCCCCACCACGAGAGATGAAGCAACATAAAAATGGGGAACTGCCGAGGTTACACGCCCTGCATGCAGCCTGCCGTCCACCCTATCAGAGCATCCGCAAGGACCTGCGCCTCGACGCCCCGAGAGGCGGCTGGGCAATGGAGAGCCGGCGGTCCTCAAGAGGGCGGTCACGCTCCGGGGACCTGTTCCTGTCACGCCCCTCGTCCCTGCTGTGCGGCACTGGAGATGTCAGAATGTCGGACTGGAACCCCAGCGACGCTGCAGGGTAGAGGCTCACCTCGCGTTGGTGGTAGTCCAGCGCAGCTTTGTCGGCGACAGGGATCAACTTCTGTGATGAGAGAGGGAGGGTGTGTGAAGGCGAAGCAGCGTGTGATGTGTGTGTCAGAACCGCCAGACAACCAAGCTGGGAAGACCATTGGATATTGCGGAAAAGGCCCACCCCCCACCGCGACGGCGGGGGTGGGTGTGGGGGTGGGTGCCCTATTCGCTCGCTCCAAAGCGCAGAGCAGGAGGGCCTTGTGGTGCACAATACCACCGCAGGTGGCACGCCTGGCACAGCTTGGCACAGGGGGTGCAGGTACTTCAATATATGCTGGTTCTGGAGGGGTATTGCCCTGGGCTCGGGTGTGTTGGCAAGGTGTGTTCACGAAGTGATGTCCCAAAACACCCTTGATTTGCATCAAGGCATCAAGGGGTTTCAATGCAGCAAGCGCTATATACCTCAACGGTGGCCAGGCGAGAACGGAGCATCGCTGCCTCGTTCTCTGCGCTCCGCTGCGACAGGCGTGCCTGCTCTGACTTCAGCTGCACGTCGCGTGCCCTGGCCTCCAGGTCGCGTGCTGCCACCACCAGCTCCTCTTCGAAGCGTGTCTTCTCTGCCTTCTCGAACTGCAGCTCCTCACGGAGAGCTGCGATGGTGCCCTCCATCGTCTCGTGTGTCTGTTCAGCAATCTGGTAGCGCCTTATGGCGTCCTTCAGCTTGTCGTGCACATCTGCCGGGGTGTGTGGTGGGGCAATGATGTACGGGGTGATGTTTGTATTGCGGGGCAAAGCTGCTGCCTGTATAATAAAGTATGCCCAACACAAAGACAATCAATGAGAAATGCACCACTAAAAATATTCGGCACGCGGAGCGCCCAAACGCCGGAAGTGAACACCCAAACAAACACAGAGCAACAGAACAAACACACACCTGCAATCCCATGGATGGCCCCATCCTCGATTTCACGGGCCTGGCGGCGGTACTCATCGCCCTGCATCTCCGCCTCTGCCAGGGCCTTGCGCAGCATCGCCACCTCGTCTGCCAGGCTGAGGTGCTTGGAGTCACGGTCGGTCGCCAGCATCTGCAGCTGCTTCACGGTGTGCTCATACTCGCCCTGCAGGGCCCGCAGGCGTGCGTTCTCAGCATCAAGGTCGCCGCACTTCCTGCGCTGGTCATCCGCATCGGCGATCAGCGCCGCCTTGTTCTCTGACGAGGAGGCGGCAAGCTCTGCCGAGCGGCGCTCGAGGATATCCAGCGTGGCACGCAGGTCCTTGACGAAGCGGCACAGCCCTGTGACCTCCGCCGACGCGATGTGCGCCGTGCCGTTTCCACCCGCAATGATGTCCGTGATGGCGGCATACACCGCGCGCAGGCTCGTCTCCTCGCGCCGCAGCTGCTCCGCCAGCTCCTTCTCGCGGTGCTCCGCCTCCGTCAGGTGGTAGCGCAGCTCCTTCAGCGTCGCCTCCAGCCCCGCGTGCTTCTCCCCTGCGCGCCGCAGCCCCTCGAGGTTGACCTCCGCCTTGTGCAGGGCCTGGTCCAGCTCGCTGTTGGCGGAGCGCATGTCGGCCAGAGCCTGGTCGCTGGCATCCAGCTGCAGGACCAGCGCCTTGTTCTCTTCAGCCAGGCGCCTGTTCTCCAGGCGCAGCGACTCCACCTCGTGGATGGCCTCGGCAGCTGCGGCGGCATCCTGCTGCTGGCGCTTGCGCACCTCGGCCAGCTCCTCCATGATGTGGTCGGCACGCTGGCGCTCGCGCACCACCTGCTCGCGGAGGAGGTCTGCTTCGTCGCGTGCAGCAATGGCGTCGCGCTGCGCTGCCTGCTTCACGACGATGAGCTCCTGTTCGGCCTTCTTCAGGGCAGAGTCTGTCTCGCGCAGGAGGCGCTGTGCGGAGCGCAGCTCGTCGCGGATCTCGTTGGCCGCACGGCGCAGCTGCGCAGCCTCGTCCTCAGCCTCGGTGGCTGCGGAGCTGATGTTCATGCGGCTGCGCTTCTCCGCCTCCGCCAGCTGCAGCGCGCGCAGCTCCCTGTCGCGAGCCTCATCCACCTCGCGCTCCTTCGCCAGCAGGCGCTGCTCCGCCACCTCGATCTTGTCCATCGCAGACTTCTCGCGGCACTCCGCAGCGTGCCGCGCCGCCTCTGCTGTGGCACGCGCTGCCTCGGCAGCACGCTCCACCTCGCGGTTGCGCTTCAGCTCTGCATCGTGGTCCTTCTTCTGCTGGTCCAGCGCCTGCTCGAGGCGCCGCATCTGCTGCTCCAGGTCTGCCACCACCGCGTCTGCCGTGTGCAGCTTGTCCTTGAAGGTGCGCTCCGTGTCAGACCAGTCGTCCTGCGCCAGACGGTACTCCTGCTCCAGCTCCGCAAGTTTCTGCGTCAGCTTATCCGCCTGTGCAATCGCCTGCTGGTGCTGTTTACGCGAGTTCTCCGCCTCACGGCGCATGTCGCTGTTGAGCTGCGTCAGCTCCGAATTCTTGATGTCGAGCGCGTCGTGGTCCACCTGCAGCCGCTTCAGCTGCTCCTCCGCATCCGCCTTGGCAGCGAGGTAGCGCTGCAGCTCCGCCTCCAGCGACTCGATCTTCTGCTCCAGCTGCCCGCGCGACTTCTCCATGTCGGACAGGGCGAACTGCATGTTGCGCACCTCCTCCTTGTCACGCTCACGCTCAAGCTTCCTCTCGTGAAGCTCGGCCTGCAGCCGCGCCACGTCACCCTCCAGCTGTTCCTTTGCAACGCTGGCACGGTGCACTTGCTCCTCCAGGTCAGCAGTCTGATGCTTCGCCCTCTCCAGCGCGCTGACCGCATCGTGCCTCCGCCTCTCGCTCTCGGCAGCCTTGGCGAGCGCCTGGTTCATAAGGTCCTCGTTGTGCTTCGCAGTCAGGTCCGCATCTTCTGCCTTGCGCCTCGCAGCCTCCGCCTCGGCCTGTGCCCTGCTGGCCTCCCACGCCACCTTGTCCTTGTCTGTCTCGGCCTGCCTGCGCTTCTCCGTCTCTTTGTGGATCTGCTCCTGTGCAGCGGCCAGCTCTGCGGCTGCCTCGTTGCCCTGGTCGATGCCCTTCTTGCGCTCCGCAGCCACCTCGTCGCGCATGCGCTGCAGGTCAGCCACGAGGGACTCCGACTTGCGCTTCTCCTCCTCGATCGCCGCCTCGAGGGAGTGGATCTCGCTGCGCAGCCCGCGTGCCATCTCGTTGGCGGCGGCGCCAGCCGCCTGCAGCTCGCGCTCCTTCAGCATCTCCTCCTCCGTCATGCGGGCCTTCAGCTGCCGCACCTCGTCTGCAAGCGCGTTGGCACGGTCCTGCTCGCGCTGCCTGCGGTCCTCCTCGCTGCGCAGCTCCGCCTCGAGGCGCTGCACCTCGCGTGCCAGCGTGGCAGCCTTCCTGTCGTGGCTGGCGTTGACAATATCCGCGTCGTGGCGCAGCTGCTCCACCTCGCGGTGCAGGTCACCCACCTGCGCCTTGAGAGCAGCAGCCTCTTCGTTGGCACGCCGCACCTGCTCGTCGGCGTTGGCAAGCTGCTTCTTGTATTCGGTGACGATGCCGTCGGTGGTCTCCCTCTCGCGCTGTGCTGCAGCGAGGGCACGCTCCGTCTTGCCCTGCGACTCAGCCAGAGCGCGCTCCAGCTCCTCCTTCTCCAGGCGCTCTGCAGCGACAGCGTCGCGCAGCTGCTTCAACTCCTCCGCGAGGGACTTGCTCCACTGCTCGCCGCGTGCCTGCCTGTCCAGCTCGGCCTGCAGGTCGCTCTCAAGCTGTGCCTTCTCGCGTGCCAGGCTGGCCAGCTGGCGCGACGCGGACTCTGTAGCGTCGAGCTTCTCGCGGTTGAGGCGGTCGATCTCATCCTTCATCTCCTGCACCTGGGTGCGCAGGTCGGCAGCCACCCCGTCCTTTTGCCTGGCGTCCGCCTCGGCAGCCTCCAGGCGCCCCTCCAGGACCTCGAGGTCCGACTTGGTGCGCTCGTGGTCGCGCTGCACCGCAGAGATCTTCTTCTCCTTGTCGAGGATCTGGTCCTGCAGGTCGCGCTCCGCCTTGGCGGAGGCGCGGCGCAGGGCGGTCATCTCGTCACGCATCGCCTTCAGCTCGTTGTTGAGGCTCTTGATGCGCTCCTGCGACTGCTGCTCGCGGCCCTTCTCTGCCTCCAGCTCTGCCTGCAGCTTCAGCACCTCGCGCTCCAGAGCAGCGTAGCGCCGCTCGGCATCCGCCGCGTCAGACGCACGTGCGCGCTCTGTCTTCTCGTGACCCCGGCGCTCGGTGGCGAGCTCGTCGGCCAGTTCCTTGGCGTGGGCGCGCTGGTCAGCAAGCAGGTTCTCCAGCTTCTCCTTCTTGTCCTGCAGCTGCTCCATGTCTGCTGCGAGGCGGCGCTTGTCGCGCTCTGCGGCCTCTGCCTGCTTCTCAAGCTCCTTCTGGTCCTCCAGCGCGGCCCGGATCTGGCGTGTGAGCTCGCCCTTCAGCTCTGCCGCCTCCTGCTGCGCTGCCATCAGGTCAGCCTCTGCACGCACGCGGCGCTCCTGCTCCTGCGCCAGGCTGCCCTTCAGCTGGTCAGCCTCACGCTGCAGCGAGTCTGCCTGCTTCTCGCCGTCGGCAATGGCATCCGCCTTCTCCTGCTCTAGCACGTCGATCTCACGCTTCATGTCGCGCACACGCCCCTGCAGCGCCGACATCTCGGCACCAAGCTCCTTGTTGGCCTGGATCTGGCGCTCGAGCTTGTCCTGCGTATCGGCGAGGTCCTGTGCGACGCGGTCCATGTCGTGCCTGGCATGCAGCAGTCGCGTCTCTGCGTCCTTCCCAGCCTGCAGCAGGTCACGCTCCAGCGCAGCTGTCTGGCGCTTCTGATCCTGCAGCTGCCCACCGAGGTCACGCAGCTCCTTGCCCAGGTCCTTGCCGGTCTGCTCGGCTTTGGCCCTGCGCTCCTTCTCGTCCTCCAGCAGCTGGATGTTGCGCGACGCCGTGTGCTCTGCGTCTGCAAGCTGTGCCTGGAGCTCTGTCAGGCGCTGCTCCGCCTCGGCGTTAGCCCCACGCTCGTTGGACAGCTTGTTCTGCAGCTCCTTCACATCCTCCGCCAGGTCAGCGCACTGCGCCTCGAGGCGCTTCTTCTGTGCCGTCTCCCGCAGCAGCTGGTCCTTCAGCTCCAGCATGTCGCGGTCTGTCGCGTTGAGGTTGTCCCCTGCATCAGCCACCAGCTTCTCGAGGTGCATCACCTTGTCCTTGTAGGAGTCGTTGTCGCGCTGCACACGGTCGCGCTCCCCCTCGGCGTTGCGCTTGTCACGGAGCAGTTCGTCTGCCGTCACCTTTGCGTCGCGCAGCTTCTCCCACGCCTCAGCCAGGTCCGCCTCGAGCTTGCCGCGCCGCCCCTGCTCGTCGGCAGCATCCTTGCGGAGGCGGTCCACCTCCGCCTTCACGGAGGCCATCTCGTTGGCCTGTGCCGCAAGCTGGTCCCGCAGGTCCACGATGTCCCTGTCTGCGTTGGCGAGGTTGCCAGAGGTGTCGTCGGCAATCTTCTCGAAGTGCTCCATCTTCACCTTCAGCCCGTCGTTGTCACGCTTCAGCCTGTCGTTCTCACCGTCTGCGTTGCGCAGGTCACGCTGCAGGTCATCCGCACGTGCCTTCGAATCGCGCAGCTTCTCCCAGGACTCATGCAGGTCTTCATCCAGCTTCTGCCTACGCACCTGCTCGTCGTCGAGATCCTTCTTGGCACGCGACAGCTCGCCCTGCGTCTGGTGCACATCGTTCTTCAGCACAGCGACAGCATCGCGCAGGTCTGTGAGCTCGCGATCCTGCGACGAGCCCGATTCGTTGGCATCGTTGAGCTGCTTCTGCAGGCGGTCCACCTTGCCCTGCAGAGAGAGGTTGTCTTTGTTCAGGCGGTCGTTGTCGGAGCGCAGCCCACGCACATCGCGCTGCAGGTCATCGCCACGCGTCTTCGCCTCGCGCAGCTTCTCCAGGGTGTCGTTGAGCTCCGCCTCCAGCTTGGCACGCCGCGTGCTCTCATCGGCAAGGTCGCGCTGCGCACGATCCAGGTCAGATGTCGCCTTCGACAGCGCGTCACGCTTGCTGGCCAGCTCGTCCTCCAGCCTGCGAACCTCCGCCTTCTCCTTTGCGAGGGCATCCCGCAGGGAGAGCAGCTCCTTGTCGTGCTCGCTCAGCGTCTGCCCCGTCTCCTGCGCCATGCGCTCGAAAGCACTCACCTTGTCCCCGAGGGCCGTGACCTCCCTGTGCAGGTCGTCCCGCTCCTGCTGCAGGGCAGCCACCTCACGCTCCAGGTCGTCCCCGCGGATCTTCTCCTGCCGCAGGTTCTCCGACATGTCGCCCCCTGCACGCTCCGCATCGTGCCTGCGCTTCTCCTCCTCGGCAAGCTTGGCCTTCAGGCGGTCGATGTCCTCATACGCACGCTGCAGCTTGTCACGCAGGTCGTTCAGGCCGTCCTCCAAATGCTTCTTGTTGCCCGCCTCGCGCTTGTTGCTGTCCTGCAGCTCTTGCAGCTCCTTGGCAGCCGCCTGCAGCTTTTCGGTGGCGTCAGCCGCCGCTGCCTTCTCCTTCTCGAGGTCCTGCTTCAGCGTGCCGTTCTCCCGGCGCAGCAGGTCCAGGTCGCCCTGGAGGGCCCGCTTGTCGCGCTGCAGGTCGTCCGCAAGGCCCTTCGTCTCGCGCAGCTTCTCCCAGGCCTCGTTGAGGTCCGCCTCCAGCTTCTTCCTCCTGGCCTGCTCGTCGGTAGCCTCCTTCTTGGCGCGGTCGCCCTCCCCCTGCAGCGTGGCGACCTGGTTGTTGAGGGTCATGATCTGGTCCTTCAGCCCCTGCATGTCGCGGTGCGCCGTGGTGAGCGAGTCGCCCTTCTGCCCGGCAAGCTTCTCCCAGTTGTCCAGCTTCGACTGGAGGACCTCGATCTGGCGGTTCGCATCCTCCAGGTCGGAGACGGCCTGCTTCTTCTCCCGCTCGTTGGTGTCAGCTGCAGCCTGCGCCTCGCGGAACTTCTCCCACGCCTCCGCCAGGTCAAACTCCACCTTCTTCTTGCGCCCCTGCTCCGCCTCCAGGTCGCGCGCCAGGCGGTCTGCGTCGGACTTCAAGATGCTGAGCTCGCTGTTGAGCGACGCGACGTCGTTGCGGAGCTGTTTTGCCTCGCGCTCGGTGTCGGTTGCCCCGTCGGCGATCTTCTCAAAGTGTTCGATGCGGCTCTGCAGTGCTTCGTTCTCACGGCGCAGCTTGTCGTTGTCGTCCTTCTCATTCTGCGCGTCACGGGACGCATCGCGGAACTTCTCCCAGGAGTCCTGCAGCTGCTTCTCCTTGTCCTTGATGTTGGCGTCGAGGTGGTCTGTCGACTGGCGCTGCTCCTGCAGCTTCCCGCGCAGCTTCTCCAGCTCCTTCGCCATCTCCGTCTCGTTGAGCAGCAGGTGCGCAGCCTCCGCCTCCTTCTGCGTGGTCTCATTGCGCAGCGCACGCAGCTCATCCTGCAGGGAGGCCAGATCGGACGCAAGGTCGTCGTTGCGCTTCTTCAGCTTTGCCTCGCGTGCCAAGCTGTCGTCCTTCTCTGCCTGCAGGGCGTCGAAGGCCTTCTGCAGGGCATCGTACTTCTCCACGAAGGGGCCCAGCCCGTCGACATCCTTCGCCAGGAGGCGTGCCCGGTCCTGCTCCAGCTTCAGCTGCTCGGCAAGGTCGCGCCGCGCCGCCTCCGCCTCATCCTTCGCCTCCTGCAGCAGCGCGTTGAGGCCCTCCAGCTCCCCGATGCGGCGCAGCAGCTCGTGGTTCTCCTTGTCGCTGTTGCTCTTCTTCGTCTCGAGCTGCTTGTGGAGGTCGTCGATGCTGCTCGCAAACTCCGCCGTCTTCTTCTTCTCCTCCTGGAGCTCGATGGACAGCTGGATGTTCTGCTCGTTCGCCTCCGACAGCAGCTGGCGGAGCTGCGACATGTCATCCAACTCGTCGTGCAGGTTTTTGATGGTGTCATCCTTCGAGGCCAGCTGCTTCTGCATATCCTCGAGCTGCTTCGTCAGATTCTGAATCTCACGCATATGCTTCCCGACGACAGTATCCGTCTGCTGCTTTTCAGATTTTACCCTCAGCAGCTCACCCTCCTTCCGCATGAGTTGCCTCTGCAGCTCCCTCACAACCTGCTCGAGGTTTTTCTTCGACTGTCCATCATCCCCCGGATCCGACGCCGGCTGGCTCGCCCCATCGCTCGCCGCACCCATCGTCGGGCCCCCGAGAAATTTGTGCAGCGCCATCCCCGCAGCCTCGTCGCTCTTCACCACCCCACGCTGCTGCCCTGCCACCTTCAGCCCCGCATCCTTCAGCTTCTTCGCGGCAGACGGCGACGACTCCCTTTCTCCCTTCTCCGGAGTCCCCTTCGCCTCGCCCTTCTTGCTGAAGGGCTGTGTGGCGTGGTGCACCCTGCTCGCTGTCACGAAGAGCCGCTTGAGAGAAGGCGACGGCGCCTTCATGCTTGAGGTGAGGGTCAGGGAGAACCGCATGTTCCCCTGGAAGAGCTCCGTAACCGCCTTCGGGACTGAGCTGCGCGCCTGCATCCCGACAACCCACGTCTGCAGGGAGCTCTCGAACATGGGGCGGTGCGCCTCCGCCGGCTGCATGAAGTTGAGGTTCGACGTCCGCCCCGTCTCCTTATTCCGCAGGACGATGGAGGCGAGAATTGTCTCCTCGGGGAGCACCTCGGGGAGCACCCCCTTCAGAGTCCACAGCGTGTGCGACAGCTGTTTAATCGGGAGGTAGGTGCACCCAAAGAACTTCGTAGGCGCGTGGCTGTACTCCTTGTCCTCATCCCCAACAGACCCCTTCCACATATCGGTGGGTTCCAGCGCATTCGACTCCCCCTTTAGGCTGCAGAGTGCGACCTTCAGGGTGTAGTTCTCTGTCCAGATCTTTGAGATCTGCCCCGAGGTAGTCAGACCCTCCAGCGCAGCGACCAGGGCACGCAGGGTGCGGATGAAGGAGCCCTCAGTCATGAAGGAGGGTGACTCCTCCGTGAGAGGGTGGACGTCGTTAACAGGGTGGCCTCCGAAGAGAGTGAACCTCCTGCCGCTGGGGTGGGGTTCGCCCATGTGTAGGATGTTTGCGCTGTCCCCATGCAGGCAGAATTCGACAAGAGGCTCGACAGCGCTGCGCCACGCCTCCTCTTGGCTTGCGCCTGGGGCGAGCACCTCTGTGCACTTCAGGGTTGCGCCC
The DNA here is from genome assembly GCA_963210315.1 of Rhynchopus euleeides. NCBI lineage: Eukaryota > Euglenozoa > Diplonemea > Diplonemida > Diplonemidae > Rhynchopus > Rhynchopus euleeides. Next base: position 1,733,898 of record OY723257.1, read on the forward strand.
TCGGCGAGCTTGACAGCCCCGTCCATCTTCATCTGCGGTGCAGCCCCGTCGCCGTCGGAGAACCGCAGCACAATCTGCCCCTGCTTCTTCGACGACCCATCCTCACCGGCCCCCCAGCGCATCATCTTGGCAGGCGGGGGGGCCCGCAGCAGGGCCGGCGGAGGGGTGGAGGGGGAGGGAGGGGGGGTTCCCCGGATGCGCGGATGCGCGGACCGCCCCCCCAGTCCCCCCCAAGCTGCGAGCCTGGGGATCTGCTCGCTGCTGCACCCCTGTTGGCTGGTGGAGGGGTGGTGGTGGCTGGGGTGGGGGTGGGGTGATGTAAAGGATTTCATGGGTTTAATATGGGGGGTGGTGATTTCATGTATAGTGAGTTGAGGCGAAGTCGGGCAGAGGTGTTCCCGCCATCACCAACGCCGTACCGGCAACGTTGGACTGCACGAAGCGGGGTTCGAAGGGCGAAGTTCGGGGGGAGAGGGGCTCGCCACTCACATTGCCTGGATAATTCTGCAAACCGGCGGACAACTTGAACAATTCTTGTTTTGCGATATCTTGGAGTATCTCCAAGGAAATGACAACTGCGGGGACGGGAGTACCGTCGGGGCTGTTCCTGACCAGAAAACTAGATTCCTTCATAAGCGCAACGATATGCCGGATGGGAATGGAGTCAGCTACCTGAAACCCAAAGCCAAACTCAAGAGAAAGAACGATCGCGTGGTAAGCAAGGACAGTGTACTCAAAGCTATCCAGGAATATCGTGCGCTTGTCTTTTCTGTCATTACTGGCAACGTCTTCAGCGAGGTGGCTTGGCAGGAACATCTTGGTCTTGGCGCAGAGCTATGTAAGCCAACTGAAAAATCACAGGGCCATGGGAGTGGGCGGGATGATCGGGGAATGGGGGCGCGCCTCACACTTCCAAACCATCACGGGTCCGGCTATTCCGGCCTCTCGACTGCCGAGAAACAGCCAGCCGCATTCACGGCCCCAATAGACACCACCTCCCACCACCCCTGACACACAACAACCATGAGACTGGAGAACAGCATCACGCAGCGTCTGTGCACATGCCCCACACAGAGTAGGAAGCCAGCACAGAGGGCACAGGCACACCCTGCTGTTTGTACAACCGCCGCATCGTCTCTGTGAGACGGGGATTGTTTGAGCAGTCGACGCCACAGTTCGCACCGTGCTGCAGCACCTGGGTGAGGGTGGACGTGTCGCCACGCTCGACACACATGGCCGCCATGTTGGACATCAGGTGGTGGAGCTCCGTAGAAGACACCAACGCACAGCCGAGAAAACACGCCACCGCAAGGTGGTACGCCTCCTCGCCCCCATCACGCTCACAGGCCCTGATGAAGACACCCGACAGGCTGTCGTGCTGCCACGGCAGGAAGGGCTCCCCCCGCAGCCGCTTGAAGAGCGACAGCACCTCTGCGAACTTGCCGGCATCCCCCAGAGACAGCATCAGGCTGCGCTGCACCTCAAAGGCCGCCCCCTGGGGGGGCAGCAGCACCACACCGCCGACCCGCACCCCCACGGAGCCCAGCTCCTCGGCCCAAGCGAGGTCGCGGAAGCGATGCGCTCGCTTCAGCAGCATCTCCAGCAGCACAGCCGGGTCGCACTCCCCCCGTTTGCGCCTCGCCGCCTTGGCGCGGGGTGCGGCGGCGCGGGGCTTCGGCGGCCCCAGCATGCCCAGGCTATCCATCCTCAGCAGCAGCCGCTCGCATCCACTGCGCGAGGTGCATGCCGCGAGGCAGCTCAGATGTGCCACAGCATCACTCTTCAGGAAGGCATTCCGCTCCAACACGTGCAACAGCAGGTCCAGAACAGCCCCCTCCGGCACAACCTTGTCACACCCCGTCAGATGGTCTGCGCAGTACTCCGGCTCCAGGGCAGCCAGGCTGGCCCTGCTTGGGGCAGCCGTCACCACCGCCTGCAGGTAGGCGACGGAGACGATGCGGGGGCGGTAGGTTATCCTCCTCCGGTAGGTGAGGTGGAGCTCGTTGTGGTGCCCCAGCGCCGACAGCACCGCCACCAGGCAGGCGTAGAGGTCGGGGGACCACTCCATGCCTGCAGTGAGGCCCCCTTTAACATCCGTCAGCAGGGTGTAGGCGAGGCGCGCCCGTTTGACTGCAAGGAGGAATCGGATGACGCTGGTGAGTGACTCGGGCCCCGCAGCGCCCTCCCGCTGCGCCTTCTCGAATGCGGCGAAGAGCTTCTGCGAGACACGCTTTGTAAGCAGGGGGGACTTCATCGAGGTTTCCGATTTGAGGGTGCGGGCGTGCGGGATCCAGATGCGGTTCAACTCCTTCAGGGTTTTCATGTCAACCGCGCGGTCGATTTTGACAGCCTTTTTTTGGGGCCGGGGGGGTGGGGGGCGGGTGGGGGCGGGGGTGGGCCCCTTCCTGTTCAGTATCGGAACCCTCACAGGGACAGCTTCGACAATGCGGAGAAACGCCTCAGCCACATCCGCATCGCAGGACGGAGCGGGCGGGGGGTACAGGGAGCTGATCCAGCTGTCACTCCCAGCCACTGCCTCTGCTGCACCTGCAGCTGCAACTACGCCCAGCCGGGGGCCCCCCAGGGACAACAGCCTCGGAAGCTCTGCGGACACTGCGCGTTGCACGCCGCAGGCGCGCAGCGCCATGGCTGGGGGGTGGTGGGGTGGTAGGGAGAGGCTGCAGTGACGACGCGTCCTCAGGGAAGCGGGGGGGCTGCGTGATGCGCTTTCTTCAGAACTGCATCAGGAATGCCCCCATGCTTGAGAGAGAGGGGGAAGGGGAGGGGGGGGTGAGTCTGTCACTGTAACCTGTGCGTGATGTGTGGAGGAGGGTCCCGGTTGGGTTGTTTAGCAACGCTGTGGCCAGGGGATGGGGGAAGGGCGGAGGGGGTGGGTGGGGTGCGGTGCCTGGAACGTTGAGATCTGGCTTGACGACAAGCAACGGCGATGCCCAGGCCACACAACAAAACGGAGACCTCAGGCTGAGACAGCCAGGCCACATCCTGCCTGTTGAGGCGACCTCCACTGAGAGACCCTAACAACGATGCACACATGTGAAGTCGGTAGCTAGTAATCACCACACCCACACCCCGCCACCCTGCTAAGTTGATGCCATCTGCACTGCAAAAATAGAACCAACCCATCACAGCAGGCGGACACGCCGGCCTTAATACCCCTCGTTGCTGGTCTCGACGGTGCAACCGGGCATAGCCTGCTTGATGACCTCAGCAGAGATGTCGTGGCGGTACTCACCATCCCACGGGAAGCCGTACGAGAAGCCATACACCTTGGCGTGATTCGCCCCTGGGGAGTAGTCGATGCGCCCCCCTCCCAGCACACGGTACGCCATGCCCTGCTCCTGCAGCAGCCTCACCGTGGGACCTGCCGCATCGCGGTGGTAGTCGGCTGACACATTCCCACGCACGAGGTGGCGTGCGCCGTTGCCCACCTCGATCAGGACGTACTTCTGGACACCCTCCTCGATGATGCAGGCAGGGATGCCGTCACCCGCACCGCTCCCCCCAGCACCCCCGGCGCGCATCGCCTGCGCCAGCCTCTGGTCCTCTGCATTGGTTGTCGCCATACTGCCGCGCGGCTGCACCCGCAGCAGCACACGCCCTACACTCCGAAGCACCTTGAGGGCGGCACGGGTCTGGGCCCGGCAGAGGCAAGGGGGCCCTGAGGTGCTGCTGCTGGGGTGGTGTGTGTGTGTGTGTGTCAAGTTGGATGCTGTATGAAGAGCCGATGCGTCGAGTAAAAGTCAGCGGGGGGGGGGGGGGGGGCAGAGAGGTGTCGGCCCAACAAAGGGAGTTGTTGCTGGACCCACGCCTCTCTCACTGGCTCTCCCCTGCCTCGGCTGTCTTGTCTTTGTCTTGCAAACCGAAACACATTTGGGCTCGCGCAAACAACAAGGTAAACCCCCCCCCGCGTATATAATTTACGTATTTATTTGGTAAATAATAGGCGAAAACGTAAATAATAGGTGATTTTCATTTCTTCGTAAATTATAGGCGGTTTGTAAATAGGATCACCCATTATTTACGAACAGCCCGTTTTTTTTTGGCGTCAACGACCACACCCGACGCGACCGGTGAATGATCAGAGGAGACACACACACACACACACACTGTTGTTCTGACCCGCACAGCACCCGACTCACCTCCCTCATACCAGGCGCCAGCACACTCACAATGGAAGCGCTGAAGGCGGCGGCCTCAGCCGAGGTCCGTCTCCAGCGCTCCGAAGAAGAAGCTGTCCTCGTGGAGACCGACTCGGAGGTGGAGGAGGTGGGTGACGACAGTGGGGCTGAGTCGGACTGCGAAGAGACGCCCGGGCAAGTCGCCGCTGTTGAGGAGCGTGAGGCAAGCAACGCCGACGAGGATGATGCGGTCAGTGACACGCCCGATGCCGCTGACGACGACAACGTTGATGAGGCTTCGACAGATGACGGTGATGACGAGAGTGAACCTGCAGCTGACACAGGAGGGGCTGTCACGAGGAAGCGAAAGTCGCTCCGCGGGGTTCGGCGGGACAATCGCCGTACCACCTGCTTGTCGGTGAAGAGGCGGGTCGTACAGAAGTTCGACGAGCTACTCTCATCCAGAAGTGCCAGTGATGTGAAAGTGGTACGTCAAGTCATGCGTGATTTGAGGGAGTGGGCAACAACAATCGACTCTGGGGCGCTGGTGATCCACAACCGAGGCCAAATCGAGAAGTTCCGGGAGGCTGTTGCAAAAGCAGGACCCGAGGCGAAGTCTCGCAGCAGAAAGCGGTGCAAGAGGCGCAGGTTACACAACCACTACGAGCTTCTGGAGGCTGCACTGCTGGGCTACTTCGAGGGCAGGCGAAGCTCAAACAAGCTGGTGACGCGGGCGGAGCTGAGGGACCAGGCGGCGGTGATCCTCAAGGATGACGAGATATCCAGTGCCTGCAGGAATGCGCGTTCGGTGACCATGTCATACATTGACAAATTCATGGCCCGAAACAAAATGAAAGTGAAAATCATCAAAAAACAGACCAAGCTGAAGGAGGAGGACATCGCCGAGTTGGCGCAGAAGTTCCACACACATCTTTACAGGGTCTTGCCGCTCGTCAATGGTGTTTGTAACCTCGATGAGGTTCCGCTCAGCTTGAGCGGCACCATGAGCAAGCTCCGCACCGTGGCCTCCACCGGGGACACCGACGTGAGGGGGGACCACGACCCGAATGCAAACAAGCGGTGTGCAACGTTGATCGCTTTTGGGGCGATGATGGATGGCGTGGCTTTCTCGATACCTCCGATGCTCCTCCTGAAGGGCACCCCAAGACAAGAACGCATCCTCCAGGAGCGCTACGCCACCGGGGTCAAGGTGCTCTGGACTCCGAAGGGGGTGATCACTTCCCACACCATGGTCACGCAGGTGATTCCTCACATTCGGGAGCACGCCGACAAGGTGAATTGCAACAAGCTGTTGGTGGTGCTTGACAGCGCCACGTCGCATCTGACGGAGGCGGTCGTGACCGGCTTCTACTCGCGGAATTTGCCCTGTGCAGTCATACCGCCAGGGACAACGGCCTGGCTGCAGTGGGTCGACGTCTATTTTGCTGCCGTCTACAAATCGAAGCACGTGGCCGCTTACCGCTCCCAGGCCGAAGAGAAAAGGACCGCGGCACAGAAGCGGTCGCTCCTCGCTCGCATCGTCGCACAGTGCGTCCCAGAGGCGACGCAGAACGTACCTGCTGCCTTCGAGAAGCTTGGCTACGTGGATCCAAAGCTGTCCAAGATCCGTGGAATCACCTACACCTTCGCACCCCCGGAGCTCGAAGACGCCGACCGCCAGGATGATGAAGACAAAATGAAGCAGAAAATCGAAGATGCGAAGACCAAAGGCGCTGCACTGGCAAAGAATGCATCGGCCTCCACCACGAAGAAACCGAAGCTTGGCCGACCGAAAAAAGAACTCCTCCCGATCAAGGGCTTTGACATCCGCAAGTTCTTTTCAGCGCCAGGGGGCAAGTAGAGCTCCTGCGCGATGTGTGTGTGTGTGTCTGGGTTTTGAGGCCCCCCCGAAGATTAGAAACCCCGAGACCCCCTGCCTGGCCGACCCACGTGCGCCTCCCTCAGGTGCCCCTCCCCTCTGGTGGTCCACCAACAGGTCACCCTCACCCGAAAAAAAAATAAAGTCGATGTAAACAGGGTTTCCGCGAGGGCGATTTTTGGGCGAAAACCCCCTTTTTATTTTTTTCCCCCATTTTCAGTGGGCGAAATCGCCCCGGAAGTTTGGCTGGAGGAAGCTGGCCTGGAGTGGAGGCACTGGTCTCGTGCCAGGTATGGCTGGTATGCACTGTTCTTCTCGGTTTCGTAAGTCGAAACCTAGAAAAAAGTTGCCCTCCCTTCCGCCCACAAGAGATGTTCACTACCGTGGCCTCCGGCGGCTGGGGGGCTCCGCCCCCCAGACCCCCTCATGTGGCATGTCCTTGTGATGACAATTTATCGTCACATCGGTGGAGTCCGTGCCACACTCAAAACGCAGCCCAACTCACATCCAATCTGAGTGGAGGTCAGAAAGCAAGGCGGGCTTTGTACAAGTTGCAAAGGCCAGTCCCACCCTGAGCTGGCTCTCAGGATAACGGAACATCATGCATCAACTGGCTAATGCCCGGAGCGCGAGGGCGCGAAGCGCCCGAGCAAAATTTTTTTTAGGGGCCTTTTTTCAGGGTATAAGATAGACTTTTTTTCTGGCGCCGTTTTCCGGTTTTTCTGGTTTTGAAAATTTTTCGCGCGCGCCTTCGGCGCGCGCGACCCACGCAAACCCTCCCAGAATCTGAGAGGGCCCGGTGCCTGCGCGCGTCCTGTCGTACTGAGGCTGCTTGGTGGGGCAGGCGCAGCAGCTCCTTTGAAAGTTTGGACTCTCGGCTAAAAAACCGGTCTGGTGCATTGTTTTTACACAGGGGGGTCTGGGGGGCGGAGCCCCCCAGCCGCCGGAGGCCACGGTAGTGAACATCTGTTCCCTACAGTCTGGATTCGCTTGTAAGTAGGAAGGCTTCGCTGTATCGCAGCCCGGCCAGCAGGAGATCACTGGTCCTTGAGGGCTCAACCTTCAGGGTGGAGGAGGACGGGGGAGCGACCACTCATGACAGGTGTGCGTTGTGGGTGGAGTGGGTGCACGACAGAATGGCCAAAGGGTCCACGAGATCTCTGCACACATTCCGTTATCGAGGAGATGGGCACCTGCTTTCTCCCCAGCTGTGACGACAGGCAACAAACAAATCTCATCTGTGAGTTGCCCCCAATAGGCTTGGCGACCTTCAAGACTGCTTGAAAGTCGTTCGTGTTCTCGTCTCAGCCCTCCAGACAAGCAGATCTGTCTCGAGTTGGTGGGATGTCGCCATGTATTCGATGGCACCGAGTGACGCTGCACAGAGGCAGACGACACGGTGAACTCCAGCGGAGGTTACCCTACCTCCGCTGGAGTACACCGTGTGTCTCCCATGAGTCTCAACTAGCGGGAGTCTGAGCGTAAATTAGCTAGAAAATAGACTCCCGTCTCCAGTACAGACTGCAGTCTTAGACTCCCTCTTAGACATGGTGGCTGGAGTCCACCATGTGTGCACCTTCAAAACAGAAGAGACCTGCATGACGAGGGCATCACCACCCACCGGGCCACCCGCTAGGTCCATTTTTTCTTCTCCGCTTCTCTGCCTTCTTTGGACTATTTGAGCTCTGTGCGGATCACGATGGGGTCACTTTCTATTTTTTTATGGCGTTTTTTCTGACTGTTTTACTGTCCCAAAGTCACAAAAAAAACCGCCAAAAATGAGATCGACCTTTTTTTTTTCCAGAAAACCGGGAACCGGGAAACCCTGGTTTTGAAAACCGGAAAACCAGACCTATCTTATCCCCTGCTTTTTTGCAAGAAATTTATCGCCCACAGAAATTTTGGAGGTGGGCGATTAGCGGAAGCCCTGGATGTAAATAATACGAATTCGTAAATAATAGACGAATTCGTAAATAATAGGCGAAATGTAAATAATAGATGAGGTAAATAATATACGTGGGGGGGGTTTAGAGAGAAATATAACCGGCTTGGAATGGCTTTTTTTGGGGGGAGAGTTGGTGGTGGTGGTGGTGGTCTGGTAGTCGTGTGGCTTCTCTGCGTCGCCACGCGCCGTCCCCACCCACCCCACCCACCCCCCCCCCCCCCCTCCGCTCCCGAGATTTTTCATTTTGTTTTGTTTTGTTATTCGGCTTCTTCTTTTTTTTAAAAACCAAGTTTTTTTCGTATTTTTTTCTTCCCTCTTTCTGTGGCAACGGGGGAGGGGGGGTAGGGGGGCGGGGAAAACAAGGGGGGGGGGGGGCTAAAAGCGGGGGGGGGGGGGGGACACAGGGGGTAGGGGGGTAGGGGGTGTGGCGTCTTCACGTGGCGCATAACACACACTCCCCTTCCCTCTCCCCCATCACGTTCTTGATTTCCTGGAAGAGACGTTTGGATTCTTGTAAGAAGCTCCGGGTCCTGCAGCCTCGACCCCCACCCACAGATGGGGGCCGTCAGCTGCGAACCAACTTCAAACTACCACACGTGAATCTTTTCATATTAGTGTAGACACACACCGAACACTTGCTCTTGATGTGATCTCCACTGTCCACACACACCCTCCCGGTTTGGTTTTAGGGTGTTGAATTGCACCAGTTGTAAGGTGTGCCAGAAGGCAATTTTTTTCCACTGCAGTGGGCAGCAGCAGCCCATAACAAGTCACACTTTGTTTTAGCTCAGCTATATCGCCACTCGCGATCGACACTTGATCTCAATCAGGCTTGCTCTGACTGGGACCATTCTGTGGTGTAATGGTCTCCCACTTTCTGCACCACATCAACATATTCTCATTTCTTTGCATGGTTTTCTTCCCCTCACCTGTGCCTGCATGGGAGTGCACACATGCGCTGCCAAAAAAAAACATGGCTTTTTCCGTTTCTCCCCCTTTCTGCTGCGACCTAAGAGAGGGCCATTCGCAAGAGAAGAAACCATCCAATAAACTGGCACGCCAGGTGGTGCTCCACCAGCAGAGAGAGTTTTCCCTACTCTGCTGTGAATCTCGAATCGGAGGGGGTGGGGGGGGCAGCCGTTGAACGATATTTGAACCGGATTGTTTTTTGAACGAACGATACTCGTTGAGCCATGTGCTCCTCTCGGGCGCGGACCTCGTGTCCTTCTGACCGCACCCAGGGGTGGGGGCGGGGCGGAGGGTGGCGAGTGGATAGACACCCGCACCCACCACCACCCCCACCCCACCCCCCGACGAAACCCAACCCGGACCCGAAATAAAAATAAAAATCTGGGCAACACAAAAAAAGTGAACCACAAGACGGACTCCTCTCAATAGATGCAAAAACATTTTGCCTGAGCCGGACGGAGACGAGGGTTGCGTCGGGGAGTGAGGGGTAGGGGTATGGGGGAGGGGGGGGCTAAAGAGGACATCATCATGGGGGAGGGGGGGTGGGGGTGGGTGGGGGAATGGCAGCGGAGGTGGTGGTGATGGTGGTTTTGAAGAGCAACACTTCGTCTTCATCTCTCTCCCCCCCCATCCCCCCCCCCCCTGTTCCTGTCTGCACCTTGCACCTTGTTTGATGCATCGGCGCATAATGCGGGAAGGGGGGGGGGGTGGACATTTGTTTGGTTTCGCAGCTCCAACGGCGGGTCGCTCTTACATCGCATGTGAGAAGAATATTCGCATGTGATATTTCGCGCGGTAAAGGCAGATTCTCTCTCAAAAAAATGCCAAGAGCCTGGTCCAGTCTCCCCCTTGCCTCACCCTCAAAATGGAGGTTGTTCGTCCGATACCCACTCGCACGCCAGGATCCGCGCAGGATCAACCCCACCCAAGAAGCGAACACACACATACACACACACGTAAATATTATTTTTTTTGGGTAGTGTCGGACACACCGAGCAATCTGCTCGTGATGTGTTCCCTACTGTGTCACACACCACCACCACCACCGCCATCACTGCCTGCACATTCTCCAAACCGGCGGCAAAGGCTCACCTAGCTGCATCACCCACGCTCGTCTGGCGAGTCGGGGCAATGGAGGTGAGAAGGAAATCTCAGGAACAAAAACGCAAGGCGCGGAGGGCAGGGGGGGGGGGGGGTAATCGGGGAACGGGGGATAAGGGGATAGGGGGGGCTATGGGGATTATCAAGGCAGGACGATGGTGGGGGAGCCCAGCACCGTTCGCAGCACCCTGCGAAAAAAAATGCGCAAAAAAAACGGAATCGCGCGAAAAATGAGGGAGCTGGGGGGGGGAGGGGAGGGAGGGAGGGAGGGCGTGAAGAGCAGAAAGGGGTTGCGAGGAGGAAGAGGGCGGTGGTCCAAAGACACACCGGCCTGTCACCCCATCACCCCAACACTCACACCCTCCCCCCTTCCCGCTCTGCCCAGGCGCCATTCCCTGAGAGACTGGCCTTGTGCCTGGCCCTGTGGGCCGTGAAGGCAGGCGAGAGAGAAGGCGCAAGAAGCAGAGTGGGCGAGCCGCTCGGAGCTGGCTTTTTTCATGGTATGACAAAGATCTTGCAAGAAATGTTAAGAAATCTCGAAATTTCTTAAGACGTCTTAATGTAATGCCGAAAGGGCTATTTCTTAAAGATTTCTTACTGATTTCTTAAGACGTGTTTCTTAATGCCTAGCATTTTAATGTCCATCATTCTGAAAAAGATCTTAAAAGATCTTTTTCAGAATGATGGACATTTTTAATGCTGGGAGATATGGAAATAATGTCCATCATTTCATTAAGAAATCTTAAGAAATCCTGCATTTCTTAAAAATAATGGGGGTCATTAACAGGCGTGTATCTATTTCACGGAATGAAAATAGGAATTTGGGGGGAAAATATTTTTTTGCACTATTTTTTTTGCACTTTTTTCCTTTGGATTTTATTGTGACCCTACTTGGTATTGGCAGAAAAAAATTATGTTCCCGGTCTTGGATGTGCTCAAACATTCAAAAGAACACATTTTCCGGATGCAAAAAAAATTTGCACCTGGGGGTGGAGAGGGGGGTCGGAGGGCGGTGGTGTGAGAGGCTTGCTCTCGAGCTCAAACCAACAGTTGTTCACTACCGTGGCCTCCGGCGGCTGGGGGGCTCCGCCCCCCAGACCCCCCCATGCGACCTGTGCTATGATTATAGCCGCTATCTGTCAGTTGTGTTGTACTTGAGCGTATGCGACTATGGAGCCAGGCCAACAGACGTTCGCTACCGTGGCCTCCGGCGGCTGGGGGGCTCCGCCCCCCAGACCCCCCTGTGGCTTGTGCCTGGTCTTGGAGCCAAGTCCTTGCGCGTACGGGGCTGTGGCATATCGGTTCCAGCACCCTCGCGGGAGGCTGGGCCCGAGCACTGATCTCTAAGAGACGAACCACCTTGCGAATGCGATTGGGTTTGCGGGCTTGCGGCCATGACATCTCGAAAGGGTCGTCGTGGGCCCGTGATCATGTTTCGGATTCGACTTGGTGGGCATCCGTGGCGAGGAACCACGTGTATGTGTGCGAGGAAGCAAGGAGATACCACACCAGGAGCCACACAGCACCAGGTCGACCTGGATCTGGTCGAGCTCAGGGGGAAGGAATCACAGTCACCAAAGTGATGTCACCACCGCCGGCCTCAACCACCAAACTGCAACCGCAGAGGTTCCACTATTCTCACAAGGGAAGGCGCCCTGGGATGCAGCAGTGATTTGTGTACAGCATCAAGAGGCACTGACCGCCTTGAACAGAGAGGTAGTGTACAGGTGGCGAGCAGTGGGAGGGCGTGCTGTGTCCTTCCACTTCCCCATCTACCTCCATTCGTTCACCGTTGTTGATAGCGATTTTTTCGCCATTTTTTCGAATCGTATGCATCGGTCAGGCAGAGTGAATCAAAATAGCGCAAAAATCACACCAAAATCTGTGTCTGAGGCACAGAAATCGTGCAAAAAAGCACCCAAAAAAAGTGCAAAAAAACCAAAATAGGATTTCGAAAATCGGCCAAAATACCCCCAAAATAGAGCCACACCTGGTCATTAATTTAAGAAATTTAATGCAGCACCTGCATTAAGACGTCTTAAGAAAGAAGTGAAAAGATCCTTTTCTTATTAAGACCTTTGTCATACCATGTTTTTTATTTCTTCTTGCGGAAGCGCTTTTCCCCTCCCCCGCGAACCGTGTGCCTACCTTGCCCTGGGTGTATTTCGGATGTCCAGCCAGTCACTCTCTGAGGCTCCTTGCAGCCGGTGTCTGGGAACGAATATTCGTTCAAAAAAACCCCCGGTCTGAGCAGAGAAGCTGTTAAAAAAATACAGAGCGAGAGACCAATTTTTTTTGGAGGGGGGCCCCGGTGCCTGCGCGCGTCCTGCGAGAGACCACTATGACACGAGGCTGCCGTATTCCGAGTAGCGGGGGGGGAGGGGGGAGGGATCCCCGTTCACCTCTGTGGGTCTGCCTTGTCAAAGCCGCAGCAGCGTGGCGTGACGTGCTGTGTGCTCTGAGGCACGCCTTTCTGAACCACCTGGTGTGGAGGGCGGGACCCTCTACACGGCGGGGAGGGAGGAGAGTGGGGCGAAAATTCCAAAAAAAAAAGGCAACAACACAGCAGAGAGAGAGAGAGAGCTTCTTGAGAGCTTGGTGTCAAATGAGCTGGGGCGGGGGGGGGGGGGGTTAACGGGAGGTACATCGGTGCGGATGAGGGGGCATGTGGATGACGGCCACGCGGGCCCGTCGCACCCCTAACAGCTCGCTGCAAAGCAGCGAACCGACTCCTCCTCTGGGAAAGGGGGGGGGGGGGGGGAGCTGTCGAGCACAATCAGGAAGTAGCGGCCGATTTTTTTTGAGTACCTTTTTGTGCCGACAACCCCAAGCACTGTGAAGAGCAATGCTGCAGCACAGGCCTTATCCAGTCCGATTTTTAATCAATTTTCTTCCGCCGGTGTCGACAAAAAAAACCCAAACTAAGGCTTGAGATTTCGTCGACACCAAATTCGCCGCCAAATTTTTTTTTCGCCCATCCATTTTTCTTTGGGGAGGGGGATGGAGAGACACCAGCAGATCCTATCAGATCGGCTCGATCTTCTGCCCCGTCGTGGTTACTATTTGAGGTGGTACAACCCCCACACCTCTGCCCTCAAGGGTGGGGTTCAGGACTTTTCGACTGGACGGGTTGATGTGCATTGAGGGTGAGGGGTGGGGTGGGGAGGCAGGAACACCGCGCTAAAAGCGCATCCAAAAGGGGTGGAGTGGTCGTGCACTGGAATTGGCCTTCAGACTCACACAAGACAAGGGGGGGGGGGGACGGGGGCGGTTTGAGCATCCAGGCAAGAGAGTCCAAATGCAAAACGCTGACACCCTTTTAACTCAGCAGGGGTGAGGGGGATGGTATGCTTGTATTTTGTTTGGTATCAGAGATCACAGGCCTGACGTATGCATACGAGTAGGGCAGGTGACATGCACAACGGGGGGAGGGGGGGTAGTGAAATAGAATTTGGGGGGAGGGGGGGGGGGGGGGACGGGGGTATTATTTCAAGTCACGGTGGGATCATGAAAAAAATAGTACTATATATAGTGTCCAAAGGGGCGCAACACCACAGGGGGTGCCACACCGCTTGTCTTGGGAAGTTCTTCACCTTTGGTGAAGGCGGAGTGTTCATATAAGCAAAATTTACGTACACAAGCAGCGCTCAACCATACACCAGCAAACCAAGCAGGTAGCTGCCGAAGGATCGGTTCGTGCACCTGAGTCTGTACTCTATCTGATCTATTCCGGCTTTTCATGCTTGTCCTTTCAGGCCGGAGGTCTCTCTCTCAAGGCATATAGTCATTCTCCCTTTGCCACAGACCAGTGGGAGTATGTTTATGTGGAGTCACCTAGAGTCACAGTTATTCGGTGCCACCACGAGAGAGAGTCCAGATTCAGACCGTGTGTCATCCTCTTCCACGGCCAGGCAGAGCTTGCGCGGGGGCAAGATGGCTGAGTTGCCGGGCGTCTACAGATGCTCCACACACACGACGAGCGCCAGCAGGAGTACTGGTTTCCGACCGATTCCCGACCACCTCTAATTCCACAAGGGCGCAGGCAGCCATATGGGGGTTTTCATTCCATTCCCAGACATCCGAACATAGTCACCTAGGGGGGCCACCACGCAAGGCCGCTGACATGCACAGTCTCACGCCGCTTTGTGTACGTAAATCTGCACCCAAAGTTGCCCTGCCCCACCGCCCCCCAACCGCCCGGTAGGTAAGACCCTCGGGGTGCTGCATCCCCATCATCGGGTCACCTAAACTTTCGGCAAAAAAGCACTCCGTCTTGAACTTTAAAAATCTGAAAATTCTGAAAAAGAAAAGCAGCGCAAAGCAAGGCAACAAGGGAGCAATGCGATGGGTGGGGGCACGAGCTTGAACAGGGCAGGGTCAGGGGGGCCGGGCAGGGTCGGGGGGAGTTTAAAATAGCTGGACAATCAGCTATGGTTCTGAGCAATGGCCGTGTCGTCATTGCTCTTTTTATTCATTCTCTTGACATACTGGATACCGTCAATTTTGACACACGTCTGTACCGTCTGTAATCCACGAAATGACCCAAACATGATGTGCTTCATTTTTGGGACCGTCTGTGTGATCAGGATCAAAGATCTCGGGGTTTCTACGACTTCCTTCGAAAATGGAACGTTCCAGATCACAAGGACCAGACTTTGGGGCCTGATTTTTTTTGCTCTATTTTTGAGGCGAATTTTCACCAAGGCCGAACAGGCCAAATTCGCGGGCCGTTTTAATGCGTTTTAGGCCTCAAAACAGGCTCAAAAACCAAAAATTCCTTCGAAAATGGGCTCAAATGTGCAAAATGGACCCATCCGAAAAAAAATCGAAAAGGGTCCCCCTATACATGTCGACTATTATAGTGACTATTATAGTCGCAGGTCCACAAAAATAGTGACTACCGTATACGTAAATATTTTGGAACGTAAATATTATGGAACGTAAATATTTTGGAACGCTGGTGGGTTGGCGTTCCAGATTTTTTTCGTTCCACAATATTTACAGGGCTTTCTGCGACTCGGGGACTTGGACCAGGTGATCGGACGGCATACAGAGTCCCTGACGGGACCTACTCGTGCACTTTTCGCGCGATTCCTGACGCAAGCCGTCCTCACCACCGAGTCCCCAACTGGCCCTGTAAATATTATGGAACGTAAATATTATGGAACGGACCGGCCAAAAATGGGCCCGTTCCATAATATTTACGTATACGGTATAATAGTGGCACGTCCACTATTATAGTGACTATTATAGTCGCATGTCCACTATAATAGTGACTATAATAGTGGCATGTCCACTATAATAGTCACTATAATAGTGGCATGCCACTATTATAGTGACTATTATAGTGGACATGCGACTATTATAGTCGCACGTCCACTATAATAGTCACTATAATACTGACATGGCGACTATTATAGTCGCCGTGCCACTATTTGCCCAGTATGTGTCCAGTATAATTGAGAATGTGTCCACTATGTGGCGAGTACACGGTGGACTCCAGCGGCCCTAGCGGGAGTCTGGGAGCGGGAGTCTGAGCGGGTGTCAAAGACTCCCGCTAGGGGGAGTCTGACTCCCCCTAGCGGGAGTCTTTTCACCTATTTTCATCCATTTTTCCCATGATATAGTTACAGTCTACTGGCGTGGGGGGTAAAATCATGGTGGAAGAGGGATGGGGAGGGGCTTGTTTTGCTTCTGTCAGTTTCCCCGGACTCTGGACTACCTACCTATCCTCCTGGTAGCGGCTACACCTGCGGAGGTGAGCGGTTAGAATTTGAGGTGTCAAAGTGCGGCCATCGCCTGTCGTAGTTGTGTTACACCTTGGGCAAGACAAGCCATCCTGCAGGCCTCATCTTCTTCGTCAGAACTGTCATCCCCCTCCTGCTGTGCGCGTTGGTCAAGCGTGCTCAAAGTCGCCTCGGATGACACGAATGGTGTGAAAGTCGCCCCCAGCGGGATTGGCATTTTGCACAAGCAGAGCGATAATTTGCGGTGTCCTTCGGGGAACCGGAACAGGAAGTAGGGCGCGCTGATGGGTTCAACGAAGTCCTGTGTGTTGCAGTGCACAAACCCCTTCTGCAGCTGTGTCAACTGTGTGCAAAGAACATACACAGCCAATCTATGAGCGTGTCGGGTGTGCAGACACGGACACAGGATGACTTCTCTATACCCGAGGATCCCGTCCTGCGACAGGTGCGCAACCTTCCAAGGCATGCCCGATGCGCGCCGCTTCTCTTCTGCCATCGCAAGATCTCTCTCGTAAGTTGCGGAGCTGGCGATTGTAACGGCATCTTTCTTGCGATGTCCGTTCTCTGCTTCTTCAAATTCGTCGTTGTTCTGCAGAGGCACTGCATCTTCTGGAGCCCACCAATGATGGAGACTGTGTACGTAGGCATTGCGCGTTGATCCCTTTTCGGCATGCTCCATCAACCAGTGAAATATATGCCCTGAGATCCGAGCACGCAAGAAGGGAATCCGGGCTGACTCATCCTTGCATCCCCAGAAGCGCCAGGGGATGTCTGCATACCGGAAATGCATGAGGTCTGCAAGGGAGACAAAGAGGTAGCGGAACAAGCCCTTGTAGGTGTGTCCTGTGACAGGCAAGCACGACCTTCCGGAACTGAGCACCTGTCCCATGCTGCGACACATTCAGTGCAAGGTTTGTACAGGTCTTGTCGAATATTTTTTTGTTGTCTCATCCAGCAGGGGTGGAGCTTGAAATATGGGGTTGCGGGCTGGATCGGGTCAGATCGGGTCAGCCAATTTTTTCTTATGGGTTCCCCCCCGGTTCGTCTCAGAGATCAGTGCTCGGGCCCAGCCTCCCGCGAGGTACCGGAACCGATATGCAGCCCCGGACGCGCAAGGACTTGGTTACAAGACAAACACATGCCGTAGGGGGGGTCTGGGAGGCGGAGCTCCCAGCCGCCGGAGGCCACGGTAGTGAACATCTGTGACTTGCGGGCGTACGGATTCTGTGTGAGTTGGCTGCGTCCTCCTGAGGATACTGAGATTCCCTGATGTAAAGGGCTTGGGTACAAGACAGGCACATGCCACAGGGGGGTCTGGGGGGCGGAGCCCCCCAGCCACCGGAGGCCACGGTAGTAAACGTCTGTTGCACGGTACGGGTTGGGCAGCTTCATTTGTCCTCTATTGTGACTGTTTGAGGCCTGTGCTCATGTCGCTGGGGTCACTTTGCTCACGAAACGCCTCCTGGTCACCTTGAGGCCCCAAGGCGAGGAGCCAACTTTTCCGGTTTCCCGAAAATCTATATTTTTTTTTCTTTTTACCC
Source organism: Rhynchopus euleeides (assembly GCA_963210315.1). Lineage (NCBI taxonomy): Eukaryota > Euglenozoa > Diplonemea > Diplonemida > Diplonemidae > Rhynchopus > Rhynchopus euleeides. Next base: position 1,751,219 of record OY723257.1, read on the forward strand.
CTGACCTGATTTTTTGTGAGGGCCTGCAGAAAATCAGGTCAGCTGACCCGAAAAAACCCCCAAGCTCCACCCCTGTCATCCAGTACCCTGATCAGCCGCATGGCGAGCCCCTTGCAGTCATGGAGTGCTGGGGTGACGTAGCGGGCATTGGGAAGCACACCTGCCAAGAGGGAGGGGTAGCCAGCCTCTTTCATCTCAGAGAGAGTCAGGTGCGGGTATCGATGCACCTGTTGATACCAGCGTTCTTCTGGGATGTCGCACAGTGAGCATCGGTGCCCTCGCCCCCCGCATCGCCTCATTGTTGCCCACTGCTGATCTATACTCCCGCTAGCGGGAGTTGGACTCCCCCTAGTTGAGACTCCCGAAAAGGGTTAAACCCGGTAGTGGTACCCTACCCCCGCTGGAGTCCACCGTGCAAGGCCGGATCAGCCCACGGGTGGGTTTGAGGAAGAAATCTGGGGGGGCAATTTTTGCTGCGACTTCCGGTTTCACCCGGCCGAACTCCAGCATCTATCCAGACCCACGGTGCCAAGCCGTTCGCCCGTGTCGCGATCATTCGCGGCTTCAGGCTGCCACCGACGACACGTTTGTATCCTGCACCTTGCCATACTTCGCCTCCACCTTGTATATGACGGAGAGCGCCCTCCTTCCGCATCGTTGCGACTTCCCTGACAGCGAACTTATCCATGTCAGGGAAGACATGGCGATGATTGCGTTGGCCACCTGGGTGCTGTGCTGGTGGAGCTCCTTGCTCAACACCGTTGCTAGGAGCCTTCTAATGGATCCCAGTGTCAGCACACTGCCCCCTTTTTTAACAGGGAAGGCCGTGCAAAAATCATGCACAATGTTCGTCGCCTCCGCAGCCTCGGGACTCTCTGCGCTCTTCTTCTTCTTAATCGACTTTGCCGCCGGCTTCGCTGCCGGCTTCGTTGTCGTCTTCCCCATTTTTGTGAATCAGGTCTGCGAGCTGGGATGGGTGGAAACGTCCGTTTCGTTTGGTGTGGCTGTACTTCAGTGACGAGTGCCACATTGCATAGGTATCATGGGAAAAATGAGTGAAAATAGGTGAAAAGACTCCCGCTAGGGGGAGTCAGACTCCCCCTAGCGGGAGTATAGACTCCCGCTAGCGGGAGTCTATACTCCCGCTAGCGGGAGTTGGACTCCCCCTAGTTGAGACTCCCGAAAAGGGTTACCCTACCCCCGCTGGAGTCCACCGTGTAAGTGTGCCAAATTCGCCAGTATACCGTTTCCATCTCGTACTATGTGTCCAGTATATAGTCACTATATAGTGGCAACTTATAGTGAACAAAAATAGTACTACTTTTTTTTTGATCCCACCGTGAGATAGTTCTTGTCGGGAAAAAAAAAGCGGGCAAAAAAGAACGCCTCAAAAGAACAAATGGGCAGGGAGAGAGGAAGGACAGGCAGAGCCTGTGTCAGGTGGATGGAGGATGTGCTATGATATATTTGCTGGAGGCCTTTCGTGTCTGGGTTGTCCTGTGACAGTGTGTGGCACAAGTTGATGCCAAAGCTTATTTTTTTTTGTTGCCAGGTTTCGCCAGGGTATAAGATAGACTTTTTTTCTGGCGCCGTTTTCCGGTTTTTCTGGTTTTAAAAATTTTTCGCGCGCGCCTTCGGCGCGCGCGACCCGCGCAAACCCTCCCAGAATCTGAGAGGGCCCGGTGCCTGCGCGCGTCCTGTCGTACTGAGGCTGCTTGGTGGGGCAGGCGCAGCAGCTGCTTTGAAAGTTTGGACTCTCGGCCAAAAAAGGTCTGGTGCAATGTTTTTACGCAGGGGGGGTCTGGGGGGCGGAGCCCCCCAGCCGCCGGAGGCCACGGTAGTGAACATCTGTTCCCTACAGTCTGGATTCGCTTGTAAGTAGGAAGGCTTCGCTGTATCGCAGCCCGGCCAGCAGGAGATCACTGGTCCTTGAGGGTTCAACCTTCAGGGTGGAGGAGGACGGGGGAGCGACCACTCGTGATAGGTGTGCGTTGTGGGTGGAGTGGGTGCACGACAGAATGGCCAAAGGGTCCACGAGATCTCTGCACACATTCCGTTGTCGAGGAGATGGGCACCTAGCTGTGACGACAGGCAACAAACAAATCTCATCTGTTAGTTGCCCCCAATAGGCTTGGCGACCTTCAAGACTGCTTGAAAGTCGTTCGTGTTCTCGTCTCAGCCCTCCAGACAAGCAGATCTGTCTCGAGTTGGTGGGCTGTCGCCATGTATTCGATGGCACCGAGTGACGCTGCACAGAGGCAGACGACACGGTGAACTCCAGCGGAGGTTACCCTACCTCCGCTGGAGTACACCGTGTGTCTCCCATGAGTCTCAACTAGCGGGAGTCTTAGCGTAAATTAGCTGGAAAATAGACTCCCGTATCCAGTACAGACTGCAGTCTTAGACTCCCTCTTAGACATGGTGGCTGGAGTCCACCATGTGTGCACCTTCAAAACAGAAGAGACCTGCATGACGAGGGCATCACCACCCACCGGGCCACCCGCTAGGTCCATTTTTTCTTCTCCGCTTCTCTGCCTTCTTTGGACTATTTGAGCTCTGTGCGGATCACGATGGGGTCACTTTCTATTTTTTTATGGCGTTTTTTCTGACTGTTTTACTGTCCCAAAGTCACAAAAAAACGCCGAAAATGAGATCGACCTTTTTTTTTTTTTTTCAGAAAACCGGGAACCGGGAAACCCTGGTTTTGAAAACCGGAAAACCAGACCTATCTTATCCCCTGGGTTTCGCTTTGGGTTTTTCCCCCCAGAACGACGAGGGGGCCTCTTTAATTCCATTCTTGGTCAAACTTAAGCTCGTCCAGTAGCACGCTCAGGACATCGAGCTCGGCACTTGAACCGGAATTCGTCAAAAAAAAATGACTAGGATCAAGCGCACACAGCGCACACTTGCGCCTCAAGACCGTATTGAGGCTCTGTGAAGCTGAAGGCTTCAGTTTCGCTGATTTGCAGCATTTTGCTTCGCTTCGTTTGCCCGTCAGCCGCAGCATCTCCTCCTGTCAACAACAGATAGTTCTGGCAAACCACATTTGTTTTTTGTGCATGTCAACCATCGAGAACAGCCTTGCACGACACCAGGAGAGGCGGGGGTGGGGCAGGAGGGGAAGGGGGGTGCGGGGGGGGGGGGGGGGGTAGGGGTGGGGAAAAGCCCCCAAAAAGCGTAAATTTTGCATTTTTTTGCACAACACCCCATAGACCCCCAAAAACCATGAAACCCACCCAGAACCGGTCCGGAACCCCAAAAAAAATGGTGTGTTGGGGTGTTTGGAGGTGTTTGGTTGGCTTTTTTGACCGTATTTTTGGGGTGGCCACCTTCCCGTACCTGGGGGTGGCCAGGAGAGAGACACATTATCCCCTGGGCACGGAAACAGCACTGAAACACGACTTCTGAGCGCCAGGAGGGTACGGGGACACATATTGGCTGACCCGAGGCACTCAGTAAGCTCCTGTTTGAGCAGTCCCTCGTGATTGGCGCCAAATAGTGGGTGGTTTCGGGGCCCCAGTTGTGCCGTGCCATTTGAGGGTATCCAGGGAAGGAGGTGCACAGAAGTTCCTCATCGACTTGAGGCAGCCCTGCAGATCGTTGTACACCCCTCCCGGTGATCCGGTGAGACACTGCCCTATTGCCATGCGCATGTTTAATATGGTGACCACATTTCATGTGCTGCATTGCTGCTGGAAAGAAAGAACAGCAGACGGGAGCGGCACGCGGTGTACTTCTGGGGTCGAGCACATCGAAGGCTGTGCTCTCGGGGCTGTGCAAGTATCCGTCTTCAACAGCAGCTAGGAAATCATCTCGCCATTCCTCGTACGTTCGACGCTGACTGCAGAATCCAGGCATACTTGCCTGACTTGTGCCTCACCTGACCTTCGCACCCGGGCTGAGGACCCCGGAGACTGCGCACAGAGCTTAGCTTGTACTTAGCTACTGGTGAAAGTGGTGGACACTGTGGCGGATGATAGGGCCTTGTGCAGTGATGCAATCGCATCAGTATCTCATCACCGAGTATTGAAGCAGCAGCCTCTGTCGTGTGCTTCTACTTCTGTGGCACATCTATCTGCTACAGACAGGCCAGCTTGGTGTACTGCAGTAATTGCTGTCAACAGTTGTAATGCTTGCCGAGGCAAGCTCTTTTTCCTCCATCTGGCACGGTGAGGATGCCGCATGATGGCGCTGTGCTCACAATTCAGGCACCGGACAAACCTGCGCTGTCCGCCACCTGCCGCTCCCTGATAGGCCAGGCACGGCCTTGCCCAGGGCCAGCAGAAACGCCCTTCTGGGGGTTGGGATGCAGCCGCTGTACTGCGAGCGTTTTTGGAGCAGGCAACTGCCTCCCACCTTGCAAATGACTGTCTTCAGCCCCAGAAAAAGCACCACGAAGAACTGTGCTTCCTGCTGGGCCCACCTGCCCATCCACCGGCGTTGTGCACGGCATCTGCGTGTGTTCAAGGCCCCGAAGGTGGCCAGGCCCAGGTACGGGAAGGTGGCCACCTTTTCAACTTTCGGTATAGTGCCAAAAAATCAAGCCAAACACCTGCGAAACACCCCAAAAACACGTTTCGGGGGGTGTCGATTATAACCAATTTTGTCAAAAAAATTTAAAAAAATCAGGGAAAAAACGCTGAATTTCGACGAAAAAAGAGGAAAAAAAGAGTATGGGGAGTTGGGTCCAGGTTAGCAAAGTTGTGATATTCTCCGGGTGTTTTTTGAATGGGACACCCGAAGAACCCGATGATATGTGAATGACACGCGATGAAAAACCACCCGCCGGACAATCCCCAAAGCTTGCGACAGCAAGGATAGGCGACGGCCTCGAGTGGGAGAAGGGGGCCCGGGCGGGCACTGGACAAGTATCTCCTGTCAGTGACCTTGCCCCTTGTGCGCCGTGACACGGGGGACCAGGCCCCAGGTGCGCCACAGCCTTGCCAACTTGCCCCGTGGCCGCGCTGACATGGGGCAACTTGCCCCATGTGCGCCCTGGCATGGGGCAACTTGCCCCATGTGCGCCCTGGCACGGGGCAACTTGCCCCATGCCAGGGACGCCATTTCAAGTCGCTGTAAAATCAAAGTGGTCCACCAGACATACTTGACATGTCACACAATGTGCTTTGGCGCCAGCGATAAAAAGATGCTCAAAATGGCTTCGTCGTTCGATTGAATTGGATTTGCAAACAATTCACACCCCGCCCATTTGAGAAATCTTACACACTTGCGTGACATGACGAGAATGGGGACAGAAGACAGTCCAGTTGCCTGGGCCAAGAGCAAACAAAACAAAATTCACCCAGGAAAATTGGGAGGAGTCAGGCCGTTCGCTCGGGGCGAAGTTGGGCCCAACTTCGCTAAAAAAATAAATCTTCAGATTTACTTCGTCCCAACTTCGCCCAACAACTTCGCCCAAGGGGACGAAGTTGGGATAAAAAAATTCGGGGCTCGGCCCCCACCCACCGAAGGGGGGGTGGGTGGTGAAAGAGCCCACGGGATCACGAGGCTCAGGGGATGGGGAATGCACGAGGAAGGAAGTGTCAGAAGGAGACCACAACGACCTTCCCCAAAGTACGATTGCTCCGCCCAGACCCCCCCTGTGGCGTATGTCTGGTGCCCAAGTCCTTTCAAGTTACATGAATCTGTCCATCCGCAATGAACAGATGTTCACTACTGTGGCCTCCGGCGGCTGGGGGGCTCCGCCCCCCAGACCCCCCTGGCAGCCGAACTGTGTGGCACAGCGGTCCCTGCCAATCTACGGGCGTTTCGCTCATAAGTGCTTCGCTCATGAGTGCCTCCGGAGGTACTAACAGCCTTGCCAGAAGTGCAGCGATCTGCTCTCTCAAGGAAAGGTAGCCAATGTGTACCTCCCGAGGGGGCGCGAAGCGCCCCCGAGGGGCGCCTCCCTGTGGTTAAAAAAAATCTCAAAATCCCAAAAATCCCAAATAAAACTTCGTCCACCCCATACGGGATCTGTGGACGATAGCGAACGGCCTGGGAGGAGTTCAAAAAAAACAGACCGGGAAAATCAAGGCAGTCCTACATTTCAAACACGCAGGTTTGCTTTGCACGCACTTCATGGGAGGACCGGAAGAATCACCTTTCGGCCCCTCCCCAAATTGTTCATCAAATCGAAACATGATCGGGTACACAACATCACCTCCAGTCTGGAGGTTATGTGTGAAGGTCGAACGCATGACAAACAACAATACAAGCAAGGCGCAGCTGCGCTGCATTGCCATGTATTTCGTTGACCACATGAACCACGGCAGAAACGATCGTCAACCAGATCCAGGCAGTTCTTCAGGAATGTGCTCAAGAAATACATGATGCAGCAAGAAGAAAGGAGGCAAAAGGAATTACAATATACTGTCCGGAGTGAGTAGGGATCGGGCGAAGCCAAATCCCAACTCGGTGCAAAAAAGACAGAACATGCAACGAGATAGAGAGAAGGAGAGGAGATAGTGCGGTTTCAGAATAACATGCAGTGAGGGTGGGCAGAAGATTCCCAAAGAAAAAAAAGGTGAAAACATAAAGTAAAAGAAACATCGGATCAAGAGGGGGGGTGATGGCTGTCTGGTGGCGAGGGACCATTCTGGTGATCCCAGATGATCGAGCCAGAACCATACTCGGGCCATACTCGTGTCCAAACAAAGCCAAGGCCATCTACATGACCCGAGATTGCTTTGAACAACTTTTTGGCTGTGTTCTTGGCTCAAGAGAGAGAGAGGGGATAGAGGGAGGGAGACATAATTTTCCAAAACCCGCAGTGGTGTGACCTTGACAAGGCTTGTGTGCATTGAAGGGTCACATCCCCTGCACCCACCCCCAGCAAGCAAATCGCCCCCCTCCCCTCCCCTTCCCATGAACGGATCGCCATCACGCGATGTTGCCTGTCATCACCCTACGTCGTCTGTGGCTTACTGAATGACTCCCCATGCGAACGCTATGACAACGCTGTGTCAAAATATCGCAATCCATCCATGGTGCACACACTCTTGAACAATTTTTGAACTAACTTTGACCGTGCCTCTCGCAGCCCCGAGTGAGAGCGGGGCTGTTTTTCGCGTTCTTCTGACTGAACGGTAGCTCTTTAAACAAATCCCCTTCGAGGACCCAAGAGCAGAGGGGAGCGGGGGGGAAGATCACGGCAAAAAATATAGAGAAAGGTAAGTCAAGACAGGCATGGGTGATGTGGGGTGGGGGGGGCACAAAAAGACATCCTGAAAAAAATGGCAGGAAATTGCCAAGGAGTGATCATCTACCCACGTGGGGGTGATGGGGGGTGTGGGGGCGGGGGGGGACGGTGCATGACTCCTGCCAAGAAAGGCATAAGAATCGTAAACGCAAAACAACAACAAAAATAACTCACCCTATCACTCAGCAGGGAGGGCTCGATGCGCGTCTGCTGGAGGTGAGTGGGGCAGTGGTGTGGGGGAAAATTCAGACACACACACAAATCCATAATGCGGACTGCAACAGATGCATCATTGCGAGAGGCAGTCTGGATGGAGTATACACAGTGCCTCGTCTACATTATTCCGTCCGAGTTTCTGCTTTCGGAGCGAGGGTGGAGACGCTCCATCCCACGCCATAATTAATTTTCCGGTGATGTGTTCCCCACTTTTCCACGGGTGGAGGCGAAAGAAAGAAAGAAGCTGTGCGCATCGCCAGGCAGCGGAGATCCTGCTGAATTGGCCTCGGAGTGGTCTGCGACACTGTAACAACGGGTTGCGTGATTTTCCTGTGGTATTGCCGGTTACCCGCCCCTTTTCTCTGAGTCAGTCTGACGAGGTTTAATTAATATGTTTTTTCCAAATTCACTCTAAGAAATGTATGCACAGACAACAGCGGGGGAAGGGCGCATACGAAAAAAAAATAGAGGAGAGGACGAGGAGAAAGAAAAGGAAAACGGGGGGGGACAAAGGGGGGGAAAAAGGAGGAACGTCTGCACACACACACACACACAAAACACCGGGTTGTACAGAGCACAGAAAAAGGTCAGAAAAAGGTACGCAGTACACGACGCGGCACGATCGGGGCTGTTTGCCTGTGGCCAGCCTCGACAACGACAAAAAAAATTGGGGAGATTTCATCCCTCCCCAAACACATGCACATCACATAAAACTAAATGGAAAGCCAGCTCTCGATAGAAGCAATGTGTGCCGAGAGGAGAACATCCACACAGACATACCGGGCAGAGGCCACAGAGTCCCACAGGGGAGAATCATACCTCTGCGTGTCAGGCTGCCAGAGCCTGTTCCCCGGCTTGCCCCAGGCGTCCCGCAAGAACCGTTCAACAATTTGAAAGATGTTTTTTTCTTTGCTTGCACGAACAACAGAACACACACACGCTACAAAGGTTATCCCCTCCTTCCCCTCCCCCCCTGGGGGGGGATGGGTTAGGCAGAGAAGAGCAAAAAAAATATACATAAAGAATGGCAACACCATCCTTTCCCTCGGCAGGGAAGCACCTGGGATCCAGGCGATGAGTGTGCCGTGTGTGTGGCGTTTTACATGGTTTGTTTGTTTTTTATTTTGTGTTAAAAAATCACCCCCTCCGCCTTCCATCTTCCATAGTCGGCCGAAAATATCCCCCCGTGGACGATCTGGCATGACCATGAGCACCGGTGTCAATGCGAGCGAGCAACACCGTTTGAGACTGCAACATGGCTGAACGCCACCGCCCAAAATTCTGGAAAAAAAATACCCCTTCCCCTTCCCCTCCTCCTCCCTCCCGTTGCACGCGGACAACGGGCATTATTCCCGCCTTTTTAGGGGAGGGACACACTATAATGGAGAAGGGATGAGGACGAGGGGAAAGGCAGCAAATGGTGGAGTAAACAATTACATTGAGGGGGTGGCGGTGGTGGTGTCACTGGTGTGCCCATGAATAAGGTGAACATCACGGGTGATCCAGGATGCCGTTGTTTTTTTTCCCGTTTTCTTTCTCGTTTGGGCGCAATATCGCAGAGAGAGAGAGAGAGAGAGAGAATGGGGATGTTGCTGTTGCTGGTTTTTCCCCCCCTCTCTCCCCACCCTTCTCCCGCAACCCTCTCCACCAGGGGATAAGATAGGTCTGGTTTTCCGGTTTTCAAAACCAGGGTTTCCCGGTTCCCGGTTTTCTGAAAAAAAAAAAAAAGGTCGATCTCATTTTCGGCGTTTTTTTGTGACTTTGGGACAGTAAAACAGTCAGAAAAAACGCCATAAAAAAATAGAAAGTGACCCCATCGTGATCCGCACAGAGCTCAAATAGTCCAAAGAAGGCAGAGAAGCGGAGAAGAAAAAATGGACCTAGCGGGTGGCCCGGTGGGTGGTGATGCCCTCGTCATGCAGGTCTCTTCTGTTTTGAAGGTGCACACATGGTGGACTCCAGCCACCATGTCTAAGAGGGAGTCTAAGACTGCAGTCTGTACTGGATACGGGAGTCTATTTTCCAGCTAATTTACGCTAAGACTCCCGCTAGTTGAGACTCATGGGAGACACACGGTGTACTCCAGCGGAGGTAGGGTAACCTCCGCTGGAGTTCACCGTGTCGTCTGCCTCTGTGCAGCGTCACTCGGTGCCATCGAATACATGGCGACAGCCCACCAACTCGAGACAGATCTGCTTGTCTGGAGGGCTGAGACGAGAACACGAACGACTTTCAAGCAGTCTTGAAGGTCGCCAAGCCTATTGGGGGCAACTAACAGATGAGATTTGTTTGTTGCCTGTCGTCACAGCTAGGTGCCCATCTCCTCGACAACGGAATGTGTGCAGAGATCTCGTGGACCCTTTGGCCATTCTGTCGTGCACCCACTCCACCCACAACGCACACCTATCACGAGTGGTCGCTCCCCCGTCCTCCTCCACCCTGAAGGTTGAACCCTCAAGGACCAGTGATCTCCTGCTGGCCGGGCTGCGATACAGCGAAGCCTTCCTACTTACAAGCGAATCCAGACTGTAGGGAACAGATGTTCACTACCGTGGCCTCCGGCGGCTGGGGGGCTCCGCCCCCCAGACCCCCCCTGCGTAAAAACATTGCACCAGACCTTTTTTGGCCGAGAGTCCAAACTTTCAAAGCAGCTGCTGCGCCTGCCCCACCAAGCAGCCTCAGTACGACAGGACGCGCGCAGGCACCGGGCCCTCTCAGATTCTGGGAGGGTTTGCGCGGGTCGCGCGCGCCGAAGGCGCGCGCGAAAAATTTTCAAAACCAGAAAAACCGGAAAACGGCGCCAGAAAAAAAGTCTATCTTATACCCTGCTCTCCACGAATAATATAAGAAGAAATCACACACACACGTGAACCTTTTTATATTAGTGTAGACACACACCGAGCACTTGCTCTTGATGTGATCTTCACACACACACACACACACACACACACACACACACACACACACACACACACACACACACACACACACACACACACACACACACACACCCGATCCCAATCCAATACGGGATGGAGAAAGAAAAGTCTGGCAAAGAAAATCAAAAAAATAGCCATTTGAGGGGTTCATTTGCTCTTTCGGCACACTTCTCGAGAGAGAGGGTGTGGGGGGGGGGGGAGGGTTGGATGCCGAAGCATACCGCCACCCCCCCCCCCACACACCCCTCTCTCCCATGCACACAATCACAGTTCGGAAGTTATTTTTTTGTTTGATATTGTAGGGGTGGGGTGGGGTGGGGTAGAGACTGTTCTTGCCCGCAGAGAGCGCAGGCAAAAAAAATGGAATGTGCGGCGGTGTTGGGTTTTTCATTGCGTTCAACGGTTCGGCCGAAAAAAAATAAAATGGGGAGGGCGGGGGGTGGCGAAAAAGTGAGGAGGCGTGGGGACGAGACGTAGGATCAAACAAGGTGAAGCCCCAGCTCCTGTCTGAGACGTGACTTCACCCTGCAAGGTCCCCTGCTGTGCTGTTTTCATACGGTCCAAATGGCCTTGTTCATTTTTGGTATAGTTGCTTTGGTGCGGTGCCCGCACCACCTCCCCCAACATTCTCGTTCTGAGGTCTTGAGTGAGTGAGTGAGTGAGTGATGTGTGTTGTGTGTGTATGTGTGGTGTGAGTTGTGCTTTTGCTTTACTGGCCGAACTGCGAAAAAAAGAAGTAGAGTTGATATCTGGGTCAGATAACTCATCCTGCAGGTGCTGCGGCTGCACGTTTTATAAAAGCTTCGACGACCAAGGACTGCATCCAAAGATGAATTGCCTCGGTTGTTTTAATGGACGGCTGTTGCGCCGTTTCTTCGTCTGGCTTTTACTCGGTTTGGCGTCCCGGAGACACTTTCGTTTTACCCATTGCTTTATCGATGAAGAGAAATGTTTTTTTAACGAATTGGGACCAGTCCATCTCTGTGGGAGATTGACAACCCCCCCCCCTCCCCCCCCCCCCATCCCCGTCGTCTTTCGGTTCCCTCGCCTCCCAGGCCTTGCCTGTCGTATCGTATCAATTTATCAACCACGTGTTGCAGCATGACCAGCACCCACACCACGTTTTGTTGCATTGCATCTGGCTTGACCTATCATGAATCCACGAGGAGGGAGGGGAGGGAGAGAAAGAGGAGAGGTAACGATGGTCCGTTTGGAAAAGAATGGTTGATGATGCAGGTATGGTGGTTTGTCAAAAAGGAGGGGGGGGGATACGGGAACGGAAACGGAAACGGGAAGGCGGGGGGGGTGGGGGTGCAGGCTATGCCTTGGCTGTAAGTGCACCTCCCTTCTCCCACACACCCACAGCAACCTGCCGTGGTTTTGTTGCAGCCCAGGTGGTCGCGGCGGTGGCGGCGGCGGCGGTGGTGTATACGGCTTATACTTGAAGAGCCCAACACTTCGCCACAATATGCCAGTGCGACACCTACTCTTTTAAGGGAACTCTGCACTCCAGAGCGAAGGCCCCCAGAAGAGGGATTCATGTGTCAGTGTGTGTTGGGTGGTCGGCGGAACATTTGAACAGTATCCGAACGGGTTGGCCATTCTTTGATCTTGTCAAACTGAACGGATTTCTGAACGGACATCCTCCCAGCAGCCACGGATGAGAAGGAGGGACTACTGTTTCATGCTCGTCTGGCCAGACGTTCTTCCTATGAAGGACAGAATATTGCTCTCGCGTGCTGAGAGGGGAACACCGTTGCCGGCATTGCTTTCTCCGTGGGGGCACGCCATTGTTCTTCTTCGATTTGGACCACTTTTGACCCACTCCAACACGCGATGCTGAGGGTTGCGTTGAATCGGGCTTCTGGTTATCCTTGCTCCGTGCCCTGAGGGGATGAGGTCGTTTCGTGTCTTCCTGGCAGCCCATGCCACCACACTCCCTCGGCAACAAACACATCAGCTCGCCCCACCCTCCTAGAGGGCCAAGAGGTTGTGACCGATGTTGCCGGAGTTCATGGAGTCTCGGAGGGAGGGGAGGAGATATGGCATTTGATCTGCAATCCTGTGGTTTACTTTGCCTTCTGCTAATCACGAGAGTTCAGTGTGCTTTTTTTTTAGTTTTGGTATACACCGACTCTCAGGCGCACACACCCACCCCCTGCCCTGCATGAAACAAGACGTCGGGTATCGTGTGCCTTGCATGCATATCAAGACACAGGTTTTAGAGCTTACCTGCGCTGAGACTGTGGCATGCAGCACATTATACCCTGCTCGGGAACACCATCGTCCCACCTGGAGGGGAGGAGGGGAGGGTAGGTCAGATAGAGGGCATTGCCGATTCCCCTAGCCTCCATCCTCACCACATGTCCTGCCCCCCCTCCGTCCCCCATTCCCCATTTTATCGTTTTTTGGGGTTTTTTTGCCTTATTTGTCTGGGGTTCGTTCGCATTCAGGGAAGGCGATTGAAATGAGATGTCGGATAAAGAGAGAAAACTCAAAAAAAAGAGTGATGAGAAATGGTTTCGTATTGCTTATTTTTGGTGTTGTTGTTGTTGTTGTTGTTTTTTCTCATTTCGTTCATTTTTTTTGCTGTTTTTGTTGTTGTTTTTTGTTTTTTTTGGTATCGACGAGCCTGACGTCTGAGACGAAAAGGCAGTGCATGTTTTTTTAGGGATTTTTTTGTAGGATTTATTTTATTGGATGCTAATGTATTGGCCTCCCGTCAGGCCGGGAGAGAAGGAAGAACAGGGAAATGCAGATAGAGAGGACAACGGTGAGAGAGGCAAAAATGCAGCGGTAAAGAAAGGTGATTTCCAAACGAGGGGGCAGGGGGGGGGGATTGGGGAAAGGGCGAAGCATCAGAGAGAGAGGGAGAGAGAGCAGTTGGGAATTAAAAATAGGGGGGAAAAAACGAGAAGAGCTTTTTGTTTGCTTTTGTTTATTTTTTAAAAAAAATAAGAGCCAATCTGTGAGGAGGGAGAGATCTTATCCTGTGCGACCAGACAGGCCTGGCTTTTTTAGTTTGGGGCATGCGTCAACAGTATACCAGTGTGCCACAAAGGAATCATCCCACCACTTTTTGTTCTGAACAATTTGAACGATCTGCCCCATGTCTCACAGCCTCTCTCAAGAGGCCACGGCAACGGCAACCCACTACAGGCCCCAGATCACCACAAGCCTGACGTGCGATACGACCAGGGCAGGTGACGTGCACAAGAATTGCCCGAAGGCGTTGCATTGGTTTCGTGCTATATATTGCTGTCATTTTGGCACTGCATTGCCATCATCCGGCCAAGTTGAAACGTTATGGTGTAATTTGTCTGTGTGCCGCCCCCCCCCCCCCTTGCCCCTCCCACCGAGACGGGGAGGGGGGAGGGAGGGGGGGGCGGCGGCACACACTCCGCCATATTCTTCTAATAAACGAGCCGTTGGGGTAGAAGTTTGCATCTTCCCACCCCCACACACCCCTCCTATCGTGGTGGTTGGTATGGGCAACTCACAAGCTCGAGGCTTGGGTGATGCCCTGGGTGGTTGGGTGGGTAGGTGGGTAGGTGGGTGCGGGGTGGGGTGGGGTGGGGCGGTGTGTGCGGTGGGGGGGGGGGGGGGGGGGATGATCAGCAGCCGGGGCATACAAGCCGGCCGGACAGCGACACCACCCCTCCCTCCCTCCCCCGTTCCCACCACCGCCGCCACACTTTTAAAAATAACTCTGGAAGTTCGCAGGGTTTCCCCGACGTGGCTATTTAGCCATTTGGGCCAAATTTTAGGATTTTTCGAAAATCCGGCGATGGCTAAATAGCCATGGGGTATTTTTTTAGGATTTTTCGGAGGTGGGCCACTAGGGGGGTCACAGAGGAGGGGTGGTCTAAAGGACTTGGGTAGGTCAGCCTGACGGAAGACGACCGGGTAGGTTTTGCGCTGGCCGGAGGTATTTTTTGCGCACGCCACCTGTCGTACCACACGCCACGTTCATTCCTATCATCATGCACCCTTGCAGACGCACACGAGTACCTACTGTCCTGGTGCTTGACTGTCAACATGCCTCCAGAAAGGACGCAAAAGGGTCTTGCGAGCTTTGGCTTTGCACCGAAGAGCAACAGCCGCGTGCAACTCTCCACACTCCGATTCGACTACGGAGCGTACTCAGGGGACCAGGCTGTGTTGCTTGCACAGTGCAAGGCCCGGAACCTGACATGGAAGAGGCAGTACGCTTCCCGTGATTTTATGCTCTCTGAGATCAAGGCTGCCGCGACAGTTGATGCTGTCATCGATATGTTCGCGACCCTCAAGAACCGTCGCGAAAAACTGATCATTTGAATTCTGGAGAGACGAGGTAGATAGAGCGTAGCGCCTCATGTGCGTACGCACAAATTGGCCGAGGCCGAGCGCGCCGAAGGCGCGCGAGAAAAACATCTTTAGGGGGGGTTGCAGACCAGACTGTTTTTAGCCACGACTTTTGGCCTCGGTGGCTATTCGGGGAAACCCTGGAAGTTCGGCAAAGAAAAAAAGCCTGCCGTTCAATATCAAGCCTATTCCTTGGCGCACACGGTATTTTTTTAGTAGTAGTTTTTGAAAAACGACGACCTCCCAACCTGACGTCAAGGACGCCAGGCAGTGGCGTCCACTATTTTTTTTGGGGGGGGTGGAGGGGTTTCTCTATTCATCTTAGTATCCGTTGCGTTCTTTCGACTCACCATAAGGGTACAAGGGACAGGGCCGCAACCTCGACACCTTGTTGCCAGAAGTTGTTGGGTTCCCCATCCTGTTTAGTTTCGTTGGCTCCGTGCTGCCTCCGGGAAAGACGTCGGGTCAAACAAAACCACGAACTGCAGGAATCATGGCTGTCAGGGAGCTGGGAGTGTGAAGGGGAGAGGGGGTATGTACGAATCCGCTGAAAGAACTGAGTGGCAAAAGGGCAGGGGGGCGGCGTGATTGTCGAGAGTGAAGGTAACACAAGTCTCCCAACACCCTCTAGCAACGCGTGCCCTTTTTGTACGAAGAAGGCAGGGGGCGGAGTGCGGGGTCATCGAAATGTCGACAGCTCTCTCTTCCCGAACAAAAAATCCACCGGCAGGCCATAAAATAATGAACACTCAAACGACAAGGCATGCAGGCGTGGGCGTGGGATAGTCAATCGTGCGGAGCACAGACCCCATCCACAGCCGCACCACACCTGTCATCATCAACACAGATGCCCTATTTGCATTACAAATTGCAAACAGCAGCAAAAAAAAGGAGGGCACTGCCTGCCAGATAGATTTGCGGCACACTCGGGGAAGATTGCCATCCGTTATGGGAAGCCGTTGACGCAGAAGTCGCCATGGACCCAAGAAAGGCAAAGTCGAGAGTTTAAAGGAATGTTATGTGTGTGTGTGTGTGTTACAATATCCACTTTGCTGTTTTTTTTGTTGGGGGAGGGTGGGGGGGGAGGGCGGCCAAAATAAAAACAATCTGGCACGCGGAGCGGAATATACCTTTCCTATTTCAGCTAAGCTTTTGCAATGCTGTCGACAAATCACGAACTATGCTCAGTGGTTCAGGCAGACACACACACCCGAAGGGCTTGAAGCTTCGCTGGGGTCCCTTTGGGATTTTCCCTTTGGTTCTGGCGGGTATTTTATGTGTTTGGTTCTTTCAAGATTTCAGTTTTCAGTTGGTCGTATTTTCATTCTTAACCCTTTAAGACCGAAGGCTATTTTGAGCCATTTTGGCCCATTTTTATCCTTGGACACCAATTTGCTTCAATTTTCGTTTTTCTGCCCGACCCTGGCCGTAAATGAACGCGTTTGACTGAAAGATTCCACGATGGCCATTTTTTGTCCCCAAAAAAAACGACTCTTTTTTTGCACGGCCAACAAACAGTGAATTTGAGGGTGAAAAAATGGCAGATTTTCGAAAGCAAAATTTTTTGTGTGCCGGGGCTCCCCAAAAAGTCAGCCGAGGATGACGTTATTGGAAAGAACGAGTCAAATTGCATCGACGAAAAAAAAAGTTCGATCAAAAAGACTGAGTATGAAGCCTCTGAATGGGCACTCCGGTTTTTTGCCTATGTTCAGTACCTATTTCCCTTTGAAACCGTGGGAAAACACCCGAAATTGGGCTTTTCGTCAATCACACGCAGGAAGTCTGTCTCAGACGGCTGCAAGAGCAACTGTTGCGCTTCGCAGCAGTGCTGAACCAGCGAGAGGTGTTCGTGCGCCTTACCGATACCCTGACACCGCCTTGCCACAACCCCCATTATACCCGACCTTCCGCTTCGGCGGCTGCTACAGGCCCTTCGGGGTTTTTTCGCCCAATAACCCTCACCTCCACTTCCGCGGACTAGCTCGACGAGTAGCTCTTACGCACACGAGGCGAGGGATAAGGTGGGAAGAAAGTCTTGCTGACCTAAGGCTGACCCCCTTAGGTTCCATTGATCCTGGCTCACACCTGATGAGGCGCACCAGGGGAGGTTGTAGTGTGTTAGCGCCGAAACACAGCAAGCACCGGGAGACCACCACGTGGCGTCTGCATCTGACGAGCTTGCTCTGATTTTGCTTCAGGATTGTAGCATCCGGCGACACGTTGTCGATCATTAAGGTGTTCGTGTAAAGCTGTGACCCTCCAGCACTGTGGAGCTCGCTCTACTACCACGTGATGCCGCCGCCGATAGGCAGTGTCGTCGACCCTCCCGCGACCAGATGTCGCATAGAGGACGCACCCTTCGGCCCGTAGTGTGACAGACCTATGTGCTGCAACTGCGCACGGAAGAGCGGAAGTCCCTCGAATACGTTACCCCGGGTAGATCCAGTTTAGCTTGGCTCGATCTGGGCAGAACTGGGCAAGGCCCAAAGCCGGTCGAAGATATCACCCATACATTTGACAGGCGAGGAATTGACGATCAGGCACTCCATTGCCTTCAGTTGACACGTGCACCACATCGGGGTGTATCTGGGCGGGTCTTGCTTCCTTAGAAAGGGTCTCGAGTCCCCTTTACCGGATGGCCAGGGTCGGGCACAAAGACCCCTGGCAAACCTTGTTGGGGTGTGCACAGAAAGCCAGGGGCCCAGAATGCTGTTTTCACCTGAAAACCCGACCTGGGCCCCGATTCTCCGAGGTGACGGCGGGCCATCGACAGACAGATATCTCGTCGATTTTTGTTGTCTTGAAAAGAACTGTGCAAACCATTTTCATGGTGCCCAGGGTTTGCCAAAAAGACAAAAATGGGTCCCAACAAAATGTGAACCCAAAGTGCACAAGCAATATATTGCGCCTTCGGTCTTAAAGGGTTAAACAAGCGCCGCATCTTCGACGGGATGGTTACAAAAAAATCGCAGTCTGGAGGGGGCGGGGTGGGGCGACGGAAGGGGAGACTCCTTCAACCTGGTCGGATTTGGGGGGTTCTTCAGCATTCCAGGTTCTGTGGTGGTGGCAGTGGCGGGACAGACCCATCACCGCCACACACACACCCACCCCCTCCAGCCTGTTCATCTCTTGAAAGCGTATAATGCACGCTGTGTTGCATCGCCAATCGGGAACAATTTCGTCAAAAACCTGCGGGCTCTAATGGTGCAGTGATTTGGTTGGTTTAACGCGGCCTCATCACGAGTTGCATCCACAGAGTCTGACGAACTGGCACAGCCACAAAAAAAATCACACACATGAATCATGACCTACCACGCTGACCCAGCGAAAATATAGGAGTGTACAGCACCCACAACACGATGCGGGTTTGCAGGGCCGCTGGGATTTTTCGTTGAGTGGTGCACACTGAAATCAAGGCGGTGTTGAGGCCTTGTGAAGTGGCATAAGAGTGATAGAGAGAAGAGACGAGGGCGCAATGCTGCCCTTCTTTCCACCGTAAAAGAAAGTTGCAATACCGAGTGGGACCGAGTGAGTGGTGCTCGGCCTGTGGTGTACCATTGTGCTGTACTGTGGCGGTCGGGGGGAGGACAAAGATCATCGAATCAGGTTGGCGAAAACAGACAAAAAAAATAGCAAAAGGAAAAGCGGGGGGAGGGGGGTGGTGTGCCTGCGGCAATCCACAGAGATTTGTCTGGTGCGTGCTGTTCCCGAAGGGGACTGCACGCGGGGGGGGGAGGGGGGGAAGTGAACATAACCAAACCTGGCACACAGTTCATCATTTATAAATACTTTTTGTTGACATCGATGGCAGTGACGTGCGGGGGGGTGGGCCGCTTTTGGCACATGAGAACCTCTTTTTTTAGTTATGTGGCAAGCAGGGGTTTTTCTAGGATTCAGATTTTTCGAAACGGGGGGGGCCAGTCGTGTTTTTTGCCTCGAAAAAAATTTTCACCGTGGGGCAGGGTTTAATCTAGGATTCCGGATTTTGGGACTCGGGGGGGGTCTCGCACTTTTGTGGGCCCAAAATTTTTTTCACCCCAGGTGCAAATTTCTCGGGCGCGCTTCGCGCGCCCGAGACTACGCGGAGATGGCCACTCGCATACGCTCAAGGACTTGCGAGACAGGCACACGCTACAGGGGGGGTCTGGGGGGCGGAGCCCCCCAGCCGCCGGAGGCCACGGTAGTGAGCATCTGTTCCTTGCACGTGTCAACGACTTGCTGCACGAACTTGACAGACAGCTCTTAGACTCAAGGCGGCTCTGCACCGGGCTGAACATGCTCCCCAGCCAGGAGACCCCATTCCTACTGGTCCCCAGGGAAATCCCCCCCCGCCCCCGCTAAAAGTGACCCCCCGGGGGACCCCCCCCGGGGGGGGTCCCCCAGGGGGGGCCCAAACTGCGGGGGGGGTCTTTGACCCCCCCCGACCCCCCTTAGATTAGGCCCTGCCGTGGGGAGAACGCTCGGGCGCTTCGCGCCCTCGCTGCCATGGGGAGAACGCTCGGGCGCTTCGCGCCCTCGCTGCCAACGTGACCCCCAGCAGTCGCACCCGGCTGTTGCGACATGTGTCCTTGTGTCGTCACATCCCCATTCCTGGAGTCATGTACCGAATGGTTCCTCCCACGGTTCCTCTCCCGCTCGCGCCATCCTCAGGTATACCCCCTGATTTGCCACAGCCAGAAGCGCAAGGACTTGGTTACTAGACGGGCACACGCTAGCCGGGGGTCTGGGGGGCAGAGCCCCCCAGCCGCCGGAGGCCACGGTAGTGAACATCTGTTCATTGTGGGCGTAGATTCTGTGCGTCCTGAGGCTACTGGAGTGGTTGAATTCTGATGGGAATCGAGTGACTTGAGTACGAGACACACGCCACAAGGGGGGTCTGGGGGGCGGAGCCCCCCAGCCGCCGGAGGCCGTGGTAGTGAACGTCTGGCTCTTGGCTGGACTCATCCTCATCCCCCACTAGAAACACGCCTGCCTGTGGTCACGGAAAATGTCAAAAAACTGACCCAAAAACTGACCCCCCCCGGGGGGGGTCAGAATTTTCGGGAAAATCTCGGGGGGGGTCATTGACCCCCCCCGACCCCCCTGGAAAAACCCCTGGTGGCAAGGCAAGAAGATCAACAAAAACAACAGAAAAAGTGGGGGAGGGGGGGGTGAGGGGGTGGGGAGTAAGAACGGAGAAGAGGATGCAAAAAAGCGTACAGGATGAAATCACCCGCAAAGGCGAAGTATAGCACTGCAGCTTTCTTCGTTCGACGGAGACCAGACACGGATTGGAGGGGGGTGGGGTGGGACGGGGGAGTGAGAGGGGGCCGGGGGAGAGGAAGGGAGGAGGAGGGGAAGGTGTGGTGCTATAAAGCCCGGACCTACATTTTTTTGGAGCACTCCAAAAAAAACATCTCGCATCTCATGTTTCTCTCTCTCTCTTTCTCTGCCACAGCAAAAAAGGGGGGGGGGGAACTCCGGGGAATGTACCCCCCCCCCCCTCTTGGCGGCACCGCCACTTTATAACTAAACACCCCTTCTTCCTCTTCCTCCCCTCCTCCCCCCCTCCCTCTCACCCCCCACCCCCCATCCTTGAAGGGAGGGGAATTCAGGAGGGCCCAACTGGGCTCATTATTGATTTGTCTCACCAGATTTTTTTTTGGTGTCGACGACCACCCTCACCCTGACGTGCGGAGACAACCAAGGGGAGGGGACGCACACAATGCATCTTTACAGTCCACTTCCGAAAGGGATTGCTCTTGGGACTCTCTCGGAGCGGTATTTCCTCCGGGCTTCTTTAACTGTTCTCAACGTTTCTTGCTTCAGCCATCAACAGTTTTGGGATCGGGGAAAGATCTCGACACCCTTACTTACCTGAGGGGGGAGGGGGAAGTAAAGTAGAGCAAACGGCAAGGCACAGAGCTGCGGCCACCATTCACTCTTTTTATGCAGGTAGTGGGAACGGGGGGGTGTGGGTGATGCCGAGCGGAGACACGTGGCTGCTTCGCCACTCTCGCTTCACCTTCATGGAAGGATAATAATATTTGAACGTATTGTGTTTTTTGAACGATTTTTTTTGCTGGAAGATGCTCCCTGAGCAGTCTCCCTGACTATCCTCAACTCTTGACAACGTGTGGCAGCACCAACAGTAAGGAACATCACGTTTTATTTTGTGTATGCGTGTGTGTGTGTTTTTTTGGAACCAACAACCACAAGCCTGGCGTGCAATACGACCAGAGCAGATCCCGTCCACACAAGAGTTGCAACCCCACCATGTTTGCCTTGAGGGGCGGGGGGGCGGAGGGCGGGGGGGGATAACGCGCGAAAATTCATAAAGGTTTTCTTTTTCGTTCTTATAGATTTCTCGGAGAAACGGAATGAGGAGGTAGGAGGTGGCATGTCGCAAAAGAAGCGTAGCACAGAGATGGTCTGAGGGGGGGGTGGGGGGTAAAAGGGGAGGGGTGTGCGCGAGGGAGAAGGGGAGAGGTTTAATGTTGGGTAGTTGTCAGCGTGAAGCTGCCCCATCTTTTTATCAGTGGTCCGCTGGTTCATTCCCTATCCCCGTGTGTGCGGGTGGGGTGGGGGATGGGGGTTGGGGCGTATGTGAAACGCTTGCGCCGCCAAAATACAACCGCCCTTCTCTGCTGAGAGACCAGGATGCTGGCTGCCGCAAAGAAGAATTGATGCAAATTGAACTGCGCCACAAGCTCACACTTCGTCGATGTTTGCCCCACCCACCCCACACCCCCACCCCGCGGCATGTTGTCATTCATTGCAAGGAGAACTGCAAAAGAGACCCAAAATACAGAAGGGGCGATAACAGGGGAGGGGGGGGGGAATCGAGTAGCCCCTGCATTGTGGCAGACATCTTCCTCTCACCCAGGTAGCGAAGGAGGGATAACAGACAGGGAGGGATCAGCGAGGGACGACCCCACCCACCCCCACCCCCCCTTCACTCGATATGCAGGCAGTACAGTCCGAGCACTCGTGTTGTTTGGCCTGTGATGTGTCGGCACGTTGTGTCTGGTCACTCTCCCTCTCTCTCCAGGGGTGTGCTGTTTGGTCAAACGAATTCATTGCGACCTCAGGTCACTGGTGTAGTCCGTATGAGCACTGTGTGAGGTCGGGGGGTGGGGGGGGACGAAGGGGAAGGTTCGTGGATGAAGATAAATGTTGTGTGTGGGTGTGTGTGTGGGGGGGGGGGGGTGTAAGGGGAGGGGGGGTGGGGGGAGGGGAGAAATGTGGGTGGTGGTGGTGGTTGTGAGGATCCCTTTCCCTGAGAGCCTCGGGGGAAGCGATGCTCGCCCCCGTCAAAAAAAATCTAGCGTCTCGCAGGAAAGCCCCCCTCCACCGGTCCACGGCCACCCAACAAACTCTTTGAGGAGGAGGGGAGGGGGGGGGGGTGGTGGGGGGAAAGGAGGGAGAGACTTTTTTCCAATCCGATCCAATTTGAGTCAAATTTAGTCTCGGAGCGGAAAGCCCTCAGCTCCCCCCCCCCCCTCCCCCGACCCCCCCCGCTCCCCTCACTGTGCCATATTGGACAAAATATAAATGCGTAGAGCGGCCCCTGTGTTCGGGCGTTATGGTCGAAAAGGAGGAAAAGGAAGGGTCTGAACCCTCCCCACTCCACCCTAACAACGACAACAACAACAACAACGGCAATAAAAAAGAGCAAAGCGGCAAATCCAACAGCAAATAAAAACATCGGTGGGCTGATCCGGCCTTGGGGAAAACACAAAAAATCTCGCGATCTCAATCCGATTCGCAAAAAATCGCAAAAAGTCGCAAAAAATCGCAAAAAATCGCAGCGATTTTTTGCGATTTTTTCCGACTTTTTGCGATTTTTTCGGCTTTCTGCGTTGTTGGGTCCGTCGGCGGGGGGTGGGGGTGATAGGTAAGTATACTGGGGACTGGGCAGTGGCCGTTCCACATGCCTCTCCCCTCGTGGCTTACACCCTGTCGCCACCCACCCCACTTCATGGAAAACATGACTCCGCAGCAACAGGGTCATACTTGCGGTGGTATGCAACCACTAGTACCGCCTGTTTGCATCGTCGGGTTCGCAAAGGACCGTACTCACGGTACGCTGCCTTGCCGTAGGGACTCAGATACTGAGGACACCCCTGAGAACACTGAGGAAGATGTTGGGCTAGCCTAGTTGAAGCAGGCTTCGGGGTGACCGAGGGGGAGCGCCCTGCCCAGAACATGAACAAGAAAGACTGTTCGACTGACGGGAAGAACCTGGTGGGCAGGTGTGTCTTCGGTGCAATGCTTGGAGATATCAGGAGCCTTCTCTTCAAGGCTACCACTTATGTTGGACTTGGCCTTCGCTCCTGTGAGCAGTGAAAAAAGTCAGGGACGCCGTTCTTCCCCTCTGACTGAGGACCAGTGGTGACGTAGCGAAGGACCTTGAAGGGTGTTTGAACCCGAGAGAGTCAACCAAAGGTATTCTACAGGACCTGGCACGGAACGGACGATACGAACGCTCCCACCGTGCGCACGGACCTGTCTGCGACTCTACCAGGAACCACGAGGTGGCGCGCGCACATCACTTCGGAGGCCTCAAGGAGCCTGCCTGACCTGCACGACTCCGCTGCGCCATCTACAAGGCGGAGCTCGGGCGCCATCCTCACCGACCTACAGCAAGGCAAGGGGTGATGATCATCTGGAGACACCTGAGCCCAGGATTGGAGAGACGCGAAGGCCATATCCACAGATGGTCCAGCTGGGAGGGAAACCACCATCCACCTCCTTCGGACACCACACAGCCTTGTCGATGACCACAGCAGCCCGGACACAGACCAGTACGCGTACCCTGCCTGCAGCACCGGGTCACACCCCACCAAGAGAGCATCTCTTTCGCCACGGCCCAAGCCGGCACCCCCTCACCACCACCAACGAACTGTTGCTGCACCGCGACAAGCCCATTACCTGGCTGCAGGAGGGGATCTGGGCACAGCGAGGTTCAGCCATTCAGCTTCAGGCTTGCAGTGGTCTTCAATCCCACCCAAGCCTTACCGAAGCTTGGATACCCCTGGGTCGGGATTCGGAACGTGGGTATATCGGCCGGTGGGATGCGACTTTGGGATGGCCTCACCAGAATGGCTGAAAATCCTATCCGGCCGCTGAAATTTGAGCCGTACGACGGGCGGCCATCTCGCGACTCCAACCCCGATCCGTCCAGGAACAGGAAGTGTACCGTACGACTTCTCCTTCACCCAACGGTCGTGCGGTCAAGCAAATCGGATACTCTTCCCAACGGGACCCTTCCCAAGACAAAAACCAGTCCCTGACCAACCCCACAGGCTCATCTTTACCCTTCCTGGGGCTGGGAGAATGGTAGTAGGCGAAGGAGGCTTACAGCACAGGTTCGGCTGCGGAATCGCAGGAAGCGGCTACTGTGCGGAAGGTCCCTCCCGGAGCTCACGGGTCAGCTGTAGAGTTGTACGGAAAGAACGCCCAGTTGCGTATGAGGTCTTCTGCTCATGGGGCTTGCCCTCGGGTCAGCTGGATGGCCGGTAGAACGGGGGTTCCTCTCATGCGATGAGCTCCAGATGACCTAACGACTAGTTGTGTGTGGGATGGTTACTCACGGCTCAGCTGTGGCTCTAGGGTGGTGGAAGCGTCAACGCAAACTATATTTGGTCGTAGTCGCCGACGTGACACACCACTCCGGAGTCATCATCAGACAACATCATCGGTACGAGGTGCGAGAGAGTGTTCTAAGACAGGACTGCCGCTGGTCGGTGATCCTTGGAATACGGTGAAGACGTAGAGAGCGACGAGCGTGAAGTGTGCGTAGTCGGGACAGAGTGATAGAACCTCAAGACAGAACTGCCGCTGGTCGGTGTCTGGTCAAGAGGAGAGCAGAGCGAGTGTCTATTCGAGAGCAGAGACAAGCGTCTATTCGGTCCATAAACCTCAAGACAGAACTGCCGCTGGTCGGTGTCTGATCAAGAGGAGAGCAAGACATGAGTCGCAAAGAACGGCCAGATGCGCGGATGCTCCTGGAGCTCGGGCTCGGCTGTGGCATCGGAGAAAAGCGGCCCGTGGAGGTCTTATCGTGCGACTCCTGGAGCTCAGGAAACCCAAGTCTCTCCCGCTCGACTGTGGGGTCGCAGGACGGGCTAGTGCCGAGGACTTCTTCTCCTACGAGCAGCTTCTGGTGTTCATGGATCACTATGGAGTCACCGAGCGAATGTTTGCGCGCGGGTGCTCCTGGAGCTCAGGACCCGCTGGCGTCGCAGGCGCAACAGCGAGTGATGCAGAGGTCTGCATCTAATGCGACCAGCTCCGGGTGCTCAGGGCTCACTGTGACCAGCTCATGATCTTCTCGTGTGGTCAGCTTCGGGCGTTGTGGAATCGCCGGCAAAACAGCTGATGGTCTTCTCATGTTCCGGGAGCTCAGGGCTCACTGTCGAGTAGGATTATTTTGTGCCAGATGCAGGTCATCAGCACCATCTGCTTCACCCCCTTCAGCGCCATCTCCTCGGGGGGCCGACACTGCAGGGAGGCAGGTCCGCGATACCTGGTCCCACAGGTCGGTGCGGAGGGCCACCGCACCCAGGTGGCCCACACCCACGGTGTGCCCGAAGTAGTTGACACGCTTGTGAGAGCGTTTTCCTGAGGCGACCGGTCCGCTGTTCACCCCAACCCGCACGGTGGGCCCGCCCCCGACCCGTCGCGCCGCCCGCAGATAGGACCTGGAGCAGCCCTGCAGGCCAGGGGCGGCGAGGAGTGACTCGTACCCGCAGCCCGACTGTGAAGTCACGGAGAAAAAGAGCGGCTGGCGATGCAAAGGTCACCTGTGGAGTCACGAAAAAACAGCTGGTTGTGCTCTTGGAGCGCAAGGCAGCTGCGGCGTCGCCTGTGTGGAAGTGCCTACCCTCGGAAGTAACCCAAAGAAGCGAGATCTGAACGTGCTGGGGACCGTCGGAGCTAGTGTCGGCATCAGCATGGTCAAGGCCAGAGGAGGCCGAAGCCAAGAGCATAGTGGCCTGCCACAGGCGCCAGGCCGATGCACCTCTTGAGCATGCTGTCTCAAGGTGCACATTGTCTGTATGTGGTGTTCGACTATGAAGCAGACTCGGGGACGAGGCTGACAAATGTTCACTACCGTGGCCTCCGGCGGCTGGGGGGCTCCGCCCCCCAGACCCCCCTGTGACCTGTGAAGTCTGTCCAACGGGAACTGACGAGCGCATGTGACCGTGCCCTTCCTTCCCGAGAACGGGTATCGTCGACGGTCCGTGATCCTGTTTTGGGTTCAAGTCAGGCTCATACACATGTTCACATCAGTTTTGTCAAAGGCCAACTCCCGAAGTACTCAGTAAAACCTCCATTTTGCGAGCCGCGAACAGCGAAATGGGCCCATTGCGCCAAACATATACAGTACCCTGGTCTGGACCCTTGAGGCAATTTGTTCGAGGGGCAGATATTGCATGATTTCGCGCGCGCGAAAAAAATTGAGGAGGCAATTTTAGGAAGGCGGGAGATAGCGAACACCCTGCTACCGCCTAACAAAAAAAACGCCTCACAACAAAAAAATCACGATCTCAATCCGATTCGCAAAAAATCGCAAAAAATCGCAAAAAATCGCAAAAAGTCGCGAAAATTCGCAAAAAATCGCTGCGATTTTTTGCGATTTTTTGCGACTTTTTGGTGGCCCGGTGCCGCTTCTTTGCGATTTTCTGTAAAATCCCCAAGGCCGGATCAGCCCAACCGAGCTATAACAATCGCAGAATGGTATTTTATGGGGTACAGTTGAGCGCGGTGATGTGTGGTAGAGAGAGAACGAGTTCCCCCCCCCCCCCCAGCACAAAGCACACCTTTCGTGGCCAATTTAAAAAATCGGCCATTTATTTGCGTGGGTGGGGTGGGGGGGGGGGGGGGATGTGGTAAGGAACGGGATGGAGAAGGGGGGAGGGGGTGGGGTGGGGTGTGAAGAGAAAAAGAGAAGAGAAGAAGTGGGCGTTAACTTGCACGGCGCTGAAGTAAACACCTTTACAAGTAGGTTTACAAGTGGTTTACATGTAAAAATTTTTACATGTAAGTTTACAAGTGGCACTTGTAAAAATTACATGTGCCACTTGTAACTTTTACAAGTGCCCACTTGTAATTTACATGTAAATGACATGTAACTTGACACTCAATCCGATTTCGACAGCTGTTGCATTGCTCTCCCGCCGTCTGCTAGTCATTTCTCCCCCCTCCGTGCCACTCCGCTTGCCAAAAAAACCCCCCCTCACAGTGTAGAGTGTGAAGGAAACAAAAGTGGCACATGTAAATTACAAGTGGCACTTGTAAAAGTTACAAGTGGCACTTGTAACTTTACAAGTGTCACTTGTAACCATTTTTCACTTGTAAATTTACATGTAAAACTACTTGTAATGTAATTTACTTCAGCGCCGTGTGGGAAGGAGAGGGGGGGGGGGGCCCGGGGGGGGGGGAGCAAAAATCGTATCCATTTGCACGCCTTGTTGTCTCAGGGCAGGTGAGTTGAGGCCCTGTGAAAGTAGCATCAAGGTGTGGCGAATCTTGAATAGTCGGATGTACGATCTTCGTTCGTTACTTCGCGGCCTGGCCATGCTCCACCGCTCATAACGAGTAATAAGCAAAAAAAATACATGCCGTTCTGCAGCAGCTGCAGTTGGCTGGGGGAGGGGGGAGGGGGGGTGGTGGGGGTGGTGGGGTGGTGGGTTCTTGGCTGTAATGCCCCAACACCTCCGCACCCCACAAAAAGCACACATGCCCCGGCCTCCACCTCTTCATGAAGGCACGACTCGCATCAAAAACTGGAATCAAAATGAGGTAAAAATTAAAAGAGCACAAATGAGGGTCAGTGACATGAGGGGATGGGGAGGGGGGGGGGGTGCATTTTTGGTCGAAGCGATCGCCAAAACGGGGGGGGGGGGAGGGTGTGTGTGAGGTAATCGACTTTTCTGTAACGGTGTGCGAGGAGAGAGAGCAAAGAAAAGGGGGAAGCGTATAAAAAACAAAGTCAACCGCTCACTCTTCATCCTGGGGAGAAGGAAGGGGGTGGGGTGGGGGGGGGGGGGTGGGGACCAGTAATAAACTAGAAAAATGTAAGGTACATTCGACCTCCGACCCCACACGCTCCACTGCGCTGTGGGGAGGGGAGAAGAGAAGAGAGAGAGGGGGTGGGGGTGGGAGAGTGCTGCAATCCATAAAAAGAGGGGGTTGGGGGGGGAGGGGGGCCAAAGAAAACAAAAGCATACCAGTATCGCAGGGGGGTAGGCCATGAGTTGTTTTGCCCATGTGTGATGCATTCACATATGGTGAGGGTTGTGGCAGGGTTTGGGATGGGGTGGGGGGAGGGAAGGGGAAGAAGTGGAGCGAAGTCGAGAAAAATACGGCACGGAGCCGATCTCTATTCGCCCCTTATGCAAGTTGTATGTGAGGGGGGGGGGGCACTGCTGTAACTAAGGTTTTGGGGGGAGGGGGGGGGGGGGAGTCAGGATCCGGGAGCCGGCTTTGTTTACAGCAGTGGTTGGGGGTGAAACGGGGGGGGGGGGGTGAGGCTATTTTGAACTGTTTTTTTGTTGCCGGGAGTCGGGAACAATTTTGAACACGTTTTTTTTTTGCGGGCATCTTCCTACCCTGCTCCCCCCGGTGAGAGGGGCCGCTGATTTTGGGTTCTGGGGAGAAGGCATGTGTGGGGGGTGTGGGGTGCAGGCTGGTTGTCAAAACTAGACAGAGGAAGGCCGAACAAGCCTTCCCTACCTTACACCCTTCCGGCAATGTGGGTCGCTTTTGTTGCAGTCACAGCAACGGGTGCAATGCACAGGAAAACTGTAAACCCGCAAACCCAAACCCGATTTACAGTACAACGGGGGGGGGGGTGGCGTGAGGATGAGAGTAACGAATGTAGCTGCAATAGCAGGGTGGGGAGGGGGAGGGGGGGTGGTGGTTGCATGAAGGGTGTTGGACAATCATATAAGGAACGGAGAAGGGAAGGTATCGCTTGAAAAGCGCCAGAGCACCACCCTCAGGGCCTCTGACCTTTTCCTTGGGGGGTGTCGATTCTGGACAAAAAATAAATTTTTTCAAAAAAAAACCGAAAAATCGGGGGAAAATGCTGAAAAATGGCAAAAAAAAGAGTATGGGGAGTTGGGTCCAGTTCAGCAAAGTCGTCATATTTTTCGGGTGTTTTTTTGAATGGGACACCCGAAGAACCCGTTGAGACGTGAATGACATCGTGAACATATCTGCCAGAGAATCCTCAAGCTTGGTGCCTCAAGAACGTGGGACAACACGGCGCTGCAGGCGCATCCTGGGCCGCAGACCAGCAAGCCGGCAAAATAGCCAAGGCCGCCTACATGGCGAGCCTTCTACAGATTCCAGATTGCTCAAACGAGCGTGTCCAGGAAGCTTGAGCTTTGGGTGGGGACGGGATGAAGTCATGGGGGGGGGGGGGGCGGGGCGGGGGTGGCTGGGGGGAACCTCTAGAGGTAGGTGGCAACCCATTAGTGGCTGGGGGGAACCTCTAGAGGTAGGGGGTAACCCATTGGTGGCTGGGGGGAACCTCTAGAGGTAGGGGGCAACCCATTAGTGGCTGGGGGGAACCTCTAGAGGTAGGTGGCAACCCATTGGTGGCTGGGGGGAACCTCTAGAGGTAGGGGGCAACCCATTAGTGGCTGGGGGGAACCTCTAGAGGTAGGTGGCAACCCATTGGTGGCTGGGGGGAACCTCGAGAGGTAGGTGGCAACCCATTGGTGGCTGGGGGGAACCCCTAGAGGTAGGGGGTAACCCATTTGTGGCTGGGGGGAATCCCTCGAGGCAGGGGGTAACCCATTTGTGGCTGGGGGGAACCCCTAGAGGTAGGGGGTAACCCATTTGTGGCTGGGGGGAACCCCTAGAGGCAGGGGGTAACCCATTTGTGGCTGGGGGGAACCCCTAGAGGCAGGGGGTAACCCATTTGTGGCTGGGGGGAACCCCTAGAGGTAGGGGGTAACCCATTTGTGGCTGGGGGGAACCCCTAGAGGCAGGGGGTAACCCATTTGTGGCTGGGGGGAACCCCTAGAGGTAGGGGGTAACCCATTTGTGGCTGGGGGGAATCCCTCGAGGCAGGGGGTAACCCATTTGTGGCTGGGGGGAACCCCTAGAGGTAGGGGGTAACCCATTTGTGGCTGGGGGGAACCCCTAGAGGTAGGGGGTAACCCATTTGTGGCTGGGGGGAACCCCTAGAGGCAGGGGGTAACCCATTTGTGGGTGGGGGGAACCCCTCGAGGCAGGGGGTAACCCATTTGTGGCTGGGGGGAACCCCTAGAGGTAGGGGGTAACCCATTTGTGGCTGGGGGGAACCCCTAGAGGCAGGGGGTAACCCATTTGTGGCTGGGGGGAACCCCTAGAGGTAGGGGGTAACCCATTTGTGGCTGGGGGGAACCCCTAGAGGTAGGGGGTAACCCATTTGTGGGTGGGGGGAACCCCTAGAGGTAGGGGGTAACCCATTTGTGGCTGGGGGGAACCCCTAGAGGTAGGGGGTAACCCATTTGTGGGTGGGGGGAACCCCTAGAGGTAGGGGGCAACCCGTTTGTGGGTGGGACCATTTGTGATAAATTTACTGGGTTCTGGTGCCCACCACATCCCCTTTTGAGCGTTTGAAACAGCGTTTCCGGGACCCGGCACTGCTCGCAGTGGGCTCAAATGTCCAAAAACGACCCATTCTGTACCCCCCCAAAAAAAAATGCGAGCACCTCCCCAGGCGTGTATCTATTTCACGGAATGAAAATAGGAATTTGGGGGAAAAATATTTTTTTGCACTATTTTTTTTTTGCACTTTTTTCCTTTGGATTTTATTGTGACCCTACTTGGTATTTTTTTTTAGGAGAGGGGGCCCGGTGCCTGCGCGCGTCCTGTCGTACTGTGGCTGCTTGGTGGGGCTAGCGCAGCAGGTTCTACTTTTGCTTCTACGGGCTCTTAGCACTGTAACATGAACTACACGAACAACAAAGCTCTAGGGCAAACAAACCGCGCACTGGCCGGGGTTGAGCTGCGTGGGGCTCCGTGCTGGCGGCATGAACAAGGGGCTGTAGGTAAGTCTACCATTCACAAGGGGCAGCCCGCTGGTGAGGGGAAAAGGGGGCGAGGTAAAGGGGGGGGGGGGGCAGGGGGGGAGAGGCGAAAGCGACTGACAGCGAGGGCGTGGACCGACTCCGCTGGCGCATTCACCGGAAGAAAGGGGAAGGGGGCACGGGGGTGGGGAACGGGAGGGGGGGGGGGGAGGGGCGAAAGGAAAGAGGGGGGTAGGGGGGGGGGGGGAGCCGACCTACGGCTATCTCGCTCCCCTGGCGGCCCTACTCCCCTGGCTCTGGGACCCCTGGGAACTCCGCTGCGAAGACCCCCGCGCCCCTGGCCGGCTCGCCCGCGCCCGCTTGCCTGCCCGCGCCCTCAGACGACAACAGACCACGTTGTACGCCTCCGCCTGTGAGGCCGACCAGAACCCTGCTTCGCCCCGTCCGTTCCGCTGCTAGGCGGCCCAGCTTGCCGAAAACCTGGTGCGCCGACGGCCCCAGACCCCCGAAAGCCTCCATCGCAAAGGCCGCGAAAATCTGGCCAGATCTCCTGCAGGGATCACGATACCTCCTGTTCTTCTCTGCCTCCCCCGCTGCCGCCGCCGCTCCAGTAAACCTCGCAGCAGCTTGGACCACGGAAGCCGCGAGGGGATTGCGGATCGTCACGTCGATGACCCGCGGCCACACCCGGCGAGTGACAATGTCCCCGGGGCGCTCCTGGGAGTCCGGAAGGATGTGGAGCGTCTCCATCTCGGGGCTCGTACCCGCTTCCACCGCGAGCCTGTACAGGCTGTCCCGCACGACATCGTGACGCCGAGTGGGCCCACCCCCCACCCTACAGTTCAGCGCGTGGGTGCCGTGCGTGTCCATCTCTTGCCCACACCTGCCGCACTTGGCGTCTGGCTCGAAGAGGGAGATGCCCAGCCTGTGCCGCGTCACCACAACCATTTCCTCTCCCCCGACACGCGTCTCTTCCGTCAGCTTGCCCGCATACGTGGCCCCTGCATGTGGGAGTGACAGGGACCGGTACCTGGCTCTGTCACTGGCGTCTGCCCGCTCGTGCAAGTCTCGGTGGTGAACGTCGATGATGGCCAGGGAGAGGTCCTTCTGTTTCACCATCTCCGTGGGGCGGGACTCCGAATCCACAGCATCCCCCTCGCTCACGTCGTTGTTGTAGGCCGAGCTCAGGGTGTGCCACGCCGCCGTATCCCAGGTGAACTCCTTGTCCAACTCCCGACATAACAGATACCCGTTCTGCATGGAAGCCATCGCTGCGGCGTGCCAGTGCTCCGTAGAACGGCGTATACCGAGCCCACCCACCCGGACCGGCAGCGTCGCCTGTCGCATGGCGTCGTCCGGGAGAGTGTCGTCCGCCAGGCAGAGGATACGAGTCAGGCACTTCTCGACCGCCGCATCGCTCTTCGCCAGGTATTCCGTCGCACCCCTATGTCCCAGTGCACGCATGTAGAACACCAGGCGCGCGAAACCCTCGCAATGCCGGAGGAGAGCAAGGGCCACCTGCCTGTCTTCGAGCGTCGCCAACGCCTCAAGGTAAGGCGCGAATTCAGCCAGCTTCTCGTCCATGTAGCGCTCGCAGAACTCTCGCGACCCTATGGGCGTGCCCAGGAGGGTGAAATCGCCCCCCTCACGGTACACCACTCCCGGCTTGTCAGTCTCATCAGGGAGGCGAAGAAGGAACCCTTGCGCTTCAAGCTCGGTCTTCGAGAGGCTTGGTATTGGCAGAAAATTTTTATGTTCCCGGTCTTGGAGGTGCTCAAACATTCAAAAGAACACATTTTCCGTGGCCAAAAAAAATTTTGCACCCGGAGGTGGGGATGGGGGTGGTGGTCACTACTTTTTTGCACCATTTTGCTTTGGGTTTTATTGTGACCCTACTTGGCATTGGCAGAATTCTTTTATGTTCCCGGTCTTGGATGTGCTCAAACAGTCAAAAGAACACATTTTCCGGGTGCAAAAAAATGTTGCACCTGGGGGGTGGAGAGGGGGGTCGGAGGGCGGTGGTGTGAGAGGCTTGCTCTCGAGCTCAAACCAACAGATGTTCACTACCGTGGCCTCCGGCGGCTGGGGGGCTCCGCCCCCCAGACCCCCCTGTGGCGTGTCTTTGCGCGACAATTTATCGTCCCCCCATGCGACATGTGCTATCTGTCAGTTGTGTTGTACTTGAGCGTATGCGACTATGGAGCCAGGCCAACAGACGTTCGCTACCGTGGCCTCCGGCGGCTGGGGGGCTCCGCCCCCCACACCCCCCTGTGGCATGTGCCTGGTCTTGGAGCCAAGCCCTTGCGCGTACGGGGCTGCGGCATGTCGGTTCCAGCACCCTCGCGGGAGGCTGGGCCCGAGCACTGATCTCTAAGAGACGAACCACCTTGCGAATGCGATCGGGTTTGCGGGCTTGCGGCCATGACATCTCGAAAGGGTCGTCGTGGGCCCGTGATCATGTTTCGGGTTCGACTTGGTGGGCATCCGTGGCGATTCGCGGAACCACGTGTATGTGTGCGAGGAAGCAAAGAGATAACACACCAGGAGCCACGCAGCACCAGGTCGACCTGGATCTGATCGAGCTCAGGGGGAAGGAAGCACAGTCACCAAAGTGATATCACCGCCGGCCTCAACCACCTAACTGCAACCGCAGAAGTTCCGCTATTCTCACAAGGGAAGGCGCCCTGGGATGTAGCAGTGATTTGTGTGCAGCGCCATCAAGTGACACTGACCGCCTTGAACAGAGAGGTAGTGTACAGATGGCGAGCAGTGGGAGGGCGTGCTGTGTCCTTCCACTTCCCCATCTACCTCCATTCGTTCACCGTTGTTGATAGCGATTTTTTCGTCATTTTTTCGAATCGTATGCATCGGCCAGGCCGAGTGAATCAAAATAGCGCAAAAATCACACCAAAATCTGTGTCTGAGGCACAGAAATCGTGCAAAAAAGCACCCAAAAAAAGTGCAAAAAAACCAAAATAGGATTTCGAAAATTGGCCAAAATACCCCCAAAATAGAGCCACACCTGCACCTCCCCCTTGGCACGCCGGTCTTACGACGACCCTGCCCGTTTCTGGTGCTGGGAAAAAAACGGAAAAAAACGGAAAAAAACGGAAAAAAACGGAAAAAACGGAAAATCAGGGTGTCGATTTTGGGATTTTCCGTTTTTTCGTTTTCCGTTTTTTTTCCGGATTTTTTTCGTCGAATTTTGACCAAGTCGCAGCCAGCGCCCACAGGCGGAAAAAACGAAAAAAAAGGAAAAAACGGAAAAAAACCGAAAAAATCGACACCCCCCCTTGGGTGGTTTTTTTGAACCAAAAATCCTGCTGACGTTTCCGGGAGCAGGGTATATATTTTTGAACGTATTTTTTTGAGCATCGAGGGCCTCCAACCTGTCGTACGACGGGACGTACGAGATGTATTTTTTTTATTTGCGGCGAAACCCCTCCATGAAACAGTGTGGAACACCGAGCGCCTCTCTGCACTGGGTGCAAACCCACCACTCTACAATCTCTACTCACACACCTGGGGATACCTGATGCAGTGAGTGAGGAGCATCAATATCATGACGCAACACACAAAACACGCAACACATCTTGCCCACATTGAAGTGAGCTGGAACAGACAATAGCATACGACAGGCCACATACCCCCTGCGGGGAATAGGGGGGTGGCATCCTCCATGTTGGGCTGAAAACCGCTGCGGAAAACTCTGACTCTTTCCGGCTCATCCCCCCCCCCTTCCCCAGTTTTCACACACCCCACAACCCTCCTTGGGGGAACGGTGTGAAAAATTCCTGCTCTATCGAAAATATCGAAACGACCCAGCCTGTTTATGCTTCAGACCCGCTGCACGGTTTTTCAAGACTCCCCCCCCCTCCCCCTCCCCACACATGACTGAAATCACACAGCCACCTACACACCCCCCCCAACCCCCCACCACTCCCTGGCTTGCGAGTCGCTCCGCATCCAAGTCACACCAAACCACGGCTGGATAACCAGCTCCTCTCCTAAATGTCACAGGCGGAGCTGTACACCGGGCCTAGGCTGGCACAGCAGTGATGTGAGCTGTTTGGCAGCAGGGCAACAACCAGAAGCCGGAGCGGGGCGGGTTTACATTCCCCGATACGCATTCAGGGGGGGTGGGGTGGCACGGTGTACAGTCAGGGGTATGTAGAGGACAGAGGAAGACAATGGGGGAAGGCAGGGGAGGGGAGGGGTGGGGTGGGGTTTCTGTTGGCATGCCTCATCCAATCTTTGCATGTGGACCTCAAGGCCTGCAGCATGCACAGTTCGGAAATGGAACACCGACTCCCCCACCCCCCCCCCCCTCCTCCAACCTGCATATATCGTCATCCGTTTGCTTTCTTCCGGTTGAAACATAATAGGGGGTCTTCCTCCAAACAGCAACGAGAAGGCCATAGACCACAGACCACAGACATTTTTTATACATTTTTTAAGGTATAGGGGGGAGGTGGAGGAGGTGGAGGCCTTGAGGGGGGGGGGGGGTGGTGGTGAGGAAGGCATCGCCCGGGCGAGTAGAGCACGTTGCACCCCTTTTCTTATTCTGAAATGGTGTGCTGTGCCTGGGCTTGTAGCCCAGGCACACCGGTGTGAAGCGTATCGGGTGGAGAGGGAGGGGGGGGGGGTGTGTGTGTGTGTGCTGCGTTCGGTAGACATCAAGATGCCATTTCACACCAAAAAAAGAAAAGCCTTGGCATGCCCAGCAGGGAACTAAACTTTGCCAACCCACTGCGCATCCAGAAGGGCACGGTGTCCAACATCTCTGCTGTAGGCAGAGAGGTGTGTCCTGTTGCCCTCAAAATAATAGTCAGAATTTGACCGAATTTCACTTTTTATTTCTTGTTCCGGAGCATCGCAGCCATAAACCCAACAGGTCCCAGAGGTGGTGTGTCAACGAGCATTCGCTGTGTCTCACAGGCAAAATCCGCGAGAGACTGTTCGTCTGACCGCATGGTGCCGATCCCTTCAGTCTCTTACTTTTTTTCCCATGCATTTTTCTTTTATTGTCTCCCTTGTTGCAAAACCCTGCCCTACGCCATGGGGGGGCGGCAGAGCTCGGCAGAGCCCCGAGGGCTGTCCAGCCGCACCCAGAGATAAAAAGGTCTTCTTGTTTTTTCTGGTATCGACAACCACATAAGAAACCTTTTTTTTTGGATGCAGCTTTGACAGGCCTCGAGAGGGGGAGGGTAGGGTCTCTTTTCACTACACCCCCCGCCCCCCTCCCAGCTCGCCTTGCCCACTCTTATCCCAACCGGGGTAGTCCCCGAAGGCGATACGGCAGCACAGCATGGAGAATAATAAAGCAGGGAAAATGAGAGACGGGCCAACAAAGAATAAATATGTTCTTCAAAGATTTTTTTGAACGATTTTGAACGATACCTACCCCCCCCCCGTGTTTAAGTCCCCTATCCAAACGTCAAAATCGGGGCCAAGGGGACTTAAACACATCGGAGGGGACTTAAACACGCCTGCCACCTGTTTCCTGAGGGAACCGGGGAGAGGCCGGATTATATCGATTCCGAGGCACATCTGGACAGATTCTGGGGACCTGGGTGCTGGGGCCTCAAACCCCTTTGCCTCTCACACTGCTTCAGGGCCACCCTACTCTGCCAAGCACTGCCCATAACCACTGACTTGGGGTGGTCAGGCTGCCAAAGCTGCAGGGCAAGCAACCCAAGGGGGCCTGAAGCGCAAGAGATGTCGTGCCTCAGGGGTTGATGCTAGCCCTGGGAGGTGTCAAGCTTTCCGCTAGATGTCCCATGGAAGATGGCATGTCCCCTGGGCCAACCGACGTTCTCCCCTGGGAGACGGGACACACGGCGGGTGCTCAGGCGGGGCCAGCTGGGGGTGGCAGTATGGGTGGCGTGGGGATCCGAGGGCGCTGAGCACTGGCACACTGCGGCCCTCGCCACTGCTAGCTGCCCCGCTGTGCCGCAGAATTGATTCCCGACCCCAGTGCGACAAGAGGGGCACGCTGGCGCACGACCTGCATCGCACAGCGAGGCTGTGGATGAGGACGAGCGACGTGACCCGGACTGCCCCCTGCGGGGCAGTCCGGGCCACGTGCGGGTATCCGAAGCCCCCAGGCTCCCTCCCTGGCCTCCACACGTGCCTCACATCCTGGTGGTCCGCCAACGGACACCTGGAAAAATCGAGAAAAAATGCCCCCCAACCAAACTACTAGACCGGGGTGTTTAAGTCCCTTCGGGAAAATTGGCCGCCGAGGGGACTTAAACACATCATATGGATAGGGGACTTAAACACGGGGGGGGGGGTAGGTATCTTTTTTTTGTTCTGAGAGAGTTCTTAGAGAATCACCCCGGGCAATAATCCCGGAGTTGAATCACAGCAGCAAGCGGGGGTGATTGTTGTTCCTGAATGTTGTGAACGATTTTAACGACTTCTGGCCATGCCATTTGCAGCCTGAGAGAGAGGGCCGCTGTTCCGGGTTCTTCAGGCCAGCACGGTGTTCTTTGTGAACGATTCGGTGTTGGAAGGGGGAGGGGGTTTGTAGAATAATCAAATCACTGAGCACACACACCCCCCTGCTGTTCTAGATGCGAATCCACCACTGAAAAAGGCCACTCCAGTCCGCCTCACCCTCACCCTCACCATCCTCCTCCCCCCCCCTCCCCCAATACATAAACATACAGCAAACTGTTACCCTCAAACACCCCTGCCGTCACACCGTCCTGACAAAGGACGGCGGGACAGAGCAAAAGGGAGTCCTTTGGATTTTCTTATTTTATTTTTGCCTTTGCGCCAACGCGCGGCGATGGTACTAAAGAAAGAATCGACCCAAGAGAAGGCGGGGGGAGGAGGTGGGGGGGGGGAGTACATACAAGAATAGAGACGGTGGATACACAAAAAAGGGGTGAAAAATACCGGCTCGGGGGGGGATGGTCCACTCAGTGACGACTTTGTGATGCCACATAAACAACCTCATCAACAAGCACGGAACGGTTCTGAACGATATTGGGGCTGCTCCCCCGAGGCGGGATGTGCTGACAGCTTTCTTTGCACGGGGCGCATTCACACACTGCAAGCGAGCCATAATAATATGGCTTGCTTGTTGTATTTTTTGCTACCCTGTGCCATTAGCACCGTGGATGCCCTCACCCCTTCCCTCCCAGCAGAATTCTGCCACCTCATCGCCGACAGGCACGCTTCTTCTTTTCATCAGGACATGATTTGTTTTGAAGCCGTGTCCCTTCCAGCCCCTGGTAAGAGGGAGCTACCGCTCCAAGTTCGACTGGCCACACAGAGGTGTGGCACTGCCGAATGCCACCCGCTTCTTCCTCGTTTTCTGCTTTGTCGAAAAATATGCAAATCCCGTGCGGGTGGTCGAGGGGGGGGGGGAGGGGGGGAGGTGTGCGAATATTCATATATGAAGAGAGGGGGGGAATGGGGGATGTGTCTAAAATGCATGGAATGGATGAAGGAAGGGGGGGTTTGATCGTCGAGAGTGAATGGAAAAGTAAATCTCCCAGCACCTTCTCGCAATGTTAGTCCTTTTTGTAGTCACTACACCAGATATGTTGTACAAGGCAGATCAATGCACAACGGGAGGAAGGGGGGGGGGGGGGTTTTGGTGGCTCACTCGTCTTCACTTCTCGCCCCTGGAGAGAAGGCTAGCTGTGTGGTTGCCAAATCAGCCTGTTTGCGCAATATAGCTTTAACCCTTTAAGCACCAACCACCCCGTACGGGGTGGGATAATATTCCTTGGGCACCTATGGGGTCGGATCGTGGAATTTTTCACCGATTTTTTTATGGTGAAATCTTTCAGAGCAGCGGAATCAAATGCGACCAGTTTCGGCGAGAAAGATGGAGCAGAACTAGTTTTAGGTTTGAAGGAGAATTTGGTCAAAAATCGGTTTTTGGCCACTTTTTCCACTATATTTTCCTGTTTTTGGCACCACCATCAGTTCGCCAGTATTCATCGAACAGAGGTACAACCGGCCTCGACCGCTTCCTCGCTTGAATACAAATGCCAGTGGCACGTGTTCGACTGCCGTTTGTAATGCGTGTCTCCCTCGGCCTTGCCAAGAACGATGCACCCTGAGAAGGACCGTTCCAAGACAGGCAATACCACCTCCACAGGAGAGTGTCGACGGCGCCCAGCCAGCACCCAGAAACAGTAGTGTGCAACTGAGCCCTGCACAAATTATGGGTACTTGAGACTGATGTGGAGGAATTCGAGGGCTGGACACAAGACCGCTCAATTCCCGTCCACCCCTCACACCCCGGCCCTTCTTGCATTTCCGCAGGTCGGTGCTCATGTGACCTGCAATTGGGAACGGGCACCCCGGGGCTCCACTTCACCATTTTGATCGATTTTTTTGCTGTCTCGGAATCTTCCGTGCTGATTCTGTCACATATTGCCTGCGGTTGCGCCAAGCTCGATACCATCCAGCATTTTTCAGGGAATATCAGACGGCTCCCCGATTTCCAGGGGGATTTGGGCGTTTTTGAGGACGCGCGCAAAGGAGCCCCATTTCAGGAATTTTCTGTTCAATATTTTTCAGAATCTCTTGCGATCGTGGATTCCGCTGTTCAAAATTCCCCCAGGGTACTGAGGCTGATCTGGAAAAAACGGATGACCGGTCCTCAATCCGCTCCACACGTCAGATACCCCCTTGAGGGTGGTTGAGCAGGTCGGCA
Organism: Rhynchopus euleeides; assembly: GCA_963210315.1. Lineage (NCBI taxonomy): Eukaryota > Euglenozoa > Diplonemea > Diplonemida > Diplonemidae > Rhynchopus > Rhynchopus euleeides. The sequence goes on from OY723257.1 coordinate 1,790,615, forward strand.
CAACGGGACCTGCCATTGCGGGCTGGCACCCAGGGGTGTTCTACTCCATCAAATTGAGATTTTTTTTGTATCTCGGATTCCGCTGGGCTGATTCTGTCCCAGATTGCCCCTGGTTCCGCCATTTCATGCCACCGCCTCGGATTTTTTCAGGAGAAACTCATCAACCCCCAATTTTGGGGTGAAAATAGGCCTTTTTGGGGGGTGCGTAAAGGAGTCCCATTTCAGGATTTTTCTTCGCATTATTTTTCAAAATTTCTTGCGATGGTGGATTCCGCGAGTCAAAATACACCCGATTACCTACTTTTCGGATGAAAAAAATGCGGGGTTGCGGCTTCGGGCTCAATGAGAAAAGGTCGCAAAAACGGAAAATAAAGTCGACCCCCCCCCCTGGTGTTTAAAGGGTTAAATTATTTTTTTTGGTGTCGGCAATCACCAGGGTATAAGATAGACTTTTTTTCTGGCGCCGTTTTCCGGTTTTTCTGGTTTTGAAATTTTTCGCGCGCGCCTTCGGCGCGCGCGACCCGCGCAAACCCTCTCAGAATCACACCCAACACGGCTGGACCAGGCTCTGCCGAACAGCAGTGGCGTGTTGCTCCACGCAGCTCCCCGAAGGGACGGAACTGAGCTTTCAATGCGTCCACGTACTGACGGAGCGCGGCTTCGCATCACCTCCCGCATCAGGACAAACCCCCCTGAGGGTGCTGCTCTGCTGGTACGCCTCACGAAGGGCAACTACCTTCATGGTCGAGCTTGTTGCATGACCACCCCCTTGAGGCAGTCAGTCAGACGATGCGCACAACGTGCGCTCATGCGAACACCAGCGGGTGTCTCCAACACTGCACAAATCGCGGTCCCGCCAGAACCCGAATCCGTCGATCCTCTCCAAAGCGGACATGCACTCCCGAAAACATCGGAGTTTGCATGTGCCATCCCCAGCAAGGCAAACGTGCTCGAGACAAGGTCGTAGCTTGCGTGGATGACAGGGTGGTCCTTGGCAGTGTGCACCGCAACGAGATTGAGTGCATGCGCTCGGCAAGCCGCCCAGAAGGAGTACGGTGTGGTCGGAATGATCAAGCTACCGGAGTATCTCGAAACTTCAAACAGAGAAGACCCGCATGACGAGGACATCACCACCCACCGGGTCCCGCTGGGCTCCTTTTCTCCGCTTCTCTGCTTTCTTTTGACTGTTTGAGCTCCGTGCGGATCACGATGGGGTCACTTTCCATATTTTTTTGGCTAATGTTCCCACTGGTTGACTGTCACAAAGGTTCCCCAAAAACCGGCGAAAATCCGATCGGCCTTTTTTTTTTTCCAGAAAACCGGAAACCGGGAAACCCTGGTTTTGAAAACCGGAAAACCAGACCTATCTTATCCCCTGATTGGCAATCACAAGCAAGCTTGATCTGTCCCATTGACACCCCTTACCCTGCAAGCAGGTTCTTTTTTGGTTGGCTGCATGCCCTGAAGTACGGTTTGTGCGAGCACAGCATGTGTTTTCAAGACAGCTTGCAAGCTGGATGGGATGAGAGATTTCATCATCGGGAGGGGGGGAGGTCAAAATATATGGATCTTGTATCATACAGCATATGCCACCCAATGGAGGCGGCAAGAAAAAAATATGGGAGTGAAATAGAGAGCGGCTCAGAAAACTCACGCTGTGCCCCACACCCTCCTACCCGCTGGAGACGGATCGTGAAGTGGCAGCATTAAAAATGCTACGAACAAAACAACCCCTGCCGGAAAAGCTGTTTTGCTGCAAGAACGCAGATCATCGCTCTCCTTGGAAACACCGACTCCCTCAGTCTGATGGAGCTGGCGTGAGTAGGCGGGTGGGGGTGGCGCAAGATCCTGGCAAGAAAAGGGCACAAAGCTTCCTCAAGTTGGGTGGCGTCGGGCTATCAATCACAATAATAGGGGGGGGTGGAGTGTTTAGCTGAGAATGGTACAGAAAAAATCGTGGGAACGGACATGTAGATGGGAGGGGGGGGGGGGGGATCGGGTGTCGGGAAAGCTGAGAAGAGAATAACCCAAAGCAACAAGCCCCTCCACCCTGCAAGCAACATCTGTGACGAGTTCTTGCAGGGGTCGGAACTGGTGGTGTGTTTAGGTTATTCTAGCTTTTCTTCTGGGCTGTGTTTTTTCCCCCCCCCCACTTTTTGGATTGCTGATCAATTGGTGCGGAAGCACCAATCCCTGTCAGATGTGATAACAGGCCATCGGAGTTGCGAAAGTCCATTGATTGCGCTCCAAAATCCCAATGGCACCATCGGGACCTGGCAACACAGGCAACGGCATCGATAATCTGGCGAGTTATCGAAATTTTCCACAGCCAAACGGCCATCACAATACAACGAGGCTCACTAACATATTCGGATCAGAAGACGTTGGTCTGGTTTGGAATCGGCGCGAGATCGCCAATCCAAAGGAGGGGGGTACTTTATTTTTATCAGAAGTTGCGGCGAAACAACTTGGAACCCAGATTGTCACAACCGATCGGTTTTGCGCTTTCTTTTTTTTTTTGAAGTGCTTTCTTCAGCAAACAATCCCGACACGTGTATTTATACTTTTGCTGTTTCGGGAGTCCATTTTTGTGTGTTGCATTTTGTTGTGTTTGTTATGCCAAGCCAACACATCAGCGTCGGATCATGGGAGCGGATGCTGTCTCACCCCCATGCGGCCGTTTCCATCCGATGTGTGCACTTCAGACCAACACACTCAGCCTTTGCGCTGTTTATGTTAAAGAATGACACAGATGGTTTCAAAAGGGCCTGATACAAAGCCACGACACGGGACACATACCCGCCATACCGTGCCTGCTGTGCACAGGGTGGTACGAATCTGAAACCATCAACATTCACTTTCTATAGCCGAGGGAGCGAAGGGAGAAGCGAATCTCTCTCTCTGTGCGCAGGCCTGTTAGACGTGCGACCCTCCGGAAGAGGTTGCCGCCACTCCATGTCAACCGACCTTTTTGTACCAGAATTTAACATGAAAAAACGGACAACTTCAAGCGTTTTCAGCCATTCTCTTCCCTCCCGCCTCCACCCTATTCCACCCCATCCACGCCATGTTCCATCATTTGGAGAATTCCTCCATGAAATCTTTAGAACACAGGGTCAGACCTCAGGGGAAAGCTTGCCTGATACAGGCAGGCTGCCCGAGAGGATCTTCGTGTTGGAGAGAAGGGCAAAGCTTGGGCGGCTGGGCAGACTGGTGACTGTCGTATGTGACAGTTCGCGCATTTTTTTTGGCGACGCCCGGTCGCATAGAAAAAAGAGGTTACGAATCAAAAAAAAAATATAGAATGGAGACCCTCTCGCCACACCCCCCTCCCTTCACTGAAGGGGGGGTTTGATCGTCGAGAGTGAATGGAAAAGTAAATCTCCCAGCACCCGGAGTATCATTCCCACGCCCCGCCCCACCCCTCAAAACCAACGCCTGCTTTTTTATTCTAAATCACGCCAGATGGTTCCATTTGAAGGGCACACGCCTTCCCACAGCCCTCATTCCTACAGTCGAAAAATCTGAACAAAAGAAAAGAAACCGCTTCTGTGTCGGGGATGCAGGGTTTCAAAAATACATGGGGCGGGGCGGCGGGTGGACGAGAGAGGCTGAGCCCTACCGACAGGGGGGAGAAGATGGGGATGAAGAGGAAAGACTTCTTCGTCGAGACCAGTCCGCCTATAACGCTCCCATGCACTTCAGGAAGTACATGAAAGGGCATTGTGTGAGCTGCCAGGAAGGATACTTTGAAGCCACCACTCCCCCCCCCCCCTCCCCCTGTCGCAGATGCGCCTTCTCCCCTTTCCTGCCACCATTCTTTATCTTTTTTTTGTTTTCCGAAAGAAGGTCTCGGCCCCTCCCGAATCATTGCAGCATACTAGGCAGAACGAAACCTCAGGACCATACAAAAAATGGCTTTTTTTGACGATTGTATATTTTGGCATGGGCAGCCGGGGCGAGCGCAGCAGGCATCTGCCCCATGGGGGGGTGGGGGAAACATAAGTATAAGTGGCGATGTTGCTACCCTCTCCCTCGCTCCATCTCTCCCCCTCCTTTCACCCCGTTCAGCATGCATGGCCTGCCTAAACTGGGCTTTCGCGTCGCAAGTTTGTTTTTATTTACCTTCATTTTTTTTGCCACTTCAAGGGGCGGTGGCATTTGGCATATAAATAAACCAAGAGGTGTAGAGAGCCATATTGGCACACCTCCTCCCTTCCCTCCTCTTCCCTCTTGAACAATCGGAACGGACATGCTTCCAGCAGCCCCTGACGAGCGAGGAGCCTCGTTGTGCTGGTGTGGTGTCCGAAATCCAGTGCCGTGTTCAGCCCTGAGGGATGGGAGGGGGGGGGGGGGGGAAATCCCAACCCTTCATGTGGAGGGACGGAGGGAATGCCAGAACGGTGTTGTGTCGACAATCACAGATCTGTGATCTTTCATGTTTCGACGGGGGAAAAAACACACACACACCCCCCAACAAATATGTGGGGGGGGGGGGGGTGTGGGGGGGGGGGGGGGGGGCTACCACCCGGCCTTGCCGGACGGCATGCATCGGAGCAACTCACAATATTTGGGGGGGGAGGGTTGCGGGAGGGGGGTGGGGGAGTCGTTGGTTTTTCTTAATGGCCCGGTTCACTGCTCCGATCAACGGATTCTTTGAGGGCGTTAAAAAAATCGTGTCCCCACACGCCCCTCCCCACCCCGCTTCATTTTGTTTTGGTGTCGGCAATCGCAAGATAAGACAGAGCAGTCTCATCAATACCCCGCTTCCTGCGAGCAGAATTGAGGGCAAATACACCTCTCAGAGTACAGACGAACTTCTTTCCGCAAGAAAATGTGATTCTTGTCAAAATCGTACTCCTTTCGCTTTATTATAGACACCCTGTCCAGCAACTGTGTGTGGGAGAACAGTTCCGGACTACTTTTTGTTGAGCGCACACTTGCTGTCTCAAGGCTGTGTAGAGGCCCTGTGAAGTGGCATGAGGTGCTAATCCAAAGCTTCAGTCGTACGATTTCCTTCGTTACTTCGCGACTTCGCTACGCTTCGTCGCTCGTAACCAGGGGATAAGATAGGTCTGGTTTTCCGGTTTTCAAAACCAGGGTTTCCCGGTTTCCGGTTTTCTGGAAAAAAAAAAAGGCCGATCGGATTTTCGCCGGTTTTTGGGGAACCTTTGTGACAGTCAACCAGTGGGAACATTAGCCAAAAAAATATGGAAAGTGACCCCATCGTGATCCGCACGGAGCTCAAACAGTCAAAAGAAAGCAGAGAAGCGGAGAAAAGGCGGAAGAGAAAGAGAAAAAAAAATAGGAGATGGCAATTCAAAAGAAGAAGAAGAAAAAGGAGAGAGAATAATCGAAAATGTGTGTCGCCCCCCCAAGAAAGACACTGCGCTGTACACAACCCCCCCCCCCCCCTCCCCCCACCCATCCATCCACCCACACCCCCTTCCGTGAGTGGTGTGCTGGTTGTGTGGCACCATGGATAGTGGCACCAGGAGAGTGTGCGCAATAAAATTAATAGAGGGATGGGGGCAAACAAGCACCACCTGCTGGGGTGAGGTGTCGATGAGTGGGAAAGGGGGTGGTGTGTGTGGGGGGGGGGGGGGGGGGTAGGGGTGGGGAAAAGCTGTTTCACGGTGGGATCTTGTAAATTTTACATGTATAACTACAAGTATATACATGTATTATACATGTATAATACTTGCATGTCAACTATTATACATGTATAATACATGTATATGCCTGAAATATACATGTAAAATACATGTACCGTAAACGGAAAAAGGGTGGACCGTAAAAATGTTCCAAGTTCCCAAAAAAAGGCCAAACGTTCCATCTTTTTTACGGTCCACTATTTATTGGGACTGCATATGGAAAAGACAATGCGATTTTCGCCCGCGGGCTGGTGGGTTGCGGGGCGCGGACTGCGGCCTCCACGCCGCAGACTCCCGCACGTAGGCCTCCCGACCTCCCAGCTTTGGACCCTCCCTCCACCACCGCAACCAACACCAGCAAGAGAAGCAAGTCCTCCCTGCGTGTGGAAAGGGCACGATCACCACCACTCACCTCGAGACTCACCCACCACCACACCTCGAGAAGTGTAGTACCATGCAAGGAGCGTTCCGGTAGAAGTAAAAGTAGAACCTGATGCACGAGCCCACAAAAGCAGCCACAGTACGGCAGGGCGCGCAGACAGAAGCTGAGACCACCGGGCTCCCTCCAGATGTAAATTCGTGAATCAGTGCCCGGAAAATTCAGGGAAATCGTACTCTTTTAGTGTAGTACACCCTGCAGTAACTGTGGGAGAACAGTTCCCGGACGATGATGAGCGCACACTCTGTGCTGAGGCTCTGTGGTGTTAATCCTGCAGCTTCAGTCGTACGATTTCCTTGGTTCCTTCGCGACTTCGTCACGAAGGAACTCGTAAAAAAAACCGCCAAGTCCACTATCCCAACTGTAAAATAGGTGGACCGTAAAAATGTTCCAAGTTCCGGAAAAATCCCATTTGTTCCATCTTTTTTACGGTCCACCTATAGTACGGTTCACCTTTATTACGGTCCACAATATTTCCGTTTACGGTATATCAAGTAAAAATACAAGTATAATACTTGCATGTCAACTATTATACATGTATTTTTACTTGATACACGGTGGACTCCAGCGGGGGTAGGGTAACCCTTTTCGGGAGTCTCAACTAGAGGGAGTCCAACTGCCGCTAGCGGGAGTCTATACTCCCGCTAGGGGGAGTCTGACTCCCCCTAGCGGGAGTCTTTTCACCTATTTTCACTCATTTTTCCCATGATACCTATGCAATGTGGCACTCGTCACTGAAGTACAGCCACACCAAACGAAACGGACGTTTCCACCCATCCCAGCTCGCAGACCTGATTCACAAAAATGGGGAAGACGACAACGAAGCCGGCAGCGAAGCCGGCGGCAAAGTCGATTAAGAAGAAGAAGAGCGCAGAGAGTCCCGAGGCTGCGGAGGCGACGAACATTGTGCATGATTTTTGCACGGCCTTCCCTGTTAAAAAAGGGGGCAGTGTGCTGACACTGGGATCCATTAGAAGGCTCCTAGCAACGGTGTTGAGCAAGGAGCTCCACCAGCACAGCACCCAGGTGGCCAACGCAATCATCGCCATGTCTTCCCTGACATGGATAAGTTCGCTGTCAGGGAAGTCGCAACGATGCGGAAGGAGGGCGCTCTCCGTCATATACAAGGTGGAGGCGAAGTATGGCAAGGTGCAGGATACAAACGTGTCGTCGGGGGCAGCCTGAAGCCGCGAATGATCGCGACACGGGCGAACGGCTTGGCACCGTGGGTCTGGATAGATGCTGGAGTTCGGCCGGGTGAAACCGGAAGTCGCAGCAAAAATTGCCCCCCCAGATTTCTTCCTCAAACCCACCCGTGGGCTGATCCGGCCTTGCACGGTGGACTCCAGCGGGGGTAGGGTACCACTACCGGGTTTAACCCTTTTCGGGAGTCTCAACTAGGGGGAGTCCAACTCCCGCTAGCGGGAGTATAGATCAGCAGTGGGCAACAATGAGGCGATGCGGGGGGCGAGGGCACCGATGCTCACTGTGCGACATCCCAGAAGAACGCTGGTATCAACAGGTGCATCGATACCCGCACCTGACTCTCTCTGAGATGAAAGAGGCTGGCTACCCCTCCCTCTTGGCAGGTGTGCTTCCCAATGCCCGCTACGTCACCCCAGCACTCCATGACTGCAAGGGGCTCGCCATGCGGCTGATCAGGGTACTGGATGACAGGGGTGGAGCTTGGGGGTTTTTTCGGGTCAGCTGACCTGATTTTCTGCAGGCCCTCACAAAAAATCAGGTCAGGGGTAAAAAGAAAAAAAAATATAGATTTTCGGGAAACCGGAAAAGTTGGCTCCTCGCCTTGGGGCCTCAAGGTGACCAGGAGGCGTTTCGTGAGCAAAGTGACCCCAGCGACATGAGCACAGGCCTCAAACAGTCACAATAGAGGACAAATGAAGCTGCCCAACCCGTACCGTGCAACAGACGTTTACTACCGTGGCCTCCGGTGGCTGGGGGGCTCCGCCCCCCAGACCCCCCTGTGGCATGTGCCTGTCTTGTACCCAAGCCCTTTACATCAGGGAATCTCAGTATCCTCAGGAGGACGCAGCCAACTCACACAGAATCCGTACGCCCGCAAGTCACAGATGTTCACTACCGTGGCCTCCGGCGGCTGGGAGCTCCGCCTCCCAGACCCCCCCTACGGCATGTGTTTGTCTTGTAACCAAGTCCTTGCGCGTCCGGGGCTGCATATCGGTTCCGGTACCTCGCGGGAGGCTGGGCCCGAGCACTGATCTCTGAGACGAACCGGGGGGGAACCCATAAGAAAAAATTGGCTGACCCGATCTGACCCGATCCAGCCCGCAACCCCATATTTCAAGCTCCACCCCTGCTGGATGAGACAACAAAAAAATATTCGACAAGACCTGTACAAACCTTGCACTGAATGTGTCGCAGCATGGGACAGGTGCTCAGTTCCGGAAGGTCGTGCTTGCCTGTCACAGGACACACCTACAAGGGCTTGTTCCGCTACCTCTTTGTCTCCCTTGCAGACCTCATGCATTTCCGGTATGCAGACATCCCCTGGCGCTTCTGGGGATGCAAGGATGAGTCAGCCCGGATTCCCTTCTTGCGTGCTCGGATCTCAGGGCATATATTTCACTGGTTGATGGAGCATGCCGAAAAGGGATCAACGCGCAATGCCTACGTACACAGTCTCCATCATTGGTGGGCTCCAGAAGATGCAGTGCCTCTGCAGAACAACGACGAATTTGAAGAAGCAGAGAACGGACATCGCAAGAAAGATGCCGTTACAATCGCCAGCTCCGCAACTTACGAGAGAGATCTTGCGATGGCAGAAGAGAAGCGGCGCGCATCGGGCATGCCTTGGAAGGTTGCGCACCTGTCGCAGGACGGGATCCTCGGGTATAGAGAAGTCATCCTGTGTCCGTGTCTGCACACCCGACACGCTCATAGATTGGCTGTGTATGTTCTTTGCACACAGTTGACACAGCTGCAGAAGGGGTTTGTGCACTGCAACACACAGGACTTCGTTGAACCCATCAGCGCGCCCTACTTCCTGTTCCGGTTCCCCGAAGGACACCGCAAATTATCGCTCTGCTTGTGCAAAATGCCAATCCCGCTGGGGGCGACTTTCACACCATTCGTGTCATCCGAGGCGACTTTGAGCACGCTTGACCAACGCGCACAGCAGGAGGGGGATGACAGTTCTGACGAAGAAGATGAGGCCTGCAGGATGGCTTGTCTTGCCCAAGGTGTAACACAACTACGACAGGCGATGGCCGCACTTTGACACCTCAAATTCTAACCGCTCACCTCCGCAGGTGTAGCCGCTACCAGGAGGATAGGTAGGTAGTCCAGAGTCCGGGGAAACTGACAGAAGCAAAACAAGCCCCTCCCCATCCCTCTTCCACCATGATTTTACCCCCCACGCCAGTAGACTGTAACTATATCATGGGAAAAATGGATGAAAATAGGTGAAAAGACTCCCGCTAGGGGGAGTCAGACTCCCCCTAGCGGGAGTATAGACTCCCGCTAGCGGGAGTCTTTGACACCCGCTCAGACTCCCGCTCCCAGACTCCCGCTAGGGCCGCTGGAGTCCACCGTGTACTCGCCACATAGTGGACACATTCTCAATTATACTGGACACATACTGGGCAAATAGTGGCACGGCGACTATAATAGTCGCCATGTCAGTATTATAGTGACTATTATAGTGGACGTGCGACTATAATAGTCGCATGTCCACTATAATAGTCACTATAATAGTGGCATGCCACTATTATAGTGACTATTATAGTGGACATGCCACTATTATAGTCACTATTATAGTGGACATGCGACTATAATAGTCACTATAATAGTGGACGTGCCACTATTATACCGTATGGGGGTCTTCGCTCCGGGTCAATTTGGGTCAACTTGGGTCAATTTGGGTCACCCTGGGGTTTTTCACCTTAGGAAAATGGGGGGCTTCGCTCCGGGTCAATCTGGGTCAGCTTGGGTCAGTGACCCGGAGCGAAGCCCCCCCTTAGGTGACCAAAAATAGGTGAAAATTTTTGCCTATTTTCCCTTGTGTCAAACTTGGAGTCTGACCCAAAAATCGGAATCTGTGACCCATGGTTTATATGGGCAAACCTGAAAATTTCCGACTTTTTCCCCAATTTTTCCCACTTCCTGGCCATACCTTTCCCGACCCAAAATCAAACAAATGCAGCGGAAAATGGCCAAAAATAGGCCAAAAAACCCCAAATTTTTTCCTATGGGAACGAACATGGGGGTCTTCGCTCCGGGTCAATTTGGGTCAACTTGGGTCAATTTGGGTCACCCTGGGGTTTTTCACCTTAGGAAAATGGGGGGCTTCGCTCCGGGTCAATCTGGGTCAGCTTGGGTCAGTGACCCGGAGCGAAGCCCCCCCCCTTAGGTGACCAAAAATAGGTGAAAATTTTTGCTTATTTTCCCTTGTGTCAAACTTGGAGTCTGACCCAAAAATCGGAATCTGTGACCCATGGTTTATATGGGCAAACCTGAAAATTTCCGACTTTTTCCCCAATTTTTCCCACTTCCTGGCCATACCTTTCCCGACCCAAAATCAAACAAATGCAGCGGAAAATGGCCAAAAATAGGCCAAAAAACCCCAAATTTTTTTCCGGGGGGCTTCGCCCCCCACGCCACACGCACCTCCCGGCCGGGGGCCGGTTCGGTCGTCGTCGGCTGCGGCCAAAGGGCGTGCGGTAGCCGACGCCCTTTTGTGCTCGCCTCCTCCTCCCACACTTCAGTATGACGTTTAGGTGCGTCGGTGTTCCTGCTTTGTTCTTCTGTTGACTGGGACGGGCCAGTCCTCGTGGGTTGCCGACCGGTGTGTCCTCCCCTGGGATCCCCTCCTCCCCCCACCACTTGCATCTGGTTCAGCTTCAGTGAGAGCTGAGCGGGAGCCATACTTGCTCTCGGTGACCAATTGTCCGCAGTCCTACATCATGACGAGTTTGGTAATGCCCAGTCGCAGCCATCCCCCGTCCCAGGTGTTCTGCCGTGGGGCAGCTCACCATCTGCTGTGGTCACACACCAGTGAGCAGGCCCTGTCAACGAAATCGATGTGACTGCTCTTGCCGCAGGGCAACGGAGGTGGGCCTGCATTGCATCCTGTTGCCGCTCAGTTCTGTTCCCACCGGAGATTCTTGTTGCGCCGCAGATCGAACAGTCTTTCGTGTCGTCGGCGCCGGTCTTGTATAAAACGTAGGCAGTAGGCTGCTGTGGGTGACCTGCAGGTTACCCGTCCCTTTCGTGCAGGCAGCGCCAGAGGTGCGATGTTTTTATGGGAACACGGCAGCTGCCCCGCACTCCATTCTGCTCTCTTGTCTGCTGTTTATGTTGAACAAGGTCTGGCTGCCAGTGATCTCGCTGGGGGTCGGGCAAACCAAAAAAGAGGTAGGGCACAGGGTGGGCCGAGCTCGCGAGAAAAAAGGTGCAGCCCAACCCCGCCCCGACTTCCCGTGGTATGATGCAAACAGGATCGAATACACGACCACAGAACATTTTCCCCCAATTCGAGAGGCACCGGATGTTGCTGCCTTTGGTCGTCGCCTGCTGGATCAAAAATCAGGAATCCAGGGGATCTTGGATTGCCTTTGAGTACTTGCAAAACTGCAATCCCGAGAAACTTTGCCAGCTAGTGTTCAGGAACGGCAGCAAATCTCATGGCTTGCATCGCTTTGTGGATGGTGTGCGATGATCAATCCCATACACGCAAGGACTTGGTCGCGAGACAGCCTACAGGGGGTCTGGGGGGCGGAGCCCCCCAGCCGCCGGAGCCCACGGTAGTGAACATCCTGAAAGTCTTCGAAGGCGAGTCCCCACACCGGTTGGTGCTGTTGCACATTCCAGGCGGAGATGGTCCTTCGCTTGGGACATGATGAGGGGCGCTTCGATGAACACCATCAAGCCCCCAGCATGCCGTTGGGTTTTCATACGCTGCGGCGCATGAAAACTCGGCCACAAGGCCGAACCCAAAAGCCCCAAAATCTGACCCGGGAGGTAGGGCCGAGGGTAGGGCCATGCCACCCCTGGCGGCCCACCCTCCCAAAGAATTACAGAAAAAGGGAGGTGGGGCCGCGGCCCCCTGCCAGCCCTGGCACGGGATCACTGCTGGCGGGTAGTTCAGGCTCGTGGCCCTCCTCGTTCCGATAGCCCCTCGGACATCCAAATGATTCACGTGCAGCAGCCCATGCGCAGAGAACGGTGTGCCGTCTTGTACAGCAACTGTTGGACAACTGTTGAAATCGTTTTTCACCAAAAAAAATCTCTCTGCGGGCCAAGTCGAAGATTTTTCTGGGGACTTTTGGTGTCCCCAATTTTTCAAATTTCGAAAAATAAGCTCACTTTGCTAAACTGGACCCAACTCCCCACACTCTTTTTTTCCGACTTTTTCACGGGTTTTTTCCGGTTTTTTTTGGTTTTTTTTGGCGGATGGAGCGAAGACCCCCTATACGTAAATATTATGGAACGTAAATATTATGGAACGGGCCCATTTTTGGCCGGTCCGTTCCATAATATTTACGTTCCATAATATTTACAGGGCCAGTTGGGGACTCGGTGGTGAGGACGGCTTGCGTCAGGAATCGCGCGAAAAGTGCACGAGTAGGTCCCGTCAGGGACTCTGTATGCCGTCCGATCACCTACAGATAGTCAGACTCCCCCTAGCGGGAGTATAGACTCCCGCTAGCGGGAGTCTTTGACACCCGCTCAGACTCCCGCTCCCAGACTCCCGCTAGGGCCGCTAGAGTCCACCGTGTATACATGTATTTTACATGTATATTTCAGGCATTTACATGTATTTTACATGTATAATACTTGTCATGCAAGTATTATACATGTAAAATACTTGCATGACAAGTAAAATACTTGTCATGCAAGTAAAATACATGTATTTTACTTGCATGCAAGTATTTTACTTGTCATGCAAGTATTTTACATGTATAATACTTGCATGACAAGTATTATACATGTAAAATACATGTAAATGCCTGAAATATACATGTAAAATACATGTATATCAAGCAAAAATACATGTATAATAGTTGACATGCAAGTATTATACATGTATTTTTACTTGATATACATGTATTTTACATGTATTTTTCAGGCATATACATGTATTATACATGTATAATAGTTGACATGCAAGTATTATACATGTATAATACATGTATTATACTTGTAGTTATACATGTAAAATTTACAAGATCCCACCGTGTTAAAAACGCATTTTTGAGGTACCCCCAGAACACCCCAAAAGTGCATAAAATCCCCACAAACCGACCCAAAACCCTCCGGAAACGTGTTTTTGGGGTGTTTCGCACGTGTTTGGCTTGATTTCTTGGCACTATACCGAAAGTTGAAAAGGTGGCCACCTTCCCGTACCTGGGCCTGGCCACCTTCGGGGCCTTGAACACACGCAGATGCCGTGCACAACGCCGGATGGGCAGGTGGGCCCAGCAGGAAGCACAGTTCTTCGTGGTGCTTATTCTGGGGCTGAAGACAGTCATTTGCAAGGTGGGAGGCAGTTGCCTGCTCCAAAAACGCTCTCAGTCCAGCGGCTGCACCCCAACCCCCAAAAGGGCGTTTCTGCTGGCCCTGGGCAAGGCTGTGCCTGGCCTATCAGGGAGCGGCAGGCGGTGGACAGCGCAGGTTTGTCTGATGCCTGAATTGTGAGCACAGGCGGTATCCTCACCGTGCCAGATGGATGCTTGCCTCGGCAAGCATTACAACTGCTGACCACGAATCGTCAGCAAGTACTGCAGTACACCAAGCTGGCCTGTCTGTAGCAGATAGATGTGCTCCACAGAAGTAGAAGCACACGACAGAGGCTGCTGATTCAATACTCGGTGAGGAGATACTGATGCGATTGCATCACTGCACAAGGCCCTATCATCCGCCACAGTGTCCACCACTTTCACCGGTATCTAAGTACAAGCTAAGCTCTGTGCGCAGTCTCGGGGGTCCTCAGCCCGGGTGCGAACGTCAGGTGAGGCGCAAGTCAGGCAAGTATGCCTGGATTCTGCAGTCAGCGTCGAACGTACGAGGAATGGCGAGATAATTTCCTAGTTGCTGTTGAAGACGGAGACTTGCACAGCCCCGAGAGCACAACCCTCGATGTGCTGCTCGACCCCAGAAGTACACCGCGTGCCGCTCCCGTCTGCTATTCTTTCTTTCCAGCAGCAATGCAGCACATGAAACGTGGTCACCATATTAAACCTGCGCATGGCAGGGCAGTGTCTCACCGGATCATCGGGAGGGGTGTACAACCACCTGCAGGGCTGGCTCAAGTCGATGTGGAACTTCTGTGCACCTCCTTCCCTGGAGACCACCAAATGGCACGGCACCACTGGGGCCCCGAAACCACCCACTATTTGGCGCCAATCACGAGGGGCTGCTCAAACAATAGCTTTCTGAGTGCCTCGGGTCAGCCAATATGTGTCCCCGTACCCTCCTGGCGCTCAGAAGTCGTGTTTCAGTGATGTTTCCGTGCCCAGGGGATAATGTGTCTCTCTCCTGGCCACCCCCAGGTACGGGAAGGTGGCCACCCCAAAAATACGGTCAAAAAAGCCCACCAAACACCTCCAAACACCCCAACACACCATTTTTTTGGGGTTCCGGACCGGTTCTGGGTGGGTTTCATGGTTTTTGGGGGTCTCTGGGATGTTGTGCAAAAAAATGCAAAATTTACGCTTTTTGGGGGCTTTTCCCCACCCCTAGGGGCAGAGACCCCGATAAGAATCCGACCCCCTGACCCCACCCGACCCCCGACCCCCTCTTATAAAAGACCCCCCCCCCCCCCCAAATATCTGGGAAAAACCCTGGGTTTTTCCCGAGGAAACGCGGGTTTCTCCCTCTGTTGCATTGTTTGGACTCCGTGCGGATCGTAGTGGGGTCACTTTGTTGGTGTAGGTGCCACACAACACCCCTGAAATGCAGAGGTGGTCCTCGTCGAGAATGGGGGTCGGAAACCCGGGGGTCGGAATCGAGGGGTCGGATATGGGGGTCAGAGGGGGTCGGCCCCCCTCCCGACCCCCTCCGACCCCCCCACACAGGGTTTGCAAAGCCCCGTCCTTTTGAATATTTGGGACTACTGGGTCATTTCGTGGATAGAAGTACCAAGCTTCACTCATGAAATGTGGGTCTGGTCCAGGGATAGTCGTGGGAGGAGATGCCTGGGAGGCACACACCATGCCACCCTACCCACCCACCCAGCGGCACCCTCCCCGACCCCCTCCTCGGGTTTTTCAAAAACCCGTTCTTTTGAATGTTTGGAGTTTGTGCGGATCGCAGTGGGGTCATTTTGGCCATGGGGTGCCTATGAACACCCCTTATTGGTGGTCCCCATTCAGGCAAATTCCTCAATGGCGACCCCCTCGGACCCCCTCCCGACCCCCGACCCCTGACCCCCCCGACCCCCGACCCCCTCTTATCGGGGTCTATGCCTAGGGGGGGGGGGCAGCTTTTTTATATATCTGGAACAAAAACAAAGGCAGAAAAAAACCGCACTGGGGAAAACCCCCCGCTGCGTGAACTGCACGACATGCAAACAAACCTGGGGCGGGGGGTAGCGGGCAGGGGGGTGGAGAGGGGGGGGGGGCAGGCTGGTATTGCTGCCCCCCCCCCCCTCCCTTTCATCTGACGCCCCCTCATGAAGTACAAAAAACCGCCGCCCACCCTTGGAGGTAATACGAGGCAATAGCAAACATGGGAGAGGGGTTGGGGGGGGGGGGTCACAAAGCCGAGAAGAGTCAGTCACAGAAAAAAAACGACCTTCCTGTTCACCCCAACTGCAGCTGATGCCCGATACTTTGTGAGGGTTGATCAGCCTGTTGGTGGTGGAGGCAGAGAACCCAAAGCGGGGAACACCACTGCTGCAGAGGAGGTGAAAGTAGAAGGGGTGCCTTGTTCTGTTGTTGCATTGTGTATTTTTTTGCGCGAGGCAGAACAAGAAACGAAAGTATAGAAGAAGGGCACGCACACACACAAAGTGCGGGTATGATCCGTGGATGGGGTGTGCTCGCCTGCCTCCTGCTCAAAAAGGCTGCCACGGACACAACGAAGTTGCTTCCTATTTATTGATTTTTGCCTCTGTCTGGTTTGGCAAAAAGAAACAAGGCTGTCAGAAGGTGGTGCACCTTTTTGGCAGGGGCAGATGTGGCGGCCCAACCGCTTCAGACACATAGCGCATCACTCCTCTTTTGTTGTGGTTTTCCGGGAAAGCCAGGCAAACTTCCCCACAGCACGCACGGAACACACACAGGGCACACACAGTAAACCCCAAACCATCCAAAGAATATAACGACAAGCCATCACGACACTCTCCGCTGCCATTTTCGGCGATAGCCGTCTCGCAGCATGCGTGACGCATGTGGTATTTTCTTGTTTGGGTGTGGCACGAAGGGGAGTGGGGTGGGGTTCAGGGGGTCTTCGCCGGTCGTTATTCCTCGTCAATCTTCGTCAATCTTCGTCAGCTTTCAGCTAATTCAACAGGAAATGCACCAAAATGCACTGACGACCACCCCGTAGCGAAGACCCCCTCAAAGTACAATTAGAAAACGCTCGCGCGTTGAAGGGCGCAGCACTGTTTCACTGATACCAGTGATCATTTTTTCTCACATTTTATAACGGTGGGGTGGTGTGGGGGGGGTGCTTGGGGTGAGGCTATTTAGCACATCCGCAGGGATGGGAAGGAAGGGGGCCTTTTGAACGAATTTTTTCGCAGGTAGGTTGCCCTCTTATTGCAGGCCTGCTATGCCACACCCTCCCTGCCGGCTGCTCTCTTCATCGGGCAGGGATAGGGGCATGGCATCAGCAACCATGGGCCGAGCATCGGTGAGATGGCCAGGCAGTGACGTGATTTGATGCCGTCGCCAGAAGGCGTCGCAATATTTCCTTTTGGAGGGGGTTTTCGCGAATCAGGCAACTTGTCGGCAATATGTTCGGCGATCCTCACCAACTGAAAACAGCTGGCGTAAAAATGCACCAAAAATCTCACACCGTTTTCAGACACCGTCTCGAGAAGACCCCCCCCAAAAACCCCTTTGGGTGTCGACAACTCAAACAAGCCTGATGTGACTGTGACGTCCAGGCTGTATATTTTCTCGTCAACAAACCTCCAAGACGATGACATATTTTGCTTTGGCACAAATCAAACGCCTCTGTGGGGACACATCAGGAATTTGGTACGACGTTGCTTTTTTCCCTTTGGAGAGGAGAGGGTGTCGAAGGTGATACGTCACCCTGAAAAGAAACCGTATGGTCAAGACATGACAAGATGGAAGCATAGAAGCAGCATGAATAGTCGCGTTTCTTCGCAGGGGCAAAAAAAAGGGGGGCACCCACTGCCTGCGAGGCATGTGGGTGAGGAGTGCTCGCAAAGGGGCTGGCCCTTTGGTGAGATTAGCGTTTTTTTTCTGTGCCGCGGAGCCAAATAACAACGAACTGTTGAAACCATAAGAGAGCAGAGGGTTTGCAGGCCTGTCGCTAACTTTTCGATTTTGGAGATTTGGTGGGTTGACGCTCCTGTTTTGGGGGGGGGGATCAGGGGGGAAAACACTAGGGGTCAATTTTTCTCGCGCGCGCTTCGCGCGCGCTCGTGTTGTTGCCAAATTTTCCCACCGGTGGACCACTAGGTGGGCACGGTGTGAGGCGCTGGGTTCCTTCCGTGGTTCCTCTCCCGCTCGCGCCGTCGGGTGCCGGAGGAAACCAAAAAATGGCTTTCGGGACCATGATTTCGACGCTGCCCCCTGATATGCCACGGCCGTCAAAGCGCAAGGACTTGGTTACGAGACGGGCACGCGAGATCGGGGGTCTGGGGGGCAGAGCCCCCCAGCCGCCGGAGGCCATGGTAGTGAGCATCTGTTCCTGCAAACCCATACTCTCTTCGACGTCGACCCAGTGAAAGTGGGTTGACGCTTGGTCGACGCTTGGTGAGCGTCGACCCAGTGTAATAAATGGGTTGACGCTTGGTCCAGGCTTGAATGGCAACCCAGTTCCACTGGGTCGACGCTCCAAGCCTCGACCAAGCGTCAACCCAGTCCACTGGGTCGACGCTGGGTCGACGCTTTTTTATGGGGGGGGAAACCCAAAATCACTGGGTCGACGGTCGACGCTTAGCGACATGCCTGGAGGGTTTGAGGGGAGGCGGTGGGGGGGGGGGGGGAGGACAAAGCCAGATTAACTCTGCACATCACCACGAAGGGGAGGGCAGTGAACTAGAAGAAGAAGGAAGCCACACCACAGGGGGGGGGGGGGAGGGGGGGACGGGGGAGGGGCTGTGAGGGTTATCGTGAGGGGACATGCCATCGGGGGGGGGGGGGGGGGGGGGGTGGCACATATCCTCACAAACTCAACAACTCCTCATCCTCATCATCCTCCTCTTCCCCCACCTCCGCGAGGAGACCTGCCATCGAACTTCTTGATCGATATATGGTAATTTGGCGCTTGGCACTCCTCTCTGGCTTCACAACACTCTCGTTGAAAATCCTGCCTCTCACATCACAGTACTCAGTGTGCACCCCCAAGCGCAACCGGGGAGTGAGGTGTATATTGAGGTCAAACAAACGTTAAAAAAATCAAAAGGTCTGGCCATCCCCTTCACTTGTCATGCAAAAGGCTGTGTGCGTCCGAGACAGATACAATAATCTGCTCCCTGAGCTGAGAAGCACGACTTCGCCCCCCACGCTCAAATCAAAATAACACACTGGAAATCTCGGGAGTTTATAGGTTGTTACCCCAGGGGAGGGGGGTTACATCCAGGCGGTGTGACACTCGTCTGCAGCAACGAGCATCTCCTGTGGGGGATCCCCTCAACCCCACACCCATCCATCCCCCCCCCCCCTTGGACACGACATCTCTCCCCCCTGCACTGTGGCTTATCCCGCTGTGCCGAACCCCTGCAGGACAGGGGCATGTGAAACACGGGGCGGGGGTGGGTGCATTGTTGCGATGCAGCACCTTCTTGCGAAGGACACAATGCAAAGGGGCAAAGGAGACAAAAGAGACAAAGGTGGGGGGAGGGAAGGGGGGGGCGGGGCGGGGGCGGGGTCCATGTATAAGGAGAAGGAGAAGAAGAAGAACTCTTGCAGCCTCTTGCAAAGATGCAAGAAAGAAAGGAGGGAGAGAGAGAGAGAGAGATTGAGAGGAGTGCTGGTAGCGAGGGTGTGCATGGCACCATGCAAAGGAGGTGGGGGGGGAGGGGAGGGGGTGGGGGTTTGAAGGTGTGTGTGTGTGTGGGTGGGATTTGACTGTCGAGAGTGAAAGCAAAGACAAGTCTCCCAGCACCTTCTTCGCAATGTTTGGTCCTTTTTGTAGCCACCACACCGGGTATGGAGGAGGTGGGGTGGGGGGGGTAGCGGGGAAAAGGCGTTTGCACTTCTGTGCCGCAATCTGATGCTTCTCCGTTCAGCCCAAGCCCGCTCCGACTTGGGTGGCAGGGAGCTATTGCGCCGGGTTGGCGGCGGCGGTGGTGGCAGTTGCCTGATCACGCACACAAAACAAAGCAACGTATATCACACCCACAGAGTTTTCCGGTGTTCGGGTCGTGGTGGTGGTGGTGGCGGCAGCGGTGGTGGTAGGGGGACAGAAGCCTCGAGAGAGGAGAGGACTGTGCATCTGAAACCCTTCAGATGAACTGCACGTGTCTTCGTAGGCAATGCTGGGTTCGCGATCCGCCATCAGAACAGAAAGTCCGCGAGAAAAAAAAAAGGGGACCCTGCTGGTCACAAGAAAACCCAGGGCACACCCACCGCACCGCATGCGCGCCACACACCTCTTTGAGGCACCCTCTTTTTGAAACTGAGTCCAGAACCTGCCCCTCCCCAGAACCGATTCCCAATCACACCGTAACAAGCATAAAAAAAGAGCACCCATAAAGTTAAAGGCTGAGGCCTGTGAAGGTCTTGGTCATGAAATCAGATAGGACGGTAGGGCCGGGGGCAGCACAGGTGGTGGGTGGGCCGGCTGGTGTCGGTTCTGCCGGGAGTTGGGGGACGGGGGGGGGGGTGTGGACAGGGGTTCTGGGGTGGGAACATCATCGGAAGTAGCAGTCGCGCGAATCCTACGCACAATATGTCGGATCGTAAGCCAGGGATGAATAAACTGGGGACGGGTGGAGACGGGGGGGGGGGGGGGCGGTTGTTGCGATACTGGTATGAAGAAAGTGGAATGCAGCAAAACAGTCGGGGCGGAGGGGGGGGGTGGGTGGGGTAGTAAAGCAGTGAGGGGGCGGGGTGTGGTGGTGGTTGGCGGCTGCCCTCGATGACCCTTCACGATGAGCAGCTGAACCGACGAATAGCATGGCCGGACGGTACCGTCTTACCGTATTACTTTGTTGCTGGAACAATGAGCTTGGGGCCCCATCCATATGTCATATGGCGTCTTCTGGCCGTGTGGGGGAGTGGGGTGGTAAAAGTAAAGAAAATAAATGAAATGAAATGAAAATATGTGTGGGTTGTTGGTGTTGGCGTATTGTGTTGTGGTGTGTTGCGTTGGTGGTGTGGCGGTGTGAGTACAACAAGGAAACACGGCAAAAAAAATCGCATTTCGTAAATACATCCCGAACCCCTCGAAACCTCCACCCCCCCCTCCCTTCCCTCCCTCCCCACACTGAATTGGACACATGGGAAGAACAAGGCACAGTTGGGTTGTCGTTCGAAACGAATACGAATAAACTCTCAGAAAGAAATTTCGAGAGAAGGGGGTGATGGGGATGAAGAGAGGGGGGGGTTGAATGGGACATAAATGGGGATGGGGTGTATTAGGGACGATGCATGGAAGACAAGCCAGATCACACTCTGTGTCAAACTGCGAAAAAATTCTGGCAAATAAGAAGAAAAAAACGTGAAGTGCCTGAATTATGCCCGGAAGAGGGTATCTAATTTATCCGAGGCATTTTTGCTGAGATCGCGCAGAAAAGTGCGCCTGAGGGCTTTCCTAGGACGAAAAACGCTCCTATTTTTCAACTATTTTATTTAGGCCGTGCCAAATCAAAACAGCCCCCCAGGTGAAAGGGACTGCTCTTCTTTCCGCACACCCCTCCTGCAGCTGCAGTGCTGGCTGGACATTGCCATTTGCACTCCATCTGCAATGCTTGGGGTGAAAAAGCCGCTGTGAATAGCATCTGGGCACCACACTAAGGAACAGTTCGACACACAAGCAGTGAAGGCAGCCACCCACTAACTTCGGTTGAGAAGATGTGAAGAGAGGGAGAGAGGCGGGAGAGAGGAGTTGGGGGGGGGGGGGAGGTGAAATAGAGGTAGAAGGGAGCACAAGAATGATCACCCTTCACTCGTTATGCAGGTTGTGTCTGAGGAGTTGGGGGGAGGGAAGGGGGTGTTTAGCAGTTTCGAATAAAGCAAAAGGCACCGAGAAATCCGAAGAGGCGAAATCGGCGAAAGGTGGGTGGTTGTAGGGTGAGGGGGGGGGATTGGAGCTGGGGGGGGGGGGGAGATGGGGATGGGACATGGGGCATGGGAGATGGAGGAGGGAGGGTGGGTGGGTGGGTGGGTGGGTAGGGGTGGGGGTGGGGGGGGGGGGGTAAATTATGTCGGAAAGTAAAGGCGGGAAAGAGTCGATCCTTTCCACTCCACTCCACCCCCCACCCCCCCCACACTCGATTACAGGTGGCGTCTGAGGGGGGGAGGAGGAGGGAGGGGAGGGGGTGGGGACGAGAGGGGTGCTTTCAAAAGATAAGGTGCAAATGGAAAGCAGAAAATGAAGAAGGGAAAGGGGTGTGAGAGGGGGGGGGGGGGGGGTGTGTTGAGCAGTTCCGAACATTTCTCGCAGACTCAGGGTTTCCCCGACGTGGCTATTTAGCCATTTGGGCCAAATTTTAGGATTTTTCGAAAATCCGGCGATGGCTAAATAGCCATGGGGTATTTTTTTAGGATTTTTCGGAGGTGGGCCACTAGGAGGGGGTCACAGAGGAGGGGTGGTCTAAAGGACTTGGGTAGGTCAGCCTGACGGAAGACGACCGGGTAGGTTTTGCGTTGGCCGGAGGTATTTTTTGCGCACGCCACCTGTCGTACCACACGCCACGTTCATTCCTATCATCATGCACCCTTGCAGACGCACACGAGGACCTACTGTCCTGGTGCTCGACTGTCAACATGCCTCCAGAAAGGACGCAAAAGGGTCTTGCGAGCTTTGGCTTTGCACCGAAGAGCAACAGCCGCGTGCAACTCTCCACACTCCGATTCGACTACGGAGCGTACTCAGGGGACCAGGCTGTGTTGCTTGCACAGTGCAAGGCCCGGAACCTGACATGGAAGAGGCAGTACGCTTCCCGTGCTTTTATGCTCTCTGAGATCAAGGCTGCCGCGACAGTTGATGCTGTCATCGATATGTTCGCGACCCTCAAGAACCGTCGCGAAAAACTGATCATTTGAATTCTGGAGAGACGAGGTAGACAGAGCGTAGCGCCTCATGTGCGTACGCACAAATTGGCCGAGGCCGAGCGCGCCGAAGGCGCGCGAGAGAAAATTTTTTAGGGGGGGTTGCAGACCAGACTGTTTTTAGCCACGACTTTTGGCCTCGGTGGCTATTCGGGGAAACCCTGCGCAGACTGCGTGTGTTTATTTTTTTCTGGCAAACGACGGACCCCTCCCACACACACACATCCCCCTGGTATCTGAGATAGCCAGGGGTCACACAGGGAGGGTGACGTGCACAAAATTTGTTACTTTTTTCTTATTTTGTCGCTGTCGCTGTTGCTGTTTGTTTGTTTTTTTTTCTGTTGCTTTCCCATGCCATACGGCAACTGCTTACTTTTCAAAGGTTACAGGCGTAACAAAAAGGGGGGGGGGGCGGGGGTAAGGGGAGCGGGAAGATGGGGCTGTTGGGGGATTGGGGGCAAGGAACGTAAATATCAGAGGAGAAGTAACAATCGATGAGGTGGGGGACAGGGGGGAGGGTGGGGGTTGAGGCGAGGCGAGGGCTGAGTGGGGAGAATGTGGAGTAGTGGGATGGTAGGAGGAGAGGTAGTGGTGGCGGTGGCGGTGTGTCCAGGGGGGGGGGGGGGGGTAAAAGGAATAGCGGACCACCCTCACAACACCTGTCCTCCCCACTCCCCCACCCCGCACCCACCTCCCTCACACCTTCCCGCCCCCCCACTGAACAAAGGAATGGTCGGGCAACACAATGTATCGTTGTGTTTTCTGTATTTTCTCCTCCTAAACCGGAGGGGCCGCTCGGCCGCCAAAAAAAATAATAATCAAGGCAACATATCACACCTCATTCCCCCCAATCTGGGTCGCGTCACACACTCTTCTCTCACACACCACCCCTAAGCATCAACGGGGTGGGGGGGAGAAGAACTGCAATGTGAGAAGTCTCCACACAACCCGGGGCTTTTTCCAGACTAGATTTCTCCCGTTTCCGAGAGCAAGTGACATGTCATCATGTCATCGCATCTGCGGAGTCGGAGAACGGGCCCTATTATTTTTTCTATTTTTCAAGCTTCTTTTCCCAATTTTGGCATCAAACGGCCTGTGGCGGTGCCTTCGTATGTTTTGTTTGCTATATTTTGTTTCTTGCTTCATTGTTCCCCCCCCCCCCCTCTGCTTTTGCATTCGACATCCCTTCATTCATATTTTTTTCCCTTCGGCACACCCCACACACGCACCTCACGTGAACGCGGCTATATTTCGAGTCATTTTATTTTGTCTGCTACAGTGTAGAACGCACCCGAGCACATGCTCTTGATGCAAACACCACTAAATAGCACCACACAAAACAGCGCACCTCAGAGGAGTGGCAATATCACAGCAGTACCAAATTCAAGTGGGGAAGAAACGGGAAGAAACAACAAGAGGTAAAAAAACGGGGGAAGGGGGGACAGCTGTTTGAGGGGGGGGGGGGGAAGCTGGGAAATAGAAAATGGGGGGGGGGGGCGAGAGAAAGGCTGGTTGGGTGTCGGGGTGGGGGGGGGAGAAACACCCAAAAAAGGCAATTTGTGCAGGTGGGTTTGGTGACTTCCTACTCCTCCTCCCTCTGCTCCGCCGCCGCCGCCTCCTCCTCTCCCCCCAAAACAGGAGGGGGTGAGGTGGGGAGGGGGGGGATGGTGAGGATCCGCGAAGCGCAGCACCCACACTGCACGTTTCACATTACACGTGCATCACTCAAAAAGTGTGAGGGGGGTGGGGGGTGGTGGGGAAAATGGAGATACAAAATATAGATAAGGCGATGTTGTTGTTGCTGTGCGCCAAACCCGGATAAAAAAACAGAAGGGGGTGGGGGGAAGAGGGAGGAATGTGAGGTAAGAAGAAGATCGGTTTTGGTTTTTTTTGAGTGGGAATATAAGGGAGGTGGGGGGGTGGGGGGGAGTGAAGAGGGCAAGGATGCGTACTGTGGATCTACTGCCCCTTTAGCTCATTGGCACGATGTTTTGAGTGCATGTGTCGGCCGCGTTTTTGAGTGGGAGGGGCAGGCTCTATGCCAGCCATGCCCCACCCTGTGTGTGCTGCTGCGTGTCTGGGTGCCCGGTTTCGTTCTGTCGAATGCTATCATGTTTTCAACTTTTTTTCCGTTGCTTTGTTTGACTCCGCCAGCTGTCACCCCCCCCCTCTCTACCCAACCCTATAGGATACCTACCATACCCCACCCCACCCCCCTCCTCCCTCCCCTCTCTACATGCCTAAAGCGTGCATACCCTCGTGGCAAACCTACCGAGGACACACACATCGAGTGCCTTTGCCCAGCAATGCAGGACAGCGATATATAAACTGCCTCGCAAAACTGTCCATAAAGTGACACAAGCGAAAGGCATTGCCGTGGCATCTTTTTTTCCAGATGGGTTCCATAAATGTCATAATATATCTCTCTCTTTTTGCCACTGCCCTGTTGCTGCTGCTGCTGCTGCCAACACTTCTCCCCATGGCTTCCCTTCGACGTGCCAGCCTCTGCTTTTGTTAATTCTTGCTGTTTGCCGAGGGGGGGAGGGGGGGCCCGGGTTCAGACACGGTGGGATCTTGTAAATTTTACATGTATAACTACAAGTATATACATGTATTATACATGTATAATACATGTATAATACTTGCATGTCAACTATTATACATGTATAATACATGTATATGCCTGAAATATACATGTAAAATACATGTATATCAAGTAAAAATACAAGTATGATACTTGCATGTCAACTATTATACATGTATTTTTACTTGATATACATGTATTTTACATGTATATTTCAGGCATTTACATGTATTTTACATGTATAATACTTGTCATGCAAGTATTATACATGTAAAATACTTGCATGACAAGTAAAATACTTGCATGCAAGTAAAATACATGTATTTTACTTGCATGCAAGTATTTTACTTGTCATGCAAGTATTATACATGTATTTTACTTGTCATGCAAGTATTTTACATGTATAATACTTGCATGACAAGTATTATACATGTAAAATACATGTAAATGCCTGAAATATACATGTAAAATACATGTATATCAAGTAAAAATACATGTATAATAGTTGACATGCAAGTATTATACATGTATTTTTACTTGATATACATGTATTTTACATGTATATTTCAGGCATATACATGTATTATACATGTATAATAGTTGACATGCAAGTATTATACATGTATAATACATGTATATACTTGTAGTTATACATGTAAAATTTACAAGATCCCACCGTGGAGGATCCGGACCGGCGATCTGACAGCACTCTCCTGCAGAGAGGAGCTGGCAGAGATCCCCCTTGGAGGGCCGCGGGGAGGGGGGGGCGCATGCGGGTGTCTGGGGAGAGAAGAGGGGGCTGGAAAAGAAAAGGGATATCTAATCCCGCCCCTCCTCGACTCTCGCACAACATGAATAGTTGCAGCAGTGGAGGACGCACCGAGCAGAGCTGCTCTTGATGCGGTATCCACTGTGATGCACACTCACTCACACACGCGGCAATCTTGCTGTTCAGTGTAGGGTGCGCCGAGCGGACTCTAGTGCTGCCTCCACACACAAGAAGCGCCCCCACCCCCCTACGACCTGCCCATCGTAGCAAAGACATCGCAGAAGCCAGCAGTTGGGGAAACCCGGTGAGAGGGTGACGGGCAGAGACAACAGGCGGAAACTGTGTTTTAGTGCAAATCTGAAAGGGAAACAATAGAAGAGCCGAAGGGTATTCGTCGATCGCGAGAACACCCCACACGCCTGTCATGAAGTGTGTGGGAAGTTCTGCAAGGATCTGCACTGGCACAGTTTCCTGCGTTGTTGCACAACTCTCAAGCAAAAAAATAAAAAAGGGCAAGATCGAAGACACCGGGGCCCCGTCTCGCACCCCACGACTCTGGCACATCGCGTGTGCCGGCGTAAGGCGGACAGCAGCCTCGGCGGCGCACATTGGAATGCCTCCCCCCCCCCCCCCGGAAACCCTGTGTTGGTTCGCATGTTGGGGGGGGGGGGGGGGTTTGATCGTCGAGAGGGAATGGAAAAGTAAATCTCCCAGCACCTTCTCGCAATGTTAGTCCTTTTTGTAGTCACTACACCAGATATGTTGTACAAGGCAGTTCGCATGTTGGGGGGGGGGGGGGGTGGGCGGTTCTTCTCCGGTGGTTTTCCATCTAACCCCCCCCCCCCCGCATCACTCCCATCACACCTTCCACTTCGTAGTGGTCATTTCCAAACGCCCCTTCAGGTTTTAATTAAATATAGCTGTGCGACACGATGCGCTCCTAGTAGCTGAGACCGGTGCTGTACCAGTAGTCCTGCTTGCGCCTCTGGTTCATGTACCCCTTCTGCGAGTCAGCGTAGTTGTAGGAGACGTGCTGCTGGTGCTGCTGCTGGTGCTGCTGCTGGTGGTACGTGTTGCTGGACCCGTGGGCAGAGACGTAGCTGTGCGCAGACCCCTTGCGCGACCCCATGTTCGACGGGGTGTTCGGCTGCGACTGCGCTGCCTGCCACATGTACTCCGTCTCGGCAGTGCTGACGGACATCGGGGTTGTCACATCCTGGGCCTGCGTGTCCACCCACAGCCCCTCCTCCGGGGTGAGGTACTTGTCCATGGCGGGCCCGAAGTCGGAAGCATACGACAGCTGCTGGCAGTACTCCTTGTACGTGTCCTCTCCAATGAAAGCGTTGAAATCGAGCATGCGGATGAACCCCATCTCCATTTTGTTGAAGCACTCCAGCGACACACCACCACACTTGGCGTACATGGGGTTGCTGAAGAACAGGTCCTGGCGCGACTTCAGCGATGTCGTCAGTGCGATGAGGAACATGCGGTGGAAGGTTGTGGAGCACAGCCAGATGTTGTTGTTCGGATCCGCGGCCACGCGGTCAATAAGAATAAGCGCGGTGATGAAGTCCTCCTCCTGCATGGCGCAGTACTTAGACAGGCGCTGGACGTACCTCTCCACGCTGACCGTCCTGGCGCTCACCACACCCGAGAAGATGTTCACAGGGCACTCCACCGTGTCCCCCTCCACGACGAACTGCTCCAGGACGCGGGACACCCCCTCCAGGAACTTGGGGCAGATCTGGCCCAAACTGCCCGCCATCTCCGTCGCGGCACGCTGCTGCGTCTCCTGGTCCTGCTGTGCCTGCTGCTGCGCCAGAGCCTGCTCCTGGGTCTGGGCCTGGGCCGACATAGTTGCGATCTGCTGTCCTGCAAAGATGCTAACGCAGGTGAGAGAGCAACAACTTCGCAAGAGACGAAGGGGGTGCGGGTGAAAGAGAGGCTCGAAGAAGAGCTGTCTGTGTGTGTGCAGAACCTCGAAAGGTGGTGCGAAGGTTTCCTACAAAATAAATATAGGAGAAAAAAAAAGAAAGGGGAAGAAAGAGAAGAAGAGGTGGTAAACCGCTTTTGGGGGGAAGTACAAGCAGAAAGAGGCTGTGTGTTGGTTCTGTCCGGTTAGAGAAGAGTCTCCTGTTGAACAAAATAAAACTGGTTGTTGTGTTTGGTGTAGTGTAGGATACACGCCTGCAGGGGTGGGTAGGTGTGTCGTGACGGTGGCTGTGATGTAGGCGGCGGTTAGGATTTTGAGGCACTGGAGGGAGTGTTGGTTACTGTGCGAATCTAGACGATATGGCGTGGATGTGCGAAAAACTAATAGACCAGGCATAGCCACAACATGGCGTTTGAAGAACCATTGGATGCGCATGGGACCTGTTGTTGTCTACTTGTCCTTCCAGAGCAACGTGTACGCCAGCGTCTCACTGGCTGAAGTTGGAGAAGACTGGTCAATGCTACTGAAATCGATGCAGAAACTACAACTGGCAAAGCTGGTGGTCGACGATGACGCTCAGGACCTCTCACTGCAAAGACTGTGAAGACGCTAGATACAGGCGGCCTGCTGCAGGAGAAGTCTGGCTGTGTGCAGTGGCTATGCCACTGTCAGAGCGGATACTTGTGCTTCGTGCGGCGAACACAGTGTGCTGCATGGACTACGGTGCAGAGGCGATAGCGGACCGGATGCATGGCCAAAACAAGAATGTGGATGGGCACAGGGAAGTGTAGAGCTGCACTATTTCACTCGTTATGCAACGTGCGAGGGATAGTCCACCCTCCCAAACTCCGCTATGCACTGCAGACCCACCACTGGGGTAGGTGTGAGTGCACTGAAGCACAGCGACAGCAACACCGCTCCGGATGCCATGGCTGCGGTGCCCCATTGTCGGGTGGTGTCACACACATGCGATGCCCTCCCCGGGCAAGACGGCGGCAGTGTTTGGTGTGCGAGAGGCAGGACTCAGAACAGCTGCCATGCATGCGGCGACAGCCCACCTCACAAACACACCACACGTGCACAGGAGTGTTGCTGTTGGGTGGGAGAGGGGTGGGGGTGCTAGGGCCGGGGCTGGGGCAGTGGGGTGGGCTCGGCTGCAGCGCACACCCTCCCCCTCCTGGTGGTCCACCGACGGGCAAGATTGGGGAACAGGTGCTCAGGGCCGAGTGGCTCCACTCCCATACCTCCACCCCTCCCCTGAAGATAATCTGTGAACGGTCGGAGAAAATTAGACCGGGGGCCTGGTGGTGGGCTGGGGGTGGGCTGGGGGGGTTCGACGCTCTGAAGCCATGGGCGACAAGCGGAACACATGCCGTTTAACGACAACCCCTGCAACCAGAACAACATGCATGTTACCGTTTGACTTTCTATTCGGGTGATATTTCAAACAACGGGCTGTCGCTTCAAAGGGGGGAGGGGCGCTTGTGAGAAGCAATAAGTCGCCGATGAACACATGAGCGAAATTCCCCCGACAGCAGCAAACAACACAATCCGCCATGATCTGGGCACCCCCTTGACATGAGAGCACGGGGGATGGGGGTGGGGGGTGGGGAGGGGGTGGGGGCACCATATTCTGACATTTCAGCAGAGCCGAAACTCAGGAAGATTTTTAAACCGTGTGAAACCCCTTTATTTTTGCGAGCACCCCACATTTTCCCTCCCCGAAGGCTGTGGGGGGAGTCGAAGAATACAACCAGCGTTTGTTGCGCGCATGCCTCCCCCCACCCCCTCGTTCTCTCTTGAGATTCACTCCCGCTTTGCAACAGTTCTTTTATGAAATCGTATTCCTTTCGCTATAATCAGAGAAGACACTCTGCCCAGCAACTGCAAAAAAGGCAGATCCGGGATACTATTCGTTGAACGCACACAATGCCGTGCCGAATACGCTGACGGAGCAATAGGCAATTCGATCTCACCACATATCCACACGAAAAAGAAAGGCAAAGGCAAGGGGGGTCGGGAGCTCCTCACCACTCAGATATTTTGAAACACACAGTCTGCCAGATAGAAGAAATCTGCAGAAAACTCCACGACACACCCTCCGCTCCAACAGCACACACGCCCGACCCCCCCCCCTCCCCCCTTGCCCCGTAATTACGCTGAGAGAGCGCTACCCACCCACACACCCACCCACCCACCCACACACATTCTCGATAGAGAGAACGCTCTGCTCTTGATGTGATATCCGCTGTCACATACGAACGCTCTGCATCCCACATCCCGCCAACAACCCGGCAACATCACTCCTCGGAAGCGGGCAGGGTTTCCGCAGGGGGCCCACTGGCGCCCGTCTGCAGGCGGGTCCTCAGCCTGAGGTTCTCCTTCTCCAACTCGGCAACGCGCTGCTTCACGTCGGAGGAGGGGTTCGAACTCGAGGCGGAGCCACGCATCTGGGCCTCATAGAGCGTTCTGTAGAAGCCTGTCACAAGCTGCCCTGTCACAGAGACTTCGACGTTGATATTCATGAGCTCGCTGTGAGATCCTTTCTCGACGACTGTTCCTTGGTGGAGGACGACAATGACATCGCTTTCGACAATCGTCTGCAGGCGGTGTGCGACAGAAATGGTGGTCCGGTTGGCCGCATTCGAAGCCTCGGTGTTTGAGAGGATCTGGTCGATCCCCGTCTGCACCAGCTTCTCCGAGACGCTGTCCAACGAGCTGGTCGCCTCATCGAGGAGAAGGATGGACGGCTTCCGCAGCGCAGCACGTGTCACAGAGAGGCACTGCTTCTGACCCCCGGAGAGCTTAGCACCCCCCAGGCAGTTGATGCGGGAGTGCACGCCGTCCTTCAGGTCGGAGATGAAGCCCCAGCTCCCGGTGGAGACACAAGCTTCCTTAACCTCTGCGTCTGTTGGGGTGACGGGCAGGCCGTAGCACAGTGCCTCCTTGATGGTGGAGCCGATCAGCACAGAGTCCTGCGCAACCACCGCCATCCTATCGCGGATGGAGTGGACGTCCCTCTCGCCGATGTCCCGCCCATACATCTCCACCTTTCCGGCCGACGCGTCGTACAGCCGCTCGATAAGCTTCAGCACCGTGGACTTCCCACTCCCGACCCCACCCACGAGGGCGATGTTCTGCCCGGGGTAGGCCTCGAAGGAGACATCTTTGAGGACGTGGTCCCCCTCCTCGGTTGCCTTGCTCCCGTCCCCCCACACCGGGTAGCGGAATGTGACATTCTCGAAGCGGATCGAGGGGATCGGGGCGGCGGCAGGGGCGGGCGCGGGGGCGCCTTCATCACCCTCTGTGGAGGCGGCGGCATCGGCGGGCGGCGGGGTGGCAGCAGCGCTGGGCTGGCCGAAGACATCCTCGTGGGTAGCGCGGAGCTTCTTCGCGAGGAACTGGAGGCCGCGGGGCTCGATCCTCGGCTTTGAATCCAGGATATCTGCGAGGCGGTTGATGGGACGCATCGCCTCCCACAGCGCAGCCCCAGACGCCATGAGGGCGGGGACAGACCCACACACAGTCATGGCGGACATCGTCAGGGTCTGGAGGGCACTCCCCGGAACCTCCTTCCTGAGGTACATCCTGCACCCCTGATAATACATCCCGAGCATCTGCGACCCCAGCACCGAGTAGAGCAGCGTAGTCATGCACGACTGGAAGAAGTTCGACCGCAGGGTGGTCCGGCGGTGCTCCCTCGCCTTGATCCCGCGCTTCCGCCCCTCCTCCACCTCCATGACATGCTCGCGCACCGTGCGGATGCAGCGCAGGGGGTCGATGTCGCTGCCCCCGCTGCCGTCGTCCTGCGGCATGAGGGAGTAGAGAGCAGAGGCCACGACGAACGCGATGGGGAGCGGGACGAGGCATGGGATGAAGAGCTTCGGGGAGGCCATGTAGATCTGCGACGAGCTGATGAGGATGCGTGTCACGCTCTGCAGCACCTCGATGGGCGCGTCGAAGAGGGACTCCCTCACCGCGGTGACATCTGATGTGATGTTGTCGGAGAGGTTGCTCGTCTGCTTGTCAAAAAACTCCAGGTCCTGCCCCAGGCAGCACTGGATGAGCTTCGTCCGCAGATTGCAGGTAAACTGGGACGTGACAAGCTCCGACGTTGTGCTGGAGGCAATTTCCAGCATCCTCGAGATGCAGAATGTGAGCACGATCCGCAGCACCTGGTCATGCACCCCCTGCAGGCCCCCTTCATCCGCCGCATCGATCATATTGGGGAACATCGCGAAGATGCGCTGCTCCACCTGCACCTGGAAGAACCCTAACACCATGCTGACGAGATACCCGGGGACACAGTCCCGAGCCATGCGGAAGATCGCAGCAGCGCCCTCCCGGGAGCGCCCCTTCTCCATCACTGCAAGCAGCTCCTCACCTGACCTGATCAGGTCCGGGTCGATCTGCACGGTGGGGACGGCAAACCAAGGGAGGAAGCCCAGCCGTTTGGAGGGGTATGCAATCCAGCAGTCCTTTGCAACGAGGACGCTCCTCGAGAGGCGTGCGCCGTCGCTGTACATCGCGGCGAGCTGGCTCTGGTCGTCAGAAGGGGGTGGTGTGGGGGGGGTGGTGCATTCAGCCTCGCCCTGCGTGGTGCGGAGGCTATCCGCCCGTGCGGTGCGGTCGATGTCTGCGCGGAGGCGGGCCTCGGCAGAGTCTTTGAGGAGGGCGCATGAAGCGGCGATGGTAGGGTCGCTGCGGGGCAAGTGGAGCTGCATGGCGTGGAGGAGGTTGGTCAACAGGCTCTCGACCCCGGGCATGACAGGCGTGTCCCCTGCGGCGGCGGCGATGCTGCTGTCGAGGGCGACGAGGAGCTTCTTGCGGTCCTCCTCCCTCAGCTGCTTCATCTCATCGGACTCATTGTCGCGGAAGACCAGCACGTACCCCAGGGTGCCAAAGCCGAGGCCAACCCCAGCGACGAGTCGCCAGCTCATTGTATCATGACTTTCCATGGTCGCTCCACAGCGCCCCCCGCGAAGGGACGTGCCTGCAAGAGGGGGGGGTGGTGTGGGTGCAGTGCAGTGCATTCATGGGGTGGTTGTTGCGTCTTTGTTTTGGGGGTTGGTGGTTTGGCCTGTCCAGCTCGGTAACCTGGAAGTTGGGCGGGTCCCAAACCCCGACGCACGTAACAGATAGTTCTGAAGCCTCCTCCACCTCTCCCACCTCTCTGCCAATTAAGTGAATCGGTGCAACAACAAATTCCCAAACCCAGGGACCGTAGACTCAGACATGGGTGGTGTGCTTCGGGTGGGCCTCAACGGGTGTCTGATGTGGGTTTCCGCCTCGGTTGGTGTCTCGGTAACATTGTTGACCTCGTGGAATCGCGGTTTCCCTCTTCGATGGCATTTTTCAGACTCCATGTGGATCGTAGTGGGGTCACTTTGGTGGCGCAGGTGCCAAGTGTCGCTCATGAAATGTGGGTCTGGTCCCAGTGCTTGTGTGAAGGGAGGGGCGGGACTGGGAGGTAGGCGTGCATCCCATTTTTGGCGGAACTTCACCCACCCATTTCGAGGCCTTTCTGTGCAGTTAGGCACCACGAAACTGGGGAGGAACAACGGTCCCTAAAGAGGGGAAGGAGCCCGAAACCGAGGAAGAGGCGTCACCCGTAACCCGACCCCATTCTCCATAAATCGCAGCCTGAGGGGAGGTGTTGAGAATGAAGGGAAATCAACTCCCCGGACGCCCTTTCGCAACGAAAGCCCCATTTGCAGTCACCCCAGGAGGGAAAATGAAACGGCATGCTGCCCCCGTTCACTCAGCCATCCCTTCGGGGTGGCTGCTCGGAACTGACTCGTCAGTCTTGCATGTATTCCCGACAGGAAGAGGCTCGTCCCCTTCGAGGGTGAGGCTTTTGGTTCCAGCCGCGGCGGCTGGGCCCCGTTTAGCCCACCCACTGGTGGGAGCCTCGCAGTGAAAAGACGCACGTGAATCTGATGGAAAGTGTCACCTGGAAAGGTCGCACTTGGTAGGGAAAACCTGAGGACACACTCACCCGAATCCCTCTGGAGCAGAGAATTCAACGGATAACACGCCAGAACACAGCTTGCGGTCAAGCAAAACCACAACTCACAACATTGCCTTGCACACGGCGATCCGTAGTCAGCCACACCTGCGCTGCAGGTGTGGCTGACTACGGATCAGCAACCCCACCAAGAAGACTGCACGGAGCGGGAGGCGTCACCGTACCGAGCACTGCGCTTTGAAAGGGTACAGGCATAACGGGCCCAATGCCTATCACAGTCCGGAGGCGACAGGATGCGGCACGAGCGGGGTTCTCGCTGCCACCACACACCGCAATTCCGCTGTCCACAGAGGAGGTGTGGCCGTCAAGCTTCTGCAACACCTTGCCTGTTGATGTAGCCCAGACACGAACGCTGTTGTCATCAGATCCTGAGATGATCTTCGATCCGTCTGGTGTCACAGTCACGGAGTTCACAGTGTCGGTGTGGCCGTCAAGCTTCTGCAACTCCTCGCCGGGCGGAATTGTGTTTCGGGGGTTCCAGTAGTCATATTTTCAGGTTTGGTGAATGTGTAGGGGGTAATGCACACTGCCTGCCTGCAGGGTGCGTGTGTATCCGATGTTCGTGCGAGAAGTGCAACATCAGACTCGAAAGGTACCGAATTGTTGCTGTTCTCCTGTTTCCAGGACCTGATATGGACGGAGGTCCGAGGGTGATAGGTGTGAGTCAACAGCAACACACGAATCGAGGCAAGCGAGGGGTGCGGTGAGCAGGCGTTCATTCCGTTCTGCGTCAACGTGTCCAGCTCCCTCTGGCTGCGTATTGGGGCTAGCGCAGCTGGTGGGATTCTGCCGGTTCCGAGAAGTTTTCCGGTCATGGAGGGAGAGAAATATTTTTGGAGTTGCGCTAACAATGCAGGAAGATTTGCTTTGCAGCATCATGCAGGACACACCACACCCGCAGCAGGCGTGTGGTGGTGTTCTCCCCTTACTGATTCGCAGACGCAAAGTTTCCAAGTGAAGCGCAGAGTGAAACACACACAATACACGCTATGATGATATGCTGTTCGATACGGGACAGGCCCAGGATGTGCTTCGAAGGTCAAAACAGGGCTGCACAAACCCAGGAATGCCCCTGTGGGATGGGGGAAGAGGCACTGCAAAATTCCGGAGGCACTCAAGGCACACACAGGGTGTGTGCCTTGAGTGCCTCCACGACGCAACACACAGATTTACCACCGCGCTGCATGCCATGATGGGCACACAGGCTGCACGGCACCACCTTCCATACGGCATCATCACGAAGGTGTACCCTCGTCGCTTTTCCCGCCAAGCACCTTCTCGAGGTCCTCATGCTTCGTCCTCAGCACCTCCTTGTCGCGGTTGAGGCGGTCGTACTGGATATCGGCAATCTCCTTGATGAAGTCCTCTGAGTACACATCACCCTGCACCTGGCCGAGGGACAGCAGGCCGTGCAGCGCCTCCATCACACCCCTGTGCGAGTCAGACGTGTCGACCACAGCATCCTCCGGGTGTGCAGCGGTGTCGAGGGGGATGAACCCTGAGACAGGCGTGTTCTTGTTGTCGATCTTCTCCTGCACGCATGCCTCGTAGCTGGTGAAGGGCTGCTCCGCCTTCTTCACGTTGTCCCAGTAGTGCTGGAGTGTCCACCCCTGGATCTCGAGGTACTTCATCAGCCGGTTCATCCCACGCTCTGCGTACTGCTGGTCCGACACATCCAGGTGGATGAAGCGGAACGACGCGTCAGCCTCACCCTGTGCTGCCAGCAGCGCCTTGACTGTCTCGCGGCAGTACTCACGCGTCTCGCCCCTGTAGTTGGAGAAGGTGACCACCAGGTCCTTTCCGGGGTTGGCAGCTGCGGCAGCCGCAACCCTCTCACACACAAGGGTAGAGGGGGCCTACCTCCAGCCATCCCTCACAAAAAAAGATAAGGCTGTTGTTTGTGCGCCAAATCCGGGCAAAACAAAAGCAACTCCGCAGCCTGATGAGGAGGTTGAATTTGTTGCCCAAGCGCTGCCTACTATCTTTTTGACACTGACAGGTTCCCTGTTGTGGTAAAAAAGTGTGACGGAAATTATTTTGGTCAATTTGGCTCAAAAAAACACGTTCCTGGACCCCGCACACACTCCGACAATGCCAAAAATGAATATTTTCTGCATCTGCTGGTCATACAATCATCACACATGGAGGGGAGGGGTTGATATTTTTCTGTTGTGCCCCTTCAAACAGGTCCTAACAGGTTCTAACAGGTTCTAACAGGTCCTAACAGGTCAAAACTTCACCTACTAACAGGTCCTAATAGGTCCTAACAGGTTCTAACAGGTCCTAATAGGTCCTAACAGGTCCTAACAGGTTCTAACAGGTCAAAACTTCACCTACTAACAGGTCCTAATAGGTTCTAACAGGTCCTAACAGGTACTAACAGGTTCGAACAGGTCCTAACAGCTTCTAACAGGCACGGGCGACCTGAGGCGACCCATTTTTGGCTCCGTCTACCACCGTCTACCACGCAGAAATGGTGATTTTCACCCAGAAACTTCCGCCTCCGGCCCTCGGACCGTTTTTTTACCTGCACTCCGGTGCAATTTCGGCCTCCGGTCGGGGTGCAGGTAATATACATTTTTGCCACGGGGAAAATTTTTCGAGACATAGAGATTTTTCAGAAAATTGGGGGTGGTTTTTTCGGGTGGGCAGAATTCGACCCAAACCCACCTGCCGGTGAAAAATCGCGAGATGCAGCCGATGCACCGCCATTCCGTGGGTTTCTGGGCGGTTTGGGCCGAAAAAATGTCGGTTTGTGAGGTGGCCCGAGAGGCCGACCGACCGACCGACAGGCAAAAATCGGGCCGACCGACCGACCCGACAGCTGTCGGCCTGTCGGCCGACTAGTAGCGTTGGTCACCTTGCCTGCAGTCGGCCCTCAGCCTGCCCAACATGAGGCCGGCTTGCGTCTCCCAGTGGCAGGGGTTTTTGAAGGCAGGAGGGGTGGCAGCGGCGCGGGAGATGATCCGAGACCTGAGGCTGCAGTTCGGGACATCGAACAAGGTGACCCACCTGAGCACGTGGGTCGCCCTCGCGCAGGAGGCTGCTGAGCGGGGGTTCTGGTCCACCACCGTGACCCAGATGGGGAACCAGCTGCTGCACGAGCTGGTGGTGAATGAGGCGTGGAAACAACACAGGATCCCCCGGGCGCAGGTGGAGGCGGAGATGCGGACGGCCGACACGGAAGCATCCGCTGCTGACCGGGCCATCGCCAAGCTGGCGGGGCGTGCACGCACGACGAAGGGGGGAAAGGGGGGCAACGGTGGCCCTCCCCAGTCTTTTCCCCCCCCGAATCGGTATTCCCCCTACCCCCACCACACATTTCAGGGAAAGGGGGGAAAGGGGGGGAAACCCCGGGGCAACACCAACTGGAATTAACACCGGCACTCGGCCAGGACATCATGCAGGCACTCGGCCAAATCACGGCACTCTGCCAAAAACTGGGACAGGAAAGGCCCCCCCAACCCCCTACCCCCAGTGTAGGCAGGCCCTGTATTAAACTGTATTAAACACGTTTGTATTAAACTGTATTAAACTGTATTAAACTGTATTAAACTGTATTAAACTGTATTAAACTGTATTAAACTGTATTAAACTGTATTAAACTGTATTAAACTGTATTAAACTGTATTAAACTGTATTAAACTGTATTAAACTGTATTAAACTGTATTAAACTGTGGAGGATCCTTGAAATCGGTAGTGGACAGTAGCGGACAGTAGCGGACAGGGCGGACATTTCCTTGTGGAAAAAGTGCCCGAAAAAAAAAATTCGAAAAGGTCCCCCTTACAGAATTCGCCTTTTTTCAAAAAATCGGAAAATTTCGGACCGCAATTTGTACCCAAGAAAGTGCCGAATTTTCGGACTTGGTCCGATTTGAACGATTTCCGTGCCTCTTGCAACCCCCATGAGGGGGGGCTGCTGTTTCGGGTTCTTCCGGTGGTACATGCTGGGGTGTCAGGACAGGTAATCCTGCTCGCTGTACCCGGTGATCCCTGACGCAGCCAGGAAGTGGAGAGCCTTGGAACCCTGGTTGAGGCCTGTAACACCCGGCCTTCCTGCCACTTCTGGCATTGTGGAGTGGAGGTGGATATGGAGAAGGTTCTCTCTCCGTCCGGTCGAGCACAACCGTCCTCTCCAGCCAGGGGCCATCTACTTTCCAAACAAGGGCCAGGAACATGCTCAAACAAACTAATTGATCAGAAAATCTGGCTAGCCGTGGAATCATTGAGCAAAATTTGGGGAGTGATTGGTGCCCCATTGCTGCATATGACATGTCCATTTTTGACGATTTTTGGGCAGAATTTGGTGCGTGGGACCTTTCGATTTTCATGAATTTTTCGGAATTTCGTGGGGACCGGTACCCCATTTGAGGGCCAAAAATCTCATTTCCGAGGCCTGGGAATGGTCGCAGTGGCCTCAGATGTCCAAAAACGTTCAATTGACCTCTCCTCGAAAAAAAATTCGAAAGGTCCCCCCTACTGGCACCCCGGATTAGGACATGTCTCTGGGGGTGTCCGGGGGGCATTTTTGGCCCATTTTTGGCTGGGGAAAATGGGCCATTTTTCACGGTTTTTTCGGTTTTTTGTCCGGACCGGCACCGCATTTGAGGGGCCAAAATCTGATTTCCGAGGCCCGGGAATGGTCGCAGTGGCTTCATTTGGCCAAAAACGTTCAATTTACCCTTCTCCAAAAAAAAATTCGAAAGGGTCCCCCTACAAATCGCCGGTCTTAGGAGCAAAAAATTTGGGCACCCAGATTTCAAAAATTTTCAAACTATTTTCTGGACCAAAAATCAAACTATTGAGGTCCTGGCCGGACATGTCCGGGGGGGGGGTCAAAATTGGATTTCCCGAATTTCCGGGTCCGGACATGTCCGCCCGGACATCCGGACACCAGAAAATGTCCGCCCGGACATGTCCGCCCTGTCCGGGGCGGACATTTCTGGATGTCCGGATGTCCGGGCGGACATGTCCGGGCGGGAAATTCGGGAAATGTCCGGGGGGGGGGGGGGGGGGGGTCAAAATTGGACCCGGACATCCGGACACCCGGATTTCCGGGTCCGGGCATGTCCGCCCTGTCCGCCCTGAAATCGCCTAAGGGGCCGGGGGAAATCCAGGAAATTCGGGAAATCCAGGAATATGAAGAATCCTCCTGTATTAAACTGTATTAAACTGTATTAAACTGTATTAAACTGTATTGGGGGTCTTCGCTCCGGGTCAATTTGGGTCAACTTGGGTCAATTTGGGTCACCCTGGGGTTTTTCACCTTAGGAAAATGGGGGGCTTCGCTCCGGGTCAATCTGGGTCAGCTTGGGTCAGTGACCCGGAGCGAAGCCCCCCCCCCCTTAGGTGACCAAAAATAGGTGAAAATTTTTGCTTATTTTCCCTTGTGTCAAACTTGGAGTCTGACCCAAAAATCGGAATCTGTGACCCATGGTTTATATGGGCAAACCTGAAAATTTCCGACTTTTTCCCCAATTTTTCCCACTTCCTGGCCATACCTTTCCCGACCCAAAATCAAACAAATGCAGCGGAAAATGGCCAAAAATAGGCCAAAAAAGCCCAAATTTTTTCCTATGGGAACGAACATGGGGGTCTTCGCTCCGGGTCAATTTGGGTCAACTTGGGTCAATTTGGGTCACCCTGGGGTTTTTCACCTTAGGAAAATGGGGGGCTTCGCTCCGGGTCAATCTGGGTCAGCTTGGGTCAGTGACCCGGAGCGAAGCCCCCCCCCTTAGGTGACCAAAAATAGGTGAAAATTTTTGCTTATTTTCCCTTGTGTCAAACTTGGAGTCTGACCCAAAAATCGGAATCTGTGACCCATGGTTTATATGGGCAAACCTGAAAATTTCCGACTTTTTCCCCAATTTTTCCCACTTCCTGGCCATACCTTTCCCGACCCAAAATCAAACAAATGCAGCGGAAAATGGCCAAAAATAGGCCAAAAAACCCCAAATTTTTTTCCGGGGGGCTTCGCCCCCCGGACCCCCCTTGCGTGGGGGGCTTCGCCCCCCACGCCACACGCACCTCCCGGCCGGTGGCCGGTTCGGTCGTCGTCGGCTGCGCTCAAAGGGCGTGCGGTAGCCGACGCCCTTTTGTGCTCGCCTCCTCCTCCCACACTTCAGTATGACGTTTTGGTGCGTCGGTGTTCCTGCTTTGTTCTTCTGTTGACTGGGACGGGCCAGTCCTCGTGGGTTGCCGACCGGTGTGTCCTCCCCTGGGATCCCCTCCTCCCCCCACCACTTGCATCTGGTTCAGCTTCAGTGAGAGCTGAGCGGGAGCCATACTTGCTCTCGGTGACCAATTGTCCGCAGTCCTACATCATGACGAGTTTGGTAATGCCCAGTCGCAGCCATCCCCCGTCCCAGGTGTTCTGCCGTGGGGCAGCTCACCATCTGCTGTGGTCACACACCAGCGAGCAGGCCCTGTCAACGAAATCGATGTGACTGCTCTTGCCGCAGGGCAACGGAGGTGGGCCTGCATTGCATCCTGTTGCCGCTCAGTTCTGTTCCCACTGGAGATTCTTGTTGCGCCGCAGATCGAACAGTCTTTCGTGTCGTCGGCGCCGATCTTGTATAAAACGTAGGCAGTAGGCTGCTGTGGGTGACCTGCAGGTTACCCGTCCCTTTCGTGCAGGCAGCGCCAGAGGTGCGATGTTTTTATGGGAACACGGCAGCTGCCCCGCACTCCATTCTGCTCTCTTGTCTGCTGTTTATGTTGAACAAGGTCTGGCTGCCAGTGATCTCGCTGGGGGTCGGGCAAACCAAAAAAGAGGTAGGGCACAGGGTGGGCCGAGCTCGCGAGAAAAAAGGTGCAGCCCAACCCCGCCCCGACTTCCCGTGGTATGATGCAAACAGGATCGAATACACGACCACAGAACATTTTCCCCCAATTCGAGAGGCACCGGATGTTGCTGCCTTTGGTCGTCGCCTGCTGGATCAAAAATCAGGAATCCAGGGGATCTTGGATTGCCTTTGAGTACTTGCAAAACTGCAATCCCGAGAAACTTTGCCAGCTAGTGTTCAGGAACGGCAGCAAATCTCATGGCTTGCATCGCTTTGTGGATGGTGTGCGATGATCAATCCCATACACGCAAGGACTTGGTCGCGAGACAGCCTACAGGGGGTCTGGGGGGCGGAGCCCCCCAGCCGCCGGAGCCCACGGTAGTGAACATCCTGAAAGTCTTCGAAGGCGAGTCCCCACACCGGTTGGTGCTGTTGCACATTCCAGGCGGAGATGGTCCTTCGCTTGGGACATGATGAGGGGCGCTTCGATGAACACCATCAAGCCCCCAGCATGCCGTTGGGTTTTCATACGCTGCGGCGCATGAAAACTCGGCCACAAGGCCGAACCCAAAAGCCCCAAAATCTGACCCGGGAGGTAGGGCCGAGGGTAGGGCCATGCCACCCCTGGCGGCCCACCCTCCCAAAGAATTACAGAAAAAGGGAGGTGGGGCCGCGGCCCCCTGCCAGCCCTGGCACGGGATCACTGCTGGCGGGTAGTTCAGGCTCGTGGCCCTCCTCGTTCCGATAGCCCCTCGGACATCCAAATGATTCACGTGCAGCAGCCCATGCGCAGAGAACGGTGTGCCGTCTTGTACAGCAACTGTTGGACAACTGTTGAAATCGTTTTTCACCAAAAAAAATCTCTCTGCGGGCCAAGTCGAAGATTTTTCTGGGGACTTTTGGTGTCCCCAATTTTTCAATTTTCGAAAAATAAGCTCACTTTGCTAAACTGGACCCAACTCCCCACACTCTTTTTTTCCGACTTTTTCACGGGTTTTTTCCGGTTTTTTTTGGTTTTTTTTGGCGGATGGAGCGAAGACCCCCATTAAACTGTATTAAACTGTATTAAACTGTATTAAACTGTATTAAACTGTATTAAACTGTATTAAACTGTATTAAACTGTATTAAACTGTATTAAACTGTATTAAACTGTATTAAACTGTATTAAACTGTATTAAACTGTATTAAACTGTATTAAACTGTATTAAACTGTATTAAACTGTATTAAACTGTATTAAACTGTATTAAACTGTATTAAACTCGGCGCTTTTTGAGTTTAGTACAAGGTACGTTTGTCACTGCAGGTACGGCACCACACAGACCCCCACACAGGAGGATTATCCATCCATAAAAAAATAAAAAAAAATGTCGGGGGGACGTCCTGCCTGCTGGAGCCACGGTGAGTTCACCGATGCGACGAAGTGCAAGCACTGTGGCTTGCGCGCCTCGGGGAAGTCCGCA
This sequence comes from Rhynchopus euleeides, assembly GCA_963210315.1. Classification (NCBI taxonomy): domain Eukaryota; phylum Euglenozoa; class Diplonemea; order Diplonemida; family Diplonemidae; genus Rhynchopus; species Rhynchopus euleeides. The sequence continues at coordinate 1,832,664 of OY723257.1, forward strand.
TCGCGGCTCAAGAGCCACCTGCGGGGCTGCGAGAAGGCCCCCGAGGCCGTGAAGCAGAAGGCCACGGACGCCCCCACCACCACCCCGAAGAGGAAGGCCCCGGGGACTGACGGCCCAGCACCGGCGAAGCGGATGGCGCTCGGTGTTCCCCTGCCCTCAGCCAGCGAGAGGGCAATGATCGACATCGCCTGGTGTCGGTTCATCTTCAGCACGGCATCCGCCTTCCGTGTTGTAGAGAACCCCTACTTCCAGGCGGCGATCGAGGCAACACGACCAGGCCTCAAGTTGTCCCTCAACAGGCGCAACGTGGGCGGGTCCTTCCTCGACAAGGTGTACGAAGAGGTGACGCGCCCCATCCGCCCCATGCTCCAGAAGAGCAAAAGGATCACGCTGCTGCTGGACGGCTGGACAACGGAGAGGCAGGAGAAGGTGGTGACGGTGTGTGTAAAATCCAAGCAGACGTACTACATCCTCTACACCGCCGTACTCGACGAGAAGACGCACGATGCGGGAGAGCTGCTGGGGCACATGAAGACTGTGTGCACCGACTTTGCGATCGAGAAGAAGGTTTCCTGCATCGTCGCAGATGGCGACTCGACGGTGCAGAGTGCCTCCAAGCAGATGTGCAAGTACCTGGAGGAGGAAGTTGAGGGGAACCCCTACCACCCCAAAAGGGTCATCTGTGGGGCGCACCTGATGTCAAGGTGCACGAACGACCTCCTTGGGACAAGGAGGGAGAACCACAAGGACACGGGGAACGAATTCCACCCCGTGTTCAAGTTGTGCACGGCCACGGTGGCCTCGATCCGCAACGTCGAGGCGATTGGGAAGCGCTACGCCGAGTTGCAGGTGGCAGCGGGGTGCACCAGCAAGAAGCCCCCGACACCCTGCGTCACCCGCTGGACGACGATCGGTGCTGCCTTCGCCGAATTCATCAAGCACAAGAGCGCCCTCTTGGTGATCTTCGACGAATACAAGACGAGTCTCCCCCACCTCGGTGAACTCCTCGAAAAGTGGGACTTGTTCGTGCTCGTCGCGTCGCTTGTCGATACTGCAACTGCGTGCGTCAACGTCCTCCAGGCAGATGATGGTGTGGCTGCGTACATCATCCCGTGCCTGTCTACGCTTGTCAAAAGGGGTGAGGACGTGATGAAGGACATGAAAGCAGCGGAGAAGACGAAGATGAAAGAGGTGGTCAAGAAGTGGAAAGCACGGTATGGAACAATGATCACCGCCCAAACCCACACATATTCCACATCTACAGGCTGCAAAAAGCGGAAGACTTCGACTACATGGTAGCAGCGACATATTTGACGCCGATCTTCCATGTGGAGGGGGACATGCGCAAGGGGGTGACTCAGGCCTACAAGGTCTCGGCGACGCTGCAGAAGAAGACCTCCAAGTACCTGAAGGACCTTCATGGGGCTGAGGCGGGGTCCGTCGTGCTGTCTTTCGCAGCAAAGACCGGTGTCTTCGATGACGAGGACCTTTGGGCTGGTGTTGGGACAGAGAGTTCGTCGGACTTCTGGGACAAGGCCGCGTTCTTGGCATCGGAAATTGCCACAGCCCAGGCAGTTTCCCGCTCGGCCGCCACCCTCACGGGCTACCCCTCCTCGACCGCGATGGTCGAGAGGACCTTCAGCCACATGAAGTGGCAAAGTGAAGGGCGCCGCAATCGGCTTGTGGCTGAAAAAATCCACAAGCTGACTTGCGTGCACAGGGCCCTCATGGTCGAGGGAGACGCAAGCGCCGCTTGGTGGTCGCCAGAAGAGGTGGAGGCCGATGAAAAAAAGAAACAGCAAGAGAAGAAGAAGGATGCAGAGAAGGAGGGCGGAGAAGCAACGGGATCCGTCCCGACTACCATTGTCCTGTAGATGATCGGCGCCGCATGCCGTGCGCCCCCTTTTTTTTCTCCCCGCACCGCTGGAGGAAGAGGAGAACTATTTCCTCCTCAACTAGCAACCCCCTGTTTCCCCTCCCCCTCCCCAGGGCTGCCCCTGTGAATGCTCTATCTACCTAGCCCAGCCCTCTTTGCCGCCAGCACAGTGCCCCTCAGCAGCTCAACCCCGGCCAGTGCGCGGTTTGTTTGCCCTAGAACGTTGTTTTTTTGTGTGTGTTCAGAGCCCGGAGAAGCAAAAATAGAACCTGCTGCGCTAGCCCCACCAAGCAGCCACAGTACGACAGGACGCGCGCAGGCACCGGGCCCCCTCTCCAAAGAAGCGACACCCCCTCTGCCCCCTTGACCTGCATACAAGGGTACTATAGTGTACTAAACCTGTATTAAACTGTCTTAAACTGTATTAAACCTGTATTAAACTGTATTAAACAGGATGCAGATTTTGGGGACCTGTATTATACCTACACTGCCTACCCCCCCTCCCGCCCCCCAGAACATCGTCCAGAACACTCTGTCGGAGGTGTACACGCAAGCTGCTCACGCCGTTCTGCTGCTAGGCGGCCCAGCTTGCCGAAAACCTGGTGCGCCGACGGCCCCAGACCCCCGAAAGCCTCCATCGCAAAGGCCGCGAAAATCTGGCCAGATCTCCTGCAGGGATCACGATACCTCCTGTTCTTCTCTGCCTCCCCCGCTGCCGCCGCCGCTCCAGTAAACCTCGCAGCAGCTTGGACCACGGAAGCCGCGAGGGGATTGCGGATCGTCACGTCGATGACCCGCGGCCACACCCGGCGAGTGACAATGTCCCCGGGGCGCTCCTGGGAGTCCGGAAGGATGTGGAGCGTCTCCATCTCGGGGCTCGTACCCGCTTCCACCGCGAGCCTGTACAGGCTGTCCCGCACGACATCGTGACGCCGAGTGGGCCCACCCCCCACCCTACAGTTCAGCGCGTGGGTGCCGTGCGTGTCCATCTCTTGCCCACACCTGCCGCACTTGGCGTCTGGCTCGAAGAGGGAGATGCCCAGCCTGTGCCGCGTCACCACAACCATTTCCTCTCCCCCGACACGCGTCTCTTCCGTCAGCTTGCCCGCATACGTGGCCCCTGCATGAGGGAGTGACAGGGACCGGTACCTGGCTCTGTCACTGGCGTCTGCCCGCTCGTGCAAGTCTCGGTGGTGAACGTCGATGATGGCCAGGGAGAGGTCCTTCTGTTTCACCATCTCCGTGGGGCGGGACTCCGAATCCACAGCATCCCCCTCGCTCACGTCGTTGTTGTAGGCCGAGCTCAGGGTGTGCCACGCCGCCGTATCCCAGGTGAACTCCTTGTCCAACTCCCGACATAACAGATACCCGTTCTGCATGGAAGCCATCGCTGCGGCGTGCCAGTGCTCCGTAGAACGGCGTATACCGAGCCCACCCACCCGGACCGGCAGCGTCGCCTGTCGCATGGCGTCGTCCGGGAGAGTGTCGTCCGCCAGGCAGAGGATACGAGTCAGGCACTTCTCGACCGCCGCATCGCTCTTCGCCAGGTATTCCGTCGCACCCCTATGTCCCAGTGCACGCATGTAGAACACCAGGCGCGCGAAACCCTCGCAATGCCGGAGGAGAGCAAGGGCCACTTGCCTGTCTTCGAGCGTCGCCAACGCCTCAAGGTAAGGCGCGAATTCAGCCAGCTTCTCGTCCATGTAGCGCTCGCAGAACTCTCGCGACCCTATGGGCGTGCCCAGGAGGGTGAAATCGCCCCCCTCACGGTACACCACTCCCGGCTTGTCAGTCTCATCAGGGAGGCGAAGAAGGAACCCTTGCGCTTCAAGCTCGGTCTTCGAGAGGCGGTTGAGGTCGATAAGCTCACACTTGTCCAGCTTGACCTCCAACCCCTTCTCCTTGCTCCACTTCACCACGAAATCCAGCGCCTCCTTCACGACTCCCGCTGGCCCCATCAGCACGCCGTCGTCCAGGTAGAAGACACTACCTCCACACCCTGCGAAGTGCCCGACCAGCATCTCAGCTAGCTCTTTAATGGCTAGGGAGAAAAGAAGTGGTCCGAGGGGGTCCCCCTGCTGAACTCCACACGTGGACTGGAAGACGTGCCCACTGTACGATAGTGTGGAGGGGGACTGGCCACAGTGGGCCTGCTCACTAGTCGGAGTTCCCAAGGTTCCTGCCCCCCTCTCCCCTCGGTTCCATGCCATCTCTCCCCTTCTCTATTCGGTCACAGGAATGTTGGCTTGCAGTCCGTATAATTCTTGGGTTTTACACACAACCCCCCACACCTCAGGTAACGACAAGCTCCAACTTACTTTCTCCCACGGACTGCGCAAAGCCTTTCTCTTTTTACACTTCAGAGAAGCAGTCCGTGGGAGAAGCTCTTAAAATGGAAGCGGTTACACAGATGCTCGACAGGCTCCACCAGCGCGGAGTGACCGAGATTGTGTACGAGGTCAGAGCATCCCCACAGGATGGCGACGAAATTGGGGGAGAGTACTCTCGCCACGCGGGGGTGCTGCGACAAAATGAGGACAACACGTACACCATCCTCTACACCCTGCCGTTAGAGGAACTCGATGAAGTCGAGCCCACGGGGTTGCAAGAATGCACCATCCCCGTGGTGGGGTTTGACTACGCCAACCTCAGATCGGTGCATGAATACGCGAGGAAGCAGACCAAGGCACAACTCGACCTCATGAGAGAGTCGGTACTAGACCTCGCCAAGGCGGTCCGCGAAGGCGCCAAGCAGGCGGGGACTGGGGGGAAAGCGGGAGGTGAGGCCGGGGCGGCACAGGCGCAACCGGAGGGGAGCAGCCCCCCTGCCCAGGACCCCCCCAAGCTCCCGACAATCGGGAACCTGCAGTCGGCCCTCAGCCTGCCCAACATGAGGCCGGCTTGCGTCTCCCAGTGGCAGGGGTTTTTGAAGGCAGGAGGGGTGGCAGCGGCGCGGGAGATGATCCGAGACCTGAGGCTGCAGTTCGGGACATCGAACAAGGTGACCCACCTGAGCACGTGGGTCGCCCTCGCGCAGGAGGCTGCTGAGCGGGGGTTCTGGTCCACCACCGTGACCCAGATGGGGAACCAGCTGCTGCACGAGCTGGTGGTGAATGAGACGTGGAAACAACACAGGATCCCCCGGGCGCAGGTGGAGGCGGAGATGCGGACGGCCGACACGGAAGCATCCGCTGCTGACCGGGCCATCGCCAAGCTGGCGGGGCGTGCACGCACGACGAAGGGGGGAAAGGGGGGCAACGGTGGCCCTCCCCAGTCTTTTCCCCCCCCGAATCGGTATTCCCCCTACCCCCACCACACATTTCAGGGAAAGGGGGGAAAGGGGGGGAAACCCCGGGGCAACACCAACTGGAATTAACACCGGCACTCGGCCAGGACATCATGCAGGCACTCGGCCAAATCACGGCACTCTGCCAAAAACTGGGACAGGAAAGGCCCCCCCAACCCCCTACCCCCCCTCCCGCCCCCCAGAACATCGTCCAGAACACTCTGTCGGAGGTGTACACGCAAGCTGCGCCGGCAAGGACCCGGGCCAGGGACGACCACACTCTGTGGGAAGCAAAGGAACGGCTGGAAGAAGTCATGAAAGAGAGCCTGGCGGAACGCACAATCTCCACCAGGGGTGGGCTATGGAAAAGACTGGAAAGTTGGTGTGTGACAGCAGACCTCTCCCTACCCCCCTCGGAAGATGCAGCAGTTCTGTTTCTGGCGGGAATGACCCACTTGACAACAAGCACAGTCAAAAATTATGCATCGGCAATAAACGCAGTCGGTCTGCAGCAGGGGAATTGGTCCCCGCTCCCCCTTCAGGGCTATGCCAACGCACTGGCTCGTGCGACCCCCTTTTCCCCCCCGAAGCAAGCTGTCCCCGCAAAAAAGGCCGAAGTGACCCAGGCGGTGTTTGTTCTGTTCACAAGGGGGCACGAGGTGGAGGCGAACCTGTTGTTGTTTCTGTGGAAGACAGCCTGCCGCTACCGCGATGCGGCAGATCTCACGGTAAAGGATGTGAAACCCACAGCATGTGGAACACGACTCGTGGTGGATTTTTACAGGTCAAAGGCAATCAAGACGACCCCATTTGTGGATCGCAGGTTCGCAGTTGCAGCGGGGGCGGGTTTGGAGCGTCTGATTGCGTTCGTGGTGGAGAAAAGACAGACATGCCCCTTGGAATCCCTTCTGTTCGGTGTCCCCCACTCCCAATTTCTGCGCCTTCTCCGCCAATGCCCCAACTGCCAAGAGTGGACGCTTCATTCACCCCGACGGGGGGCCCTGCAATTTCTAGCCACACTGGCAGCCAACGGTATCCTCCCCCCCCAGGACATCCCCAGGATTGCCAGGCACAAAACCGCGAACCCCATTCTTCCCCCCACCACCATGAGATACCTCGCGAACGTGAACGAGGAGGTGGCCCTGGCCCTCTCCCCAGAGTGTTGTGCCCGTCTTTAACGGAACTTGGTGCCCCCCCCGAGCATAGTAGCCACTCCGGCATGGGAAAACGGGTGTCCAGGGGTTCCCTTCCAACCCAAGAACAACTAAAAGCCCCGTTGCATTGCAAAAAAGTCCCTATTATTTCTATTCCTGAGGTACTTCGGATGGCCAAGGGGCCAGTGCGTGAAAGGATCAGCACACTGCTGGACATGACAGCCAACCCCCAGGCCATGGCGCGGGAGGTCTCAGAGCAGAGCTGGACCCCGGCAACTGTGAAACCCAAGAGCCAGGCCTTTTCTTCTCGTTTTTCGGTGCAGCTGGAAGAGGCAGGGCTGGTGCGGAGAGCCCCGGACTTTGATTTTGGCAAGAGAAACCCTGTTCTGGCTATTTCCCCTTTCGTTGTCTTCGAAGAAAAGCAGGGGTATGGCCCACACGGGGGCCGACTGAGGCCCATCATGTGGACCAAAGACCACAACTCCCTCGCGGCAGCTTATGGATACCGCTGCCAAGTTGTTTTCCCCACCTCCCCAACAGTGTTGTCCAGGGTGGAATGCGAGTGCGCCTCCCAAAGAGACCTAGCGGCTTCCTTTTTTCAGATCCCCATTCCCGAAGAGTCTCAGAAATACTTCACATACCGTGATGACAAGGGGGAGGCATACTGCCTGACCCGTTTGCCAATGGGGGCGTCGTGGTCCCCAGAGTTGATGCACCTGATCATGTATGCACTTAATTGCGCACCCGGACATTAATTGCACTGCACTCCAACACCGTTATAGTGCACTTAATTGCACTCCAGGTCACTTAATTGCACCGCAGTGCAATTAAGTGACCTGGAGTGCAATTAAGTGACCCGCAGTGCAATTAAGTGAGCTGGAGTGCAATTAAGTAGCCTACTTAATTGCACTCCAGGTCACTTAATTGCACTGCGGGGCAGTTGTGAAATGCACGGTGCAATCAAGGTGACCAACGCTACTAGTCGGCCGACAGGCCGACAGCTGTCGGGTCAGTCGGTCGGCCCGATTTTTGCCTGTCGGTCGGTCGGTCGGCCTCTCGGGCCACCTCACAAACCGACATTTTTTCGGCCCAAACCGCCCAGAAACCCACGGAATGGCGGTGCATCGGCTGCATCTCGCAATTTTTCACCGGCAGGTGGGTTTGGGTCGAATTCTGCCCACCCGAAACATGTCTCGAAAAATTTTCCCCGTGGCAAAAAAAAAAAGTATCACCAAATCAGGCGTGTATCTATTTCACGGAATGAAAATAGGAATTTGGGGAAAAAATATTTTTTTGCACTATTTTTTTGCACTTTTTTCCTTTGGATTTTATTGTGACCCTACTTGGTATTGGCAGAAAATTTTTATGTTCCCGGTCTTGGATGTGCTCAAACATTCAAAAGAACACATTTTCCGTGGCCAAAAAAATTTTTGCACCCGGAGGTGGGGATGGGGGTGGTGGTCACTACTTTTTTGCACCATTTTCCTTTGGGTTTTCAGCAGAATTCTTCTATGTTCCCGGTCTTGGATGTGCTCAAACAGTCAAAAGAACACATTTTCCGGGTGCAAAAAAATGTTGCACCTGGGGGGTGGAGAGGGGGGTCGGAGGGCGGTGGTGTGAGAGGCTTGCTCTCGAGCTCAAACCAACAGATGTTCACTACCGTGGCCTCCGGCGGCTGGGGGGCTCCGCCCCCCAGACCCCCCTGTGGCGTGTCTTTGCGCGACAATTTATCGTCCCCCCATGCGACATGTGCTATCTGTCAGTTGTGTTGTACTTGAGCGTATGCGACTATGGAGCCAGGCCAACAGACGTTCGCTACCGTGGCCTCCGGCGGCTGGGGGGCTCCGCCCCCCACACCCCCCTGTGGCATGTGCCTGGTCTTGGAGCCAAGTCCTTGCGCGTACGGGGCTGCGGCATGTCGGTTCCAGCACCCTCGCGGAAGGCTGGGCCCGAGCACTGATCTCTAAGAGACGAACCACCTTGCGAATGCGATCGGGTTTGCGGGCTTGCGGCCATGACATCTCGAAAGGGTCGTCATGTTTCGGGTTCGACTTGGTGGGCATCCGTGGCATGCAAGAGATGGCACACCAGGAGCCACGCAGCACCAGGTCGACCTGGATCTGATCGAGCTCAGGGGGAAGGAAGCACAGTCACCAAAGTGATATCACCGCCGGCCTCAACCACCAAACTGCAACCGCAGAAGTTCCGCTATTCTCACAAGGGAAGGCGCCCTGGGATGTAGCAGTGATTTGTGTGCAGCGCCATCAAGTGACACTGACCGCCTTGAACAGAGAGGTAGTGTACAGATGGCGATCAGTGAGAGGGCGTGCTGTGTCCTTCCACTTCCCCATCTACCTCCATTCGTTCACCGTTGTTGATAGCGATTTTTTCGCCATTTTTTCGAATCGTATGCATCGGTCAGGCCGAGTGAATCAAAATAGCGCAAAAATCACACCAAAATCTGTGTCTGAGGCACAGAAATCGTGCAAAAAAGCACCCAAAAAAAGTGCAAAAAAACCAAAATAGGATTTCGAAAATCGGCCAAAATACCCCCAAAATAGAGCCACACCTGCACCAAATCGGCAAAAAAAAATTCGGATTTTTTTTTTGCTGTCGGCCGACCGACCGACTGGCCGACCGACAGGCCGACAGCTGTAGGGTTGGTCACCTTGGTGCAATTAGGTAATTGGGCCTCCTGACCTGGCTGGGAGGCCCCCAGATTCGCCTTGAATCGGCTGGATTCGGCCCAGAATCCAGCAGCGGATGGCCTGTCGTGCTGTGCGATTAATGACCGGGATGTCGCAATTAACCCTCAACTGCACCCCGAGTCGGCCTCAATTGCACCTCGTGCAGGTAAAAAAAGGCCTCGGGCCTCCGGCCCTCGGACCGTTTTTTTACCTGCACTCCGGTGCAATTTCGGCCTCCGGTCGGGGTGCAGGTAATATACATTCCCACTGCTATCTCTCAGCCAAGGTGACCAACGCTACTAGTCGGCCGACAGGCCGACAGCTGTCGGGTCGGTCGGTCGGCCCGATTTTTGCCTGTCGGTCGGTCGGTCGGTCGGTCGGCCTCTCGGGCCACCTCACAAACCGACATTTTTCCGGCCCAAACCGCCCAGAAACCCACGGAATGGCGGTGCATCGGCTGCATCTCGCAATTTTTCACCGGCAGGTGGGTTTGGGTCGAATTCTGCCCACCCGAAAAAACCACCCCCAATTTTCTGAAAAATCTACATGTCTCGAAAAATTTTCCCCGTGGCAAAAAAAAAAAAAAAAAGTGTCACCAAATCGGCAAAAAAAAATTCGGATTTTTTTTTTGCTGTCGGCCGACCGACCGACTGGCCGACCGACAGGCCGACAGCTGTCGGGTCACCTTGTCTCAACCCCCCCCACGGCGGTATTCTCTCCCTCCCCATCCACATCCACTCCGGAACTGTGCGTTGACGTGTATGTCGACAACGTGCGGTACGCGGGCACCTGGGAGCGTGTTCGGGAGGCAACGGCGGCGTTTGACGTGGCAGCGAGACGCGCCGGCGCGACGATATCTGAGGCGAGCGACGGTGACACGGAGTACGTCTTCCTCGGGTTCGGCTTCCACTGCCGTCGAGAGGTGGGCGTTGGGCCCAAGGTGGCGAGGAAGCTGAGGGCGGCGCGGGCGGACCTGATGGCTCAGGGCGAGACGAAGCCGAGGGTTAGGCGGTGCGACTTGGAATCCTTGGGTGGTCGTCTGGTGTGGGCCTCGCCCCTGGTGGTGCAGCCTCTGGGCAGGTTTATCGACGCCATCATCGCCCTGCGCCGCAACAGCAACGCATTGAACCGTGGTGCACACCCGGACGAAGAAGTACAGCTCTCCGCGCAAACGACTGAGGCGGCGGTGCGTTGGATCGACGCTGCGCTCCAACCGAGGATGTACAAGGAGTTCACCGAGATGAGCCGAGGCCGGGGGGTAGAGATCTGGTCGGATGCTTCGGTGACGGGGTGCGGTGTTGTGGTGTCAGCAGGCGGCGCTCTTCGATCGTTTGGGCGACGCTGGACCTGGGAAGAGGCTGACGAACTGCCGGAGGAGCAGCGGTCGACGCGGATCGCGGTGCTTGAGGCACGTGCTGTGGTCTACGGCATGGAGGAGTGTGTCGGGGAGAACGCCTGGGGTGCCAACGTGAAGTGGTACCTTGACAACACCGCGGTGATCGGGGCGCTGCAGCGCGGGTATTCTCCGGCTCGGGCACTGAACAGAGAGGTGATGCGGATCCTGGGGCTGACGTCATCATATTTCACAGCGGTGCAATGGGCCTACAAGCAGAGAGGGTGGTTTATGCTCTTGCATTCCACAATATCCCTCTGGAAGTGCTCCGGTCGGATAGCCCGTTCCGGAGCATTCTTCCCCAAGAAATGCTTGCCGGTGCGAACCTTTTTCCCAGCACTGCACCATCCATCCAGCAATCCATGGCAAGTGATTGCCGCAAAGACGTGATCACGCATTTGAAGGGCAGGGACGTCTTTTTAATGCTTGACGGGGCCCGGGTGCGTCGGCGGAATTTTTTGGGTTTTGCAATTTCCACGGGGACCGAAATGTTTTACTGGAAAAACGTGCACCTCACTGTTGCGAGCACGGCGGACACGATTCTGGGAGAAATGCAGACCGTGATCCAGGAACTTCTCGATGAAGACATACGTGTCTTCAGCGTGGTTGCGGACAACGCGGCAGCCATGCAGCGTGCTCTTGAGGATCTGAGGGTTTTGCACATGGGGGATGAAGAAGAAGGGGAGGAGGGGGAAGAGGGTAGCGGGGACGGGGACGGGGACGGGTACGAGGAGACAGATGAGCTTGACAGCACGGAAGCAGAGGATATGGTTGAAAGTGCAATGGATGGGCTTGTCAAAATGGGGATTTTGGTTTACCGTTGCAGTGCACACAGCATGCAACTGCTGATGAAGGACTTTACGGTGAAACTCGATCCAATCAAGGAGTGGAGAGAGGAACTGGGCAAGGTCGTCGATGACTACAGCACGCCCCAGAAACAGGAGAGTCTCCACACTGCACAGAGGGACAATGGTTCCAGGCAGCCAGTCAGCCTGTCACGCATCTGTGAGGTCCGGTGGAACACCGTCTGGGATGCCGCAAATAGACTCGCCGCCCTCAAGGAGTACCTGCTCCCGAAAGACCGCAACAATGCGAAATTTTGGCGCATGAATGATTTTTTCGTCACGCTCGCTGGCCCCATTGCCAAGATGACGGACAAATTTCAGGGAGACAGGTCGTCACTGTTTGACTTGGCAACCGGGGTGCATGACCTTGGGTCTCAGCTCAGAAACATCAGCAAGGAGGAGTTCATCCAGTCAGACAGCGAACTCAAGGGGCTTGCTGCTGAGCTGATGGCATTTTACGAGGAGAGGATGCAGACAAATTTTTCCTTCGATGGTTTGAAATTGTTCGACTTCCTCAACCCTTCCAAGTTGTCTCAAAACTGGTCTGTGGAAAAGATGCAGGAACACCACATTTGTCTCATGCACTACCTCCTCCCCTTTGCTGAGTGCAGGAACTACAGGGGGGTCAACGCTGCGGTTGACGAGGACGGCCAACCCATTGGAGTTGAGATGGGTGAGGAACCCGTGTTGGAGACCCTGCGCACCAGGATCGAGAGGGAGGTTGCCACCTTCCTTCGCATGGGCCCTGTAAACACCCCATTCCGCATGTTTTGGGAGGGATACCATCAGGTCGCCGCAATGCCCATCCTGACTACCTTCTCCGTGGCTTTGGTGACCAGTGCACACACCGAAGCTGCGGTGGAACGGCACTTCAAGGAGCTCAACCGCGTGTTGACGAAGTACCGGGCCAGCCTGAAATCACACAGGGTAGACGACGCCCTTTTCTTGAAGATCAACCGTCGTGAGCTCCACCCGCGCGACCACCCGGCTTACTTCAGGAAGAAGCAAAAGCGCGAGAGCGCGCGTCGTTCCCATTCTGCCCCCCCTCCCCAATCACCAGCCTCAAAGAACTAATGCGGCAAGAGTGCCGACATGAGAGGGAAGAGAGGGGGGGGGGTTGTTCTGGTTATATGTTAACGTTCAGTTGCGACTCACCTTTGTTCCGTATCTGTTTTCGCAGTCAAATCAAAGAAACAAGCCGCGTCCCGTCCGAAACGACGTTAAACTACCTGTCCCTGACACAACAGCACGGCGGGGGTTGGGAGGGTGTGCGTGTGTGTCACTGTGTGTGGGTACCAACGATTTCTTAAGCTACAGTTTCTGTACTTCATTGTTTCTGTACTTCATTGGTTGCGTAACGCGGCTGGTGGGGTACGGGGCTGTCCCCACACCGCAGAGGCTCGGCTCCCCACCGACCACAAACGACACAAAAGCGAGGCATCACCATCTCAGCCTGCCATCCGCTTCCGCCCCACCCCCCCCCCCTCCCCAATTTTCGTGTTTGTCTTACTCAACAACCCCCTCCCCAAGCTCGGTAACTGCCCGGTGAATATCTTCACAACGGGAAGGTACAAACCGAGCCAATAGATTTCCCCGTTCCCCACTTTTCAAAACCCAACAAACATCGAAAAAAAAACCCTCCCTCACCCCCCCCATCCCCCCCACCCCGGCGGATGACGATGCTGGGACTTCTCGCGGCGGTGATAGCGGCGTGCTGGGCGGCAGTGACAGCGGCGAGCTGGGCCAAGCCGGCCAGAAGAAGGCGACGCGGGCGATGGCGGGCGAGAAGGAGGGGGCGGCTGACGGCCCTCCTGGGGCGGCGGAGCAGGCGAGCGGGCCGAGTGGTACCGTGCGCCGTCCTCTTAGCAGGGCGAAACGATGCGCATAGAGCCCGTCAGTGGCTCCGGGCCCGGTCCCTGGGTGCGCACCCAGAAACGCGTGGGGGAACCCACAGGCGCGTGGTCGACAGCCACGCCCGCGGTTTACCGCGAAGCCAGTCTTCGACTGGGAGAGCAGATCGGCGCGCGACCCGGGGCACCCCGACCGGTGCCCCCACAGCAGATAGGGAGGGAGGGGTCGTGGGGGCCGGGCCTTTCCCCTCGGGTGTCTCTTCCTGTTGTGCTGTCTTCCCCGAGTTTCTCCTCTCGCTCCCTGTCTACCTTGTCCCCTTCCGTCCACCCATCCCCCGCCCCACCCCACCCTCACCCCCTCCCCCACCCCCCACCTCACCCCCCCCGCCCCCCCCGCCGGGTGCATCGACACGGGGCATCCTCCGCTGGGGCGCAGCGTTGAGGTGGGTGGTGAGGAAGTGTGGCGAGTGGAAGGGGCCACGCACGCCCCTCCTTTTTATAAAAACGGGTGTACAGATAGTATGGCGAGCAAGGGGGATGCCGTCATGGGCGTGGGGGCCGGGAGGCCAAGAGGGACAGGTCGCGGTGCGGGGGAGCGGGGCGGAGCCGGTGCACCTCCTTCCCGGGGACCTCAGGGGCGGTGCGGAAGAGGATAGCGCGATGGATGGGCGGGACTGGGCTGATGTTGATTCGACACTGCGCCTGCTGCACGCCTCCCGCATCCCCAATTCCGCCACGGGGGATTGCGGGTACTGGGCCCTGGGTTTCGAGGCTGAAGTGATCGGGGCGCGTCGAGCTGACCTCGCCAAGTCGGCCAAGTCGCGACCGGAACTGGTGGCATTTTTCGGGGGGGCCAAGGAGGCTTTCCTGGCATATGCCAACGCGATCGGAGAGGACGGGTGGATGGACCACCTCACCCTGCAACTGGCGGCGCGGCTCTGGGACCTGCATATAGTGGTCATTCAACCGGGTGCTCATCGAGTCGTGGCGATCCGCCCCCGTAGTAGAGGAGGCATAGCAAACGGAAATCCCTAACAAAATTTTGTCTCCGAAATTATTTTGGCCAATTTTCTCCCGAAAAACCTAGAAACCAGACCCACCGCACATCGAGAATGTCATTTTTCGGTGATTTCTGGGGTCTGGGGGCCTTTTGCCACCCTCCCGTGCCTCATCATGTGTTGATCCCTCCTTTATTAATTGTCAGGTAGGTAACCCTGCACGGGTGTTGTCACCGTTGATCACTCTTTATTAACTGTTAGGCGGGTAAACCCTGCACGGGTGTTGTCACTGTTGATCGCTCTTTACTAATTGTTAGGCGGGTTAACCCTGCACGGGTGTTGAGCCCTCTTTGTTAATTGTCAAGTGGGTAACCCTGCACGGGTGTTGTCACTGGTGATCACTCTTTACTAATTGTTAGGCGGGTTAACCCTGCACGGGTCCTGGCCCGTGCCTGTGTGTGTTGGGGGGGGGGGGGGTAGTGAAATAGAAGTAGAAGGGAGCGGAGCACAAGAATGGTGTGTTGGGGGGTGGGGGAGCTCTTTCCAACATGTCCGCATCTGCATTAAAACCTATTGTCTCTTTGTGCCCCTCACCACTCAACCATAAAGGTTGCCCTGCCTTGGGAACAGGGAATGGGGTTTAACACGTGTGGCGGTCCTGTTGGATGGAGTGCACATGGAACAGTATGGTGTGGGAATGTATCGTGACTTGTGAAAGGGAGAGTGGGTGGGGGTGGGGGCGGGGGGGGGGGGGGGGGGGGCGGGGGGCTTCCTTCAGCGATTCCAGTGAGCTGCAATCCCAAGGCTGTCCTTTCAAACGCTTGCCAAGGCGTACGCCGTTTAGGTGTGGACTATTGAAATAAAAGGAAAACGAGGCTTTGGAAAAAGCCAAACTGATCGAATGGAAGATTGAAGGATGGGCAAAGTTTGTTGAAAGTAACATGGGGGGGGGGGCAGTCAAGAAGTGGGGGCTTGATTGTCGAGAGTGAATGGAAAAGTGAAGTGGGGGGGGGGGGGGGGTTTGATCGTCGAGAGTGAATGGAAAAGCAAGCCTCCCAGCACCTTCTTGCAATGTTAGTCCTTTTTGTAGTCACTACCACTACACCAGGAGTGGGGGGGGGGGGGCAACCCCTTGATTGGCCTGTGTCAGGTCCCAGCTCTTGTTGAAACAGAACGCAAACCCTTGCGATGTGTGGCTTCCAAGTTGGCCTGTGTCCCTTTGATCCACATGAAATGATCCCCAACCCCAGCCTGACCCAGGTTAGCCAGGGTCACACGTCTGTCTGGAGGAAAATCCTGGAGGGTGGTGTCAATGGAGGTGAAGTTGTAAGAAAGGGGGACATAACTGTTAAATCCTGAAGCAAAGTCATCATGATTACCAGGATAAATCATGTTCGTGACGACTGTGATCAAGACATTCTTCATTGTGGAAAGAACAGAA
This sequence comes from Rhynchopus euleeides, assembly GCA_963210315.1. Taxonomy (NCBI): domain Eukaryota; phylum Euglenozoa; class Diplonemea; order Diplonemida; family Diplonemidae; genus Rhynchopus; species Rhynchopus euleeides. The sequence goes on from OY723257.1 coordinate 1,848,194, forward strand.
ATTTCGTCATCCTCTGCATACCTTCTCGTTCTTAAACGGGTAAGCACGTATGGCTCACTACCGTCGTCAAGGGGTTGGCAGGGATGGTACGGGAGATTTCCCCACATTCTCACCGCCTCCACTTCCGGTTGCACCTCTCTGCATGAAAGAGAAGCCGCCATTGCAGTCACAAAATTGACGGCTTCTTCGCGAAGGGAAGCGCCCCCACGTGGGTTGCCTGTGAGACATTCATGAAAAGCATGAAACAGGCAATTCCCATCACCAGGCACATTGACTGTGCTCAGGGAAAACAAGAGAAGACGTTGCGTGAGGGTATCATGACGAGACGCGGGATTGTCGATGCCCTTGTCAGGTACGTGGGGCCTCCGTGGACCGGGACAGGGGAGTGCCATGGGGACCGCCTTCCTCCGCATATCCTCTTGCTCCATTTGTTCTTGTGCGTTTTCCACGTTTGGACCCATGTTCTGAATTCTATAAAAAACACTTGAAGCACGGGAAAAGTCACGCTCAGTGGGGAGGTGGAGGGAGTAAAAATTCGTTTGGGTATCCTGCCGGTACTGGTAAAGGAAGATAGTAGGGAGAGAAGCCGTACTTCCTGCTTCCCAGTTCTTTGCCTTCTCACACCATGTGCGAGGCCGTAACTCCCTGACCCTGGGTTTACCTTCCTTGTTCTGAGTAATAATTCTCAAGCGAATCTGGTGCACATTCACAAAAAAATGCAGGGCAAAAGAACCACCACGTTGGGTCACCTTTTCATCTTCCGCCGCTTTGCACATACTCTTGCGCCAGTGAACGAGAGACTGGTGCCTTTCATGTACGGGCAGGTTCTTCTCCCCCTTCTCTTCAAAAACAGAAGCAAGGGTATCCTTGTGTATTTTCATGAGGTACACCTCCAGGTCGTGTTTCATGTTTGTTGCGTCACCAAAGGCACTCTCACGCAGAGCGCGGACTGACTGGTACGCAGAAAAACGGTTGAAACGGAGGAGGGAAAGAAAAAAGCCGTCACCTTCCTGCACAGTATCTGTGACGGGGAGATGGTGGTATTTCGAAAAATACAGCAGGGTCTCTGGGATGAGGTGGCGTTGGGAAGTTGCTGGAATGTATGACTCGTCACTCAGTTGAGCCGTATCATACCTCCCATGTCCAAGGCGCCCCTTCTTGTCTCTTGGGGTCTCTGGCACCTGGGAGAGGTCAATGACTTCAGTCCCCCCAAACCGTTTTCTCTTCCGGACTGTGGGCCCGCTCCGAACAACAGAACGCGACTTCACTGCCACAGGGAATGTGCGCCTGGGTCGGGTGCCAAAAAATTGTGCCTTGGTGGTGGGGAGGACACCTTTCGGCACAAGTTTAAAAACTTCATATGCATGGCTTTCCCGATCCAGATCCCCTGCGGCAATGGCGCGCTTGGCAGTGTCCGTGTCGTGAACCACCCAATAAAGCGTTTCGCGCGGATAGGCGTGCAGTTGGGCTGGAGTCAACTTCTGCAATGTGGCAACGGTGTCTTTGAGGGGGAAGGCAACCATCCAATGCAGAGTTTGACGGTTAAAAAAAAAGAGGGCTGGGGAAGAAATAGACTGAGGATCATCAACAAAGGTATTTTTTTTACTTACCGGCAGAAGCCGATAGCCATTGTTCCGGAGTCCACTTGTGTGCTGTTCGATGGCCCGTTGCATCGTTGCCAGCGTGAACTTACCGGTCCAGTGAAAGCTCTCTGGATTGACCTCGTGTTGCAAAACCTGCATCTCCCGGAAGGTGAGAAACTGGATGCCACACTCACCCAAAAACCAGTTGAGGGAAGCCCAACCCCCCTCGTGCGTGGACTCCGACGCATGCAACACACCATCCTTCTGCCGCCCACAACCTGGAGAGGCGTGGAGGCCGAGAGGAAAACAATGCTCATTCAGGAGAGCGATCCTAGCCGCCCCAACATCATTTGCCTCAGGATCAGCCTCATCACCCACCTCCACCTCCTCTTCCTCCTCCTCCTCCTCCTCCACAGCATCCACAGCATCCACAGCCTCCTCACCATCCTCACAACCCTTGCCATCCTCACCCTGTCCCTTCTCCTCTTTCAACGCAGCAGGTGCAGTCTTCACTCTCCGGTAGAGCTCCGTGATTGTATCTACCACGGAGGGCGAGATGGTGTCGGGGAAGGTGCGGGCCTTCAAGCCAAGGGTCTCCTCCACGGCCTCGACATGGCCACTCAACTGCTCCGTCCAGTTGCGCAGGAGGAGGGCGGAGAGGTCGCGCTTCGTCTCCCCAGCCTCCACCTTCAGGCCCGCCTTGGCCAACAACGCGAACAGGGTGGGGGCGTCGAGGCGGCCCAGCCGCTCCCTCGGCTGCAGCTGCTGCCCCTTCTCCCGCAGAATGGGGAGGATTCGCCCCCACTGCGTCAGGGCAAAGCGCACACGGACGTCGTGCGACGCAGACGAGACAGCGTCGGACCCCCACGGCTTCAGCCCCGCCTTCCGCAAAAATCTGGACAGCGGTTTCGAACGAACCGGAAGGATGCCAACTGCCTCCTTCACGGACTTCAGCCGCTCCACCCAGACACGGGCATCCGCAGAGCCAGGGCCACACAGCTTCTCAGCAAAGCTGCGTGTCAGCGCCTCCTTCTGCCGCGCCACCTCCTTTCCCTTGCTCATCGCCGTGACAGGGATGGCGTGGAGGGCGCAGAGGCGGACGAGGTCAGGGTGGGCCACCCCGCTGACGGCCTTCAGCGCAGCCGCAGAAGCCCCCGTGGCGGTGTTCGCCGCGGCCTCGGTGTACATCCCGCCACGGGTCTTCTTCCGCGCCCGCTTCGCCTGGCGCAGCAAACGGCCGTGCCTGTAAGGCGATGGAAAGGAATGGTTGTACGACGAATCACACTGAAAACAGGAAATGGTGATAATGAAGTAGTCTTCTTCGTGACTTGGAAAAGTCATGAAGAAGAGAGGAAGAGAGAATGACAATGAATGAGATAAAAAAAATCTATCGGTTCTGACTCTGCCAGCATATGTTGTTGCGATGTAAAAAAAAAGAACGAAGGGAGGGGAGAAAAAAGGAGGCTGAAGAGCCTGCATACCTTGCGTTGTTGCAGTTGCCATAACCCAACAGGAAGCGGTTCACCTTGCTCTGGGTAATCCCAGACAAGGCAGCAGAAGAGAGGTTGGGGGCCCTCTGCGCCAAGAACGATGCATTCCCAGCCACACACTCTGCGAGGTCTTGTGTGGAGGGTAGCGAAGGGAGGTCTTCGGGTGATGCCGACGCCATTGCAGCTTCATCGTAGCCGATGAACCTTGCCAATGTGCTCGCAAACCCCTGGATGCAGGGAACCCAGACCTCCGCAAATACATCGTGGTGATCCTTCACCACCTCCAACGCCTCAGCCCGCCCCACCTCCTCCTCACCGTGGCGGGGTTGTCCCCAATGCTTCCGCAGGGCAGGGAAGTCGTTGTCGGCGGAGTCGGCGCTCAGGTCGCGGGCGAGGAGGTGCAGCGGCCTCAGCACACCCCATCCCGCCTCGAAGTTGACCTCGAGGCGGCCCGTCTCCTCGTTCAACCGCCTGGGCTTGAGGTCGTTGAGGAACCTCAAGTACAGGCTGCCAATGAAATGGCAGGCTGCACAGTAGGCGGCGACGGTGGGGGTCCCCAGAAGAGTGAGGATCTCTGTCGCAGTCGGGGTGAACCGCTCCTCTCTCACCATCTCCAGGATGGAGGCGGAGAACTTGAGGAGGCGGGAGCACTGCTGAGGACGGGCATGCCACTTCGACCCCCGCTCACGGGCAAACCCCAGGCCCCGGGGGTAGCGCATGTCAAGTGCTTTCCCAAGCTCAGCATCCACGAAAATGACCCCGGCGGTTGACCGGCCGTTTGTCGGGTCGAGGACTGCAAGTACGCTGGCAACGTTGGCTGCCGGGTCGACCCGATGAGACATCATCAAGGCCTTCCCCGCCGTCTGCACTGCGTACTTCAGTGCGCCTCCAACCTTATGGTGCATGCACCGTAGGTGGACGATGGCGCCCCCCGCGTCCCTGGTCGCCTTCGCCTCCGTGCTAGCATGGTCGCTCAGGGTGGCGTTGCTAATACGGAGCTTGTGGGCGGAGACTATGCGGCGGACCGCCTGCAGGTTGGAGGTCTTCCCTGCAGCCTTCCCGTTCTTCAGGGGGAGGGCGGAGGCGCAGGCCCCGCGTACGCGATTCTCGTCTGCAGCGACGTGGGCGGTGACAACGTGCAGCGAGACACTACTCCGGCCCAAGGAGGAGGTGGCATCGTGGGCGAGGGAGAGGGTGGCCTTCTGCCGGTCTTTGCCTAGGCCCCCTCCGCCGGTCTGCGTCCTCGCGACATCCTCCAAGAAGACGGCGAAGGAAGCCGCTCCGCTCGGGATCTCGAATTCGCGGAGCGTCCAGCGAGAGGGGATCGGCATCTCCACCCCATCGCTCAGGAGCTTGATGATGTCGCGCAGCACCCTGCGCGACGACTCCTGACCGATGCCAGCCATCCGCAACTCCAACAGCGCCCGCAGCACCTTCATGGGGTAGGGCTCGGTGCAGGACTTCCGGCCCGTCACCCCACGAAGAACAATGTCCCCCTTGCGCCCGAGAACCTCGTGCGCAGCAGCCAACTCCTCCGTCAGCTGCGCAATGCGGTCCTTCGCCCTCAGCAAGGCCTTCTGCAAAGCCTTGACCTGCAAGACCCGCTCGGGGAGGGTCTTGGAGGGGCGCCCCACGGGGGCCGGCGGAGGCGTGCCCTGTCCGACGAAGTGGAGGCTGCACGGCCGTCCCGGCACTGCATTTCCGATGCAGTACTTCTTCTTCATCCCCCGGGTATCACTACCCTTCTCGTGAGGATGCAGAGCAGAAGACATGCAGTCGGCGTTCTCCTTCACCAGGGAGAAGAGGGCGGTGTCCGACACCTTCGCACCTGCGGGCAAGAGGGAGCGCAGGAGAGTCAGGTACTCGGCGCTGCTGATGCAGCACCACCCCTCACCAGCAGCCACAGCGTCACGCAACGCGTCCATCGCAGTCGCAACGGGGGAGTCGGTGTTGGCGTGGGAGGCGGAGTCAACGGGGCAGGCGGAGTCGGCGAGGTCGGCGAGGTCATCGAGGCTGGCGAGGTCGGCAGGGTCACTGCACACAGAAGAACCAATGTCGACATCGTCGGCGGGACTCGTCGGAGACGTCGGTGGGAGCGCGGCAGGCAGAGGTTTCGGCGGCACGGGAGTCGGTGACGGAGGCGCCTCAGGCTCATCAGGCTCGTCGTTGCCAGCAGCAGCAGGACCCCGCGTGACCGCCGAGATCACGCTCTGCGAGACGGGATCCGCATCCTCGGGGTGGGGGAGGAGCGCCGCCTGATCAGCGAGATCATCGGGCTCACCCAGAGGAGCGATCAGGACATCGTCGGGGAAGCAGCGGCCCGGGGACGAAGCAGTCAACTGCCGGATTGCCTCTTCGGAGGAGAGGGGATTGGGCCGACGGATATCTGCCAAGCAATACATCTTCTGCACGCCGTTTGAGGTCCGGCTCGTTACGGGTTTCGGCCATCCTGCGTTGCGGAGAAGCGCACCCGCGACCTTCCCCGTAGTCTCGTCTGGGATACCCTGCAGCTTGCACGCTTCCGCGAAGGTAACCAAGCCGGACATTATCAGAAGCTGTGGAACGTGCCAGTGCCTGCAGTGGGTTAGTGCTGTGTGAGCAACGTAGGTGCAGCAAAGTTAAAGTTAAGCAGTCTGCTGAGGGGTCCGCACACAACATCTGGGAGGCACGCAGAGTGACCGAGAGTGGAGGGGGCAAGGGGAGACACCGTTCTGTTTCGGTTACAATCGGTTACATGCCAAGAACAATCGGTTACAATCGGTTACAATCGGTTACATGACGAGGGCAATCGGTTACAATCGGTTACATGCCAAGAACAATCAGTTACAATCGGTTACATGCCAAGAACGATCGGTTACAATCGGTTACATGACGAGAACAATCGGTTACAATCGGTTACATGCCGAGAACAATCGGTTACAATCGGTTACATGCCAAGAACGATCGGTTACAATCGGTTACATGACGAGAACAATCGGTTACAATCGGTTACATGCCGAGAACAATCGGTTACAATCGGTTACATGCCAAGAACGATCGGTTACAATCGGTTACATGACGAGAACAATCGGTTACAATCGGTTACATGCCAAGAACGATCGGTTACAATCGGTTACATGCCGAGAACAATCGGTTACAATCGGTTACATGCCGAGAACAATCGGTTACAATCGGTTACAGGCCAAGAACAATCGGTTACAATCGGTTACATGCCGAGAACAATCGGTTACAGGCCAAGAACAATCGGTTACAATCGGTTACATGCCGAGAACAATCGGTTACAGGCCAAGAACAATCGGTTACAATCGGTTACATGCCAAGAACGATCGGTTACAATCGGTTACATGCCAAGAACAATCAGTTACAATCGGTTACATGCCAAGAACGATCGGTTACAATCGGTTACATGACGAGAACAATCGGTTACAATCGGTTACATGCCGAGAACAATCGGTTACAATCGGTTACATGCCAAGAACGATCGGTTACAATCGGTTACATGACGAGAACAATCGGTTACAATCGGTTACATGCCGAGAACAATCGGTTACAATCGGTTACATGCCAAGAACGATCGGTTACAATCGGTTACATGACGAGAACAATCGGTTACAATCGGTTACATGCCAAGAACGATCGGTTACAATCGGTTACATGCCGAGAACAATCGGTTACAATCGGTTACATGCCGAGAACAATCGGTTACAATCGGTTACAGGCCAAGAACAATCGGTTACAATCGGTTACATGCCGAGAACAATCGGTTACAGGCCAAGAACAATCGGTTACAATCGGTTACATGCCAAGAACGATCGGTTACAATCGGTTACATGACGAGGACAATCGGTTACAATCGGTTACATGCCGAGAACAATCGGTTACAGGCCAAGAACAATCGGTTACAATCGGTTACATGCCAAGAACGATCGGTTACAATCGGTTACATGCCAAGAACAATCAGTTACAATCGGTTACATGCCAAGAACGATCGGTTACAATCGGTTACATGCCGAGAACAATCGGTTACAATCGGTTACATGCCAAGAACGATCGGTTACAATCGGTTACATGACGAGGACAATCGGTTACAATCGGTTACATGCCGAGAACAATCGGTTACAGGCCAAGAACAATCGGTTACAATCGGTTACATGCCAAGAACGATCGGTTACAATCGGTTACATGCCAAGAACAATCAGTTACAATCGGTTACATGCCAAGAACGATCGGTTACAATCGGTTACATGCCGAGAACAATCGGTTACAATCGGTTACATGCCAAGAACGATCGGTTACAATCGGTTACATGACGAGGACAATCGGTTACAATCGGTGACATGCCGAGAACAATCGGTTACAATCGGTTACATGACGAGAACAATCAGTTACAATCGGTTACATGCCAAGAACGATCGGTTACAATCGGTTACATGACGAGGACAATCGGTTACAATCGGTTACATGCCAAGAACGATCGGTTACAATCGGTTACATGACGAGGACAATCGGTGACAATCGGTTACATGCCAAGAACAATCGGTTACAATCGGTTACAGGCCAAGAACGATCGGTTACAATCGGTTACATGACGAGGACAATCGGTTACAATCGGTTACATGCCAAGAACGATCGGTTACAATCGGTTACATGACGAGGACAATCGGTGACAATCGGTTACATGCCAAGAACAATCGGTTACAATCGGTTACATGACGAGGACAATCGGTGACAATCGGTTACATGCCAAGAACGATCGGTTACAATCGGTTACATGACGAGGACAATCGGTTACAATCGGATACATGCCAAGAACAATCGGTTACAATCGGTTACATGCCGAGAACAATCGGTTACAGTCGGTGACCTACCGAGAACAATCTCGCATCCTGGAGCAACCTATTGGCAGACCGTCCACAACCGTCTACAGACGAAAAAGAGACGTACCGTCCCCATCGTGACCAACTGGGGGTGTTTTTTGGGTGTGGACGGTCCGCCCGCAGCCTAGCAACCTCCAGTAACCTCTTGGCAGACCGTCCACAGCCGTCCACAACCATCCACAGCCATCCACAGCCGTCCACAACCGTCCACAACCGTCCACAGGTGAAAAAGTGCCAGAACACCCCAATATTGACCACCTGGGGGTGATTTTTGGGTGTGGACGGTCTGCCTGAGGCCGTAGAATGCGAAAAACCCGATTTTGGTACTCTATTGGCCTGTGGTGGCCCGTAGAAATGGAGTGTTTGCGATTTTGAGCCATTTTCCTAAGGAAACTGGCCCAGTTGGCTGGAAAATGTGAATTTTTGAATTTAAAATGCAACATCGAGCATTTAGAGAGTGTGGACGGTTGTGGACGGTCGTCCCGGACCGATTTGGGACCACTTTTGGTATAGGGTCGAAAAGACAATGCGATTTTAAAAAAAATAATTTTTTAGACAGCCAGGTCAGCAGGCTATGCCTCCTCTACCCGTAGTGTGAAGGATAGAGACCTCCTCAAGCGCACCCGGGTGATTGCTTTAGCTGGGGACCACTACGAACAAGTGGACATCCCAAGGGGCCAACTGCTAGACCTCATCAGGATGGCGCACCCCGCTTTCCTCACCACGGAGTCTGTAGGGGAGCAGGTTATCACCACGCCGGAGGGCATGGACGCAGCTACGGTGGAGGCAAAGTTGGTGCAAAGGGCCACGGACAAGGTGTACTGCCCGCACGACAGCTGTCGCACCTCCCTTATGCAATGTGGCGTGCCTATCCTCCGGGGGTCCATGCTGGGGCACCTGAACAAGCACGCAGCCAGGGGTGAAACGGTGACCCCCAGTGTCCTGCGCGCCATCGGGTATCGGGAGTGTGTTCGCTGCGAGAACGTCATCGCGCTCAAGTACACAGCGTGTTTGGCTTGTCGGCACAGACTCGAGCCGGAACCCGAAGCAGTGCCGGCGGGGGAAGGGGTGCAGGCAAAAGCCCTCCCAGGGCTCGAAGCAGTGAGAGCGGAGCACATCAAGGTGTGGGAATCCGTGCCGCACCACCTCGTCGCATCATGGACGCGGACGTTTGCCGGTCTACTCCGGGAGGTGGCGGCCCACAACACAGTGCAGGCATGGACAGCGCTGCTGCTGGCCCCGTCAGTCCTGCTACGGGGGGCGCGGATGGGGGACAGGATGGAGGGGACCATCAGGGACAGGCTGAGGACTTTCGATCGCTGGGCGAAGGGGGACTTCAACCTGCTGTGGGTAGAAGCGTGCGAGAAGAAGGCGCAGCCGCCAAAAGTGGGGGGGCCCCCGCGCCCTGGCGAAATGGAAAGGCGTGTCGCGAAGTATGCACGGCAGAATCGCATGTCCGCGGCACACAAGAGCCTCATCCCTGAGGTGGTGGCGGAGAACACAGACAGCACGCGTGCAGCCCTTGAATCGAAACACCCGACCGGAGTTCCACCGCATGCGCGCGAACCAGCCCCTGCCACGTGCCGGCCTTTCACCCCGGCCGAAGTGATGAGTGCACTCAAGACCTTCCCTAATGGGTCGGCCGGGGGTCAAGTGGGGCTACGCCCGGATCACGTCCGCCAGGCAGTTGAGTGTAAAGACGCGGCAGGGGCGAAGCCGTTGGCGTGGCTCACACAGGTGGTGAACCTGATGGCGTCAGGCAGGGCTCCGCAGGAGATCATGCCGATCCTGGCAGGCGCCAAGCTCACCGCTTTGAAGAAGAGCGACGGTGATGTGCGACCGATAGCGTGCGGTGAGACTCTGAGGAGGCTAACCGCCAAGCTGCTCTCCACTCGCCATAAAGACGCAGCACGGCGCATCCTGATGAAAGGGAAGCAGGTGGGCGTCGCAGTTCAACGGGGACTCGAGGCGGGTGTAGCGGTGGTGGCACAGTGGGCGGAGCGCGCCAAGGCGACAGCCGCAGGTGGTGGGCCCCGGGATGCTGTCGTTCTTAAAATCGATTTCAAGAACGCGTTCAACTCTGTCCACCGGGAGGCGTTCCTAGAGGTGGTTGAACGAGACATCCCGGGCCTCCTCCCTTTCGCACAGTGGTGCTACGGGAGTTCCCCATCGGTTCCTGTGTGAGGGAGGCTAAGTGTACGCAGCAACACATTCCGGGCAAGCCTTGCCCTCTTGGCACTTAGCCTTCCTACAAGTGTGGTGGAGAGGGGAGTGGGGAGTGGGCAGCACGATCTTCTGTTACCATTACTGTTCGTAGCGCAGGGGTACGCTGAGCGCGCGGCTGAAGTCACCAAAGACGCAGGTCGCCGCAGGACGCAGCGGAAGAGCCGCGCGATCAGCGCCGAACGACACCCCGGGTGGGAGGGAAGGGAAAAAGAGAAAGGCTTTGCGCAGTCCGTGGGAGAAAGTAAGTTGGAGCTTGTCGTTACCTGAGGTGTGGGGGGTTGTGTGTAAAACCCAAGAATTATACGGACTGCAAGCCAACATTCCTGTGACCGAATAGAGAAGGGGAGAGATGGCATGGAACCGAGGGGAGAGGGGGGCAGGAACCTTGGGAACTCCGACTAGTGAGCAGGCCCACTGTGGCCAGAGTTCCCCATCGGTTCCTGTGTGAGGGAGGCTAAGTGTACGCAGCAACACATTCCGGGCAAGCCTTGCCCTCTTGGCACTTAGCCTTCCTACAAGTGTGGTGGAGAGGGGAGTGGGGAGTGGGCAGCACGATCTTCTGTTACCATTACTGTTCGTAGCGCAGGGGTACGCTGAGCGCGCGGCTGAAGTCACCAAAGACGCAGGTCGCCGCAGGACGCAGCGGAAGAGCCGCGCGATCAGCGCCGAACGACACCCCTTCGCTACCCCTGCGCTACCTCCGGCTCGGCTTGTCTGCGGGGTTATCCCGTGATTTGATGTAGGCCCATTGCACCGCTGTGAAATATGATGACGTCAGCCCCAGGATCCGCATCACCTCTCTGTTCAGTGCCCGAGCCGGAGAATACCCGCGCTGCAGCGCCCCGATCACCGCGGTGTTGTCAAGGTACCACTTCACGTTGGCACCCCAGGCGTTCTCCCCGACACACTCCTCCATGCCGTAGACCACAGCACGTGCCTCAAGCACCGCGATCCGCGTCGACCGCTGCTCCTCCGGCAGTTCGTCAGCCTCTTCCCAGGTCCAGCGTCGCCCAAACGATCGAAGAGCGCCGCCTGCTGACACCACAACACCGCACCCCGTCACCGAAGCATCCGACCAGATCTCTACCCCCCGGCCTCGGCTCATCTCGGTGAACTCCTTGTACATCCTCGGTTGGAGCGCAGCGTCGATCCAACGCACCGCCGCCTCAGTCGTTTGCGCGGAGAGCTGTACTTCTTCGTCCGGGTGTGCACCACGGTTCAATGCGTTGCTGTTGCGGCGCAGGGCGATGATGGCGTCGATAAACCTGCCCAGAGGCTGCACCACCAGGGGCGAGGCCCACACCAGACGACTACCCAAGGATTCCAAGTCGCACCGCCTAACCCTCGGCTTCGTCTCGCCCTGAGCCATCAGGTCCGCCCGCGCCGCCCTCAGCTTCCTCGCCACCTTGGGCCCAACGCCCACCTCTCGACGGCAGTGGAAGCCGAACCCGAGGAAGACGTACTCCGTGTCACCGTCGCTCGCCTCAGATATCGTCGCGCCGGCGCGTCTCGCTGCCACGTCAAACGCCGCCGTTGCCTCCCGAACACGCTCCCAGGTGCCCGCGTACCGCACGTTGTCGACATACACGTCAACGCACAGTTCCGGAGTGGATGTGGATGGGGAGGGAGAGAATACCGCCGTGGGGGGGGTTGAGAGATAGCAGTGGGAAAGTGCATACATGATCAGGTGCATCAACTCTGGGGACCACGACGCCCCCATTGGCAAACGGGTCAGGCAGTATGCCTCCCCCTTGTCATCACGGTATGTGAAGTATTTCTGAGACTCTTCGGGAATGGGGATCTGAAAAAAGGAAGCCGCTAGGTCTCTTTGGGAGGCGCACTCGCATTCCACCCTGGACAACACTGTTGGGGAGGTGGGGAAAACAACTTGGCAGCGGTATCCATAAGCTGCCGCGAGGGAGTTGTGGTCTTTGGTCCACATGATGGGCCTCAGTCGGCCCCCGTGTGGGCCATACCCCTGCTTTTCTTCGAAGACAACGAAAGGGGAAATAGCCAGAACAGGGTTTCTCTTGCCAAAATCAAAGTCCGGGGCTCTCCGCACCAGCCCTGCCTCTTCCAGCTGCACCGAAAAACGAGAAGAAAAGGCCTGGCTCTTGGGTTTCACAGTTGCCGGGGTCCAGCTCTGCTCTGAGACCTCCCGCGCCATGGCCTGGGGGTTGGCTGTCATGTCCAGCAGTGTGCTGATCCTTTCACGCACTGGCCCCTTGGCCATCCGAAGTACCTCAGGAATAGAAATAATAGGGACTTTTTTGCAATGCAACGGGGCTTTTAGTTGTTCTTGGGTTGGAAGGGAACCCCTGGACACCCGTTTTCCCATGCCGGAGTGGCTACTATGCTCGGGGGGGGCACCAAGTTCCGTTAAAGACGGGCACAACACTCTGGGGAGAGGGCCAGGGCCACCTCCTCGTTCACGTTCGCGAGGTATCTCATGGTGGTGGGGGGAAGAATGGGGTTCGCGGTTTTGTGCCTGGCAATCCTGGGGATGTCCTGGGGGGGGAGGATACCGTTGGCTGCCAGTGTGGCTAGAAATTGCAGGGCCCCCCGTCGGGGTGAATGAAGCGTCCACTCTTGGCAGTTGGGGCATTGGCGGAGAAGGCGCAGAAATTGGGAGTGGGGGACACCGAACAGAAGGGATTCCAAGGGGCATGTCTGTCTTTTCTCCACCACGAACGCAATCAGACGCTCCAAACCCGCCCCCGCTGCAACTGCGAACCTGCGATCCACAAATGGGGTCGTCTTGATTGCCTTTGACCTGTAAAAATCCACCACGAGTCGTGTTCCACATGCTGTGGGTTTCACATCCTTTACCGTGAGATCTGCCGCATCGCGGTAGCGGCAGGCTGTCTTCCACAGAAACAACAACAGGTTCGCCTCCACCTCGTGCCCCCTTGTGAACAGAACAAACACCGCCTGGGTCACTTCGGCCTTTTTTGCGGGGACAGCTTGCTTCGGGGGGGAAAAGGGGGTCGCACGAGCCAGTGCGTTGGCATAGCCCTGAAGGGGGAGCGGGGACCAATTCCCCTGCTGCAGACCGACTGCGTTTATTGCCGATGCATAATTTTTGACTGTGCTTGTTGTCAAGTGGGTCATTCCCGCCAGAAACAGAACTGCTGCATCTTCCGAGGGGGGTAGGGAGAGGTCTGCTGTCACACACCAACTTTCCAGTCTTTTCCATAGCCCACCCCTGGTGGAGATTGTGCGTTCCGCCAGGCTCTCTTTCATGACTTCTTCCAGCCGTTCCTTTGCTTCCCACAGAGTGTGGTCGTCCCTGGCCCGGGTCCTTGCCGGCGCAGCTTGCGTGTACACCTCCGACAGAGTGTTCTGGACGATGTTCTGGGGGGCGGGAGGGGGGGTAGGGGGTTGGGGGGGCCTTTCCTGTCCCAGTTTTTGGCAGAGTGCCGTGATTTGGCCGAGTGCCTGCATGATGTCCTGGCCGAGTGCCGGTGTTAATTCCAGTTGGTGTTGCCCCGGGGTTTCCCCCCCTTTCCCCCCTTTCCCTGAAATGTGTGGTGGGGGTAGGGGGAATACCGATTCGGGGGGGGAAAAGACTGGGGAGGGCCACCGTTGCCCCCCTTTCCCCCCTTCGTCGTGCGTGCACGCCCCGCCAGCTTGGCGATGGCCCGGTCAGCAGCGGATGCTTCCGTGTCGGCCGTCCGCATCTCCGCCTCCACCTGCGCCCGGGGGATCCTGTGTTGTTTCCACGTCTCATTCACCACCAGCTCGTGCAGCAGCTGGTTCCCCATCTGGGTCACGGTGGTGGACCAGAACCCCCGCTCAGCAGCCTCCTGCGCGAGGGCGACCCACGTGCTCAGGTGGGTCACCTTGTTCGATGTCCCGAACTGCAGCCTCAGGTCTCGGATCATCTCCCGCGCCGCTGCCACCCCTCCTGCCTTCAAAAACCCCTGCCACTGGGAGACGCAAGCCGGCCTCATGTTGGGCAGGCTGAGGGCCGACTGCAGGTTCCCGATTGTCGGGAGCTTGGGGGGGTCCTGGGCAGGGGGGCTGCTCCCCTCCGGTTGCGCCTGTGCCGCCCCGGCCTCACCTCCCGCTTTCCCCCCAGTCCCCGCCTGCTTGGCGCCTTCGCGGACCGCCTTGGCGAGGTCTAGTACCGACTCTCTCATGAGGTCGAGTTGTGCCTTGGTCTGCTTCCTCGCGTATTCATGCACCGATCTGAGGTTGGCGTAGTCAAACCCCACCACGGGGATGGTGCATTCTTGCAACCCCGTGGGCTCGACTTCATCGAGTTCCTCTAACGGCAGGGTGTAGAGGATGGTGTACGTGTTGTCCTCATTTTGTCGCAGCACCCCCGCGTGGCGAGAGTACTCTCCCCCAATTTCGTCGCCATCCTGTGGGGATGCTCTGACCTCGTACACAATCTCGGTCACTCCGCGCTGGTGGAGCCTGTCGAGCATCTGTGTAACCGCTTCCATTTTAAGAGCTTCTCCCACGGACTGCTTCTCTGAAGTGTAAAAAGAGAAAGGCTTTGCGCAGTCCGTGGGAGAAAGTAAGTTGGAGCTTGTCGTTACCTGAGGTGTGGGGGGTTGTGTGTAAAACCCAAGAATTATACGGACTGCAAGCCAACATTCCTGTGACCGAATAGAGAAGGGGAGAGATGGCATGGAACCGAGGGGAGAGGGGGGCAGGAACCTTGGGAACTCCGACTAGTGAGCAGGCCCACTGTGGCCAGTCCCCCTCCACACTATCGTACAGTGGGCACGTCTTCCAGTCCACGTGTGGAGTTCAGCAGGGGGACCCCCTCGGACCACTTCTTTTCTCCCTAGCCATTAAAGAGCTAGCTGAGATGCTGGTCGGGCACTTCGCAGGGTGTGGAGGTAGTGTCTTCTACCTGGACGACGGCGTGCTGATGGGGCCAGCGGGAGTCGTGAAGGAGGCGCTGGATTTCGTGGTGAAGTGGAGCAAGGAGAAGGGGTTGGAGGTCAAGCTGGACAAGTGTGAGCTTATCGACCTCAACCGCCTCTCGAAGACCGAGCTTGAAGCGCAAGGGTTCCTTCTTCGCCTCCCTGATGAGACTGACAAGCCGGGAGTGGTGTACCGTGAGGGGGGCGAT
This sequence comes from Rhynchopus euleeides, assembly GCA_963210315.1. Lineage (NCBI taxonomy): Eukaryota > Euglenozoa > Diplonemea > Diplonemida > Diplonemidae > Rhynchopus > Rhynchopus euleeides. The sequence continues at coordinate 1,863,459 of OY723257.1, forward strand.
TTCACCCTCCTGGGCACGCCCATAGGGTCGCGAGAGTTCTGCGAGCGCTACATGGACGAGAAGCTGGCTGAATTCGCGCCTTACCTTGAGGCGTTGGCGACGCTCGAAGACAGGCAAGTGGCCCTTGCTCTCCTCCGGCATTGCGAGGGTTTCGCGCGCCTGGTGTTCTACATGCGTGCACTGGGACATAGGGGTGCGACGGAATACCTGGCGAAGAGCGATGCGGCGGTCGAGAAGTGCCTGACTCGTATCCTCTGCCTGGCGGACGACACTCTCCCGGACGACGCCATGCGACAGGCGACGCTGCCGGTCCGGGTGGGTGGGCTCGGTATACGCCGTTCTACGGAGCACTGGCACGCCGCAGCGATGGCTTCCATGCAGAACGGGTATCTGTTATGTCGGGAGTTGGACAAGGAGTTCACCTGGGATACGGCGGCGTGGCACACCCTGAGCTCGGCCTACAACAACGACGTGAGCGAGGGGGATGCTGTGGATTCGGAGTCCCGCCCCACGGAGATGGTGAAACAGAAGGACCTCTCCCTGGCCATCATCGACGTTCACCACCGAGACTTGCACGAGCGGGCAGACGCCAGTGACAGAGCCAGGTACCGGTCCCTGTCACTCCCTCATGCAGGGGCCACGTATGCGGGCAAGCTGACGGAAGAGACGCGTGTCGGGGGAGAGGAAATGGTTGTGGTGACGCGGCACAGGCTGGGCATCTCCCTCTTCGAGCCAGACGCCAAGTGCGGCAGGTGTGGGCAAGAGATGGACACGCACGGCACCCACGCGCTGAACTGTAGGGTGGGGGGTGGGCCCACTCGGCGTCACGATGTCGTGCGGGACAGCCTGTACAGGCTCGCGGTGGAAGCGGGTACGAGCCCCGAGATGGAGACGCTCCACATCCTTCCGGACTCCCAGGAGCGCCCCGGGGACATTGTCACTCGCCGGGTGTGGCCGCGGGTCATCGACGTGACGATCCGCAATCCCCTCGCGGCTTCCGTGGTCCAAGCTGCTGCGAGGTTTACTGGAGCGGCGGCGGCAGCGGGGGAGGCAGAGAAGAACAGGAGGTATCGTGATCCCTGCAGGAGATCTGGCCAGATTTTCGCGGCCTTTGCGATGGAGGCTTTCGGGGGTCTGGGGCCGTCGGCGCACCAGGTTTTCGGCAAGCTGGGCCGCCTAGCAGCAGAACGGACGGGGCGAAGCAGGGTTCTGGTCACCCAGAGCCACGCCACCAGAGTGAGTAGCGCGTACAGCCACATCCTGGGTCGAACACTCCTTGAATGCGGCCCCATATCACCAGCAGCAGTGAGCCGGACGGCGTTGGCTACAGAGGCCGCGGCCCCCCTGAACCCGGACCACTTCATGCGGTTCTCGGTTGACTCGCGTGGGGAGGGGGAGGTGTTCATTGACCCTGATGAGGAGCGCCCTGTGCCCCAGGCGGACCCGGTCCCTCGGGCAGAGGCAGCACCGACATCTCCGTCCCCCTCTGTCGTCATCGAAAAGTGGAGAGACAAGCGAGGAGGGGCGCGAGTGGCTATTGAGGACCTGGCAGAGGGGCTTGGTAATGCTCTTACGATGCCAGAACAGGTCGCCGCCCTGGGTGGGTCAGTGGCGGAGGGGGCCCCAGCAACGTGGGTGGTGGCGGTGACGGCCGCGGCGTGTGACCTGGGGTTTGACATCGACGCTGACAAGCTTCTGCGCCTGGCGGTGGTGTGCGTCCGTCGAGCGCCCACACTCCGTCTGCTCCTCTCAGACCCCGACGAGTGGGCGGGGCGTATGCTGGCTTCCGGGGGTGGCGAAGACGTGGACCAGGTGGCCCTCCGTGGGGTGGCGGTGGCCCTCGACGTCCACGCTGTGGTTTTTAGAGACAACCTCCCCCCTCTTCTCGTGGCCCCAGGTGAACCATGCCAAGCGCTTTTTGTGGGCGGCGTGGACGGGGGGTTCAAGCCGGTCACGGTGCCGGACCAGGTGGTGGAACAGGTCACATACACGAAGTGTGTGGAGGTCGAGGTGCCGCAGGGCCCGGTTATCCCGGGGCGCGTGGATGTGTCGGGGTCACCGGGTTGCTGTCAGTTCTGTGCGTCGCTCTTCACCACGGCCGTGCACCATGGGGAGTGTGGTCACTGCTCGAGGATGGTGTGCCCGACCTGCTGTGGGCTGGGCGAAGACGACACCAGGTGCGTCTGCACGCCACTACCTCTGCCACGCGAGGACCAAGGGGTGGCCCCTCATCCGCCGGGGCAAGCGGAGCCCCCTCCTCCGCCCCCGGCGAGCACCGCACTGACAAAGGCTTTGCTGGAGGGCCGGGCCCCAGGGGGAGGGGACGGTCTGTCCAGGCTGCAACGGTCTTTGGGGATGCAGGAGTGCACGGGGTTCCGTTTCACACCAGGCGACTGCTTCTTCGATGCGGCGGCTTTCATTATGGGGGGCTCGGCGGCGGGCATGCGGAGGCTAGCCGTCCAGGCGGTGCTACGTGACCCAGGCCTTTGTGCTCGGGCCGAGCCGAACAGCGAGTCCTGGGCTGCGGCCATGCGAGTCGAGGGTAGCCGGGACGAGGCTTCTTGGGCGGAACAGGTAGCAGTACATGGACTTGCGCTGGGGTCGGGGTGGGCTGTGGTGGTCCTATCTGATCAAGCGCCCCCCACGGTCCACCGCCCCCGGGTGAAGCCTTTCGTCGGAGTGCTTGGAGTCAAGCATCAGGGAAAGCACTACACCCCCCTTTTGGTGCCCCCACCTCTGGCGGAGGCAGTGTCTGCCCTCGCCCCCTCGCCGGTGTTGGGGCGGACTGGCTGTCCAGGGGGGGAGCAGGGCCTCCCCATGTGCCAGGTGCCGTCCCAGCCGTCGCGCCGCCGCTTTTACTGTGCCCGCTGTGCAGAGGCGGTGGATACCGCAGTCGAACACTGGCGTTGTTTCGGTTGCGATTGCAGGGCGTGTGGGGAATGCGTGGAGCAGGGGGAGACCTGTATGGATCTGGGGCCTCGGGACGCGGAGGAGCCGCCTGCGAGGGTCCCGCAGCCGCAGGACCAGGGTGATCCCCCTCGACGAGAAGGTGATCCCCCTCCTGCACCCACCGGCGCCCCGGCCACCGGCCGCTCCGACCCGACCGCCACCGAGGAAGGCTCCAACCCTGCGCAAGCACCAGCCACCTCGATGTCGTCGCAGCCGAAGCGGAAGCGGGAGTCGGCATCGCCGCAGCGTGGTCAGGAGATGGATGAGGACGACGGGGCCACGACGGTGGGGGAGTGGGAGGAGCAGTTCTGCCCCGACGTGCACCGACCGCAGGAGGAGCAGGAGGCGGCGCTCCGGGCCATTCAGGCTTGGTGGGCCGAGTTGGGGGATGACAAGGCCTCACAGGCGGAGGCGTACAACGTGGTCTGTTGTCGTCTGAGGGCGCGGGCAGGCAAGCGGGCGCGGGCGAGCCGGCCAGGGGCGCGGGGGTCTTCGCAGCGGAGTTCCCAGGGGTCCCAGAGCCAGGGGAGTAGGGCCGCCAGGGGAGCGAGATAGCCGTAGGTCGGCTCCCCCCCCCCCTACCCCCCTCTTTCCTTTCGCCCCTCCCCCCCCCCCTCCCGTTCCCCACCCCCGTGCCCCCTTCCCCTTTCTTCCGGTGAATGCGCCAGCGGAGTCGGTCCACGCCCTCGCTGTCAGTCGCTTTCGCCTCTCCCCCCCTGCCCCCCCCCCCCCCTTTACCTCGCCCCCTTTTCCCCTCACCAGCGGGCTGCCCCTTGTGAATGGTAGATTTGCCTACAGCCCCTTGTTCATGCCGCCAGCACGGAGCCCCACGCAGCTCAACCCCGGCCAGTGCGCGGTTTGTTTGCCCTAGAGCTTTGTTGTTTGTGTAGTTCATGTTACAGTGCTAAGAGCCCGTAGAAGCAAAAGTAGAACCTGCTGCGCTAGCCCCACCAAGCAGCCACAGTACGACAGGACGCGCGCAGGCACCGGGCCCCCTCTCCTAAAAAAAAGTCAAATTCGTTCGATCAGTCGAAATCATTGTTGCAGCAATGTCACACCAAATCACGATTTTGGCTGCATCTACCAACGTCTACCAGCGTCTACCTGCATCTACCTGCGTCTACAAGCCAGAAATGGTGATTTTCACCCAGAAACACCCCAGAATGGGCCGTCTGAGGCCGAAAATGTTGGTCTACAGTGACTACACCCTCCGAATGGCCATAGATGGGGGTATGGAAATTTAGTCATTCTTAGTGAGTTCCCCATCGGTTCCTGTGTGAGGGAGGCTAAGTGTACGCAGCAACACATTCCGGGCAAGCCTTGCCCTCTTGGCACTTAGCCTTCCTACAAGTGTGGTGGAGAGGGGAGTGGGGAGTGGGCAGCACGATCTTCTGTTACCATTACTGTTCGTAGCGCAGGGGTACGCTGAGCGCGCGGCTGAAGTCACCAAAGACGCAGGTCGCCGCAGGACGCAGCGGAAGAGCCGCGCGATCAGCGCCGAACGACACCCCGGGTGGGAGGGAAGGGAAAAAGAGAAAGGCTTTGCGCAGTCCGTGGGAGAAAGTAAGTTGGAGCTTGTCGTTACCTGAGGTGTGGGGGGTTGTGTGTAAAACCCAAGAATTATACGGACTGCAAGCCAACATTCCTGTGACCGAATAGAGAAGGGGAGAGATGGCATGGAACCGAGGGGAGAGGGGGGCAGGAACCTTGGGAACTCCGACTAGTGAGCAGGCCCACTGTGGCCACACTTTTAGGCGATTTACGCGCGGTTTTTCGGCTGGGGAAAAGAGAGTAAGATTTTCGAAAAAAATCGATTTTTTCGCAAAAAATCGCATTGTGTCGTAGTCGCGCGTAGTCACCCGTAGTCGCCAGGTCGAGGTTACCAGATTCCATACCCCCCCGGGGTACTGAATTACCGATTTTTCGACATGTCGAAAAAAAAAAATTTCGCCGAAAAAAAAATTTTTTTTTTTCGGCCGACTAAACCGAAAATCGGGCCCTCTGGGGTGCCACACCGATATTTTTCGGATTTTTTTCGGATTTTTTTTCGATTTTTTTTGGTTGGGGTGGCCACCAGTCCAGGCTGCTGCCCCAGGGTGGCCGGATTTTCGACATGTCGAAAAAAAAAATTTTTTTGGCCGAAAAAAAAATTTTCCGGGGGGCTTCGCCCCCCGGACCCCCCATGTGGGGGGCTCCGCCCCCCACGCCCCCCGCCCCCGCCCCCCCCCACCTCCCACCTCCCTCCCGGCCGGGGGCCGGTACGGTCGGTCGTCGGCTGCGGCCAAAGGGCGTGCGGTAGCCGACGCCCTTTTGTGCTCGCCTCCTCCCTCCCACACCTCTTTGTCCTCTTTCATGACGCGTCACCCTGCCTCCACGCTCTGACTTCTGTGACCCGCATGCCGCGTTGAGAGCAAGTCTTCCGTGTGCTGTCACCGAGACCAGGCCACTATCTGCTCTCAGGTTGGTAGCAATGGCCTTTTACCTGATGTCAAGCCCACGTGACAAAGACTCGTGCAGCTGAGGTCCTGGCTGGTCTGTCCTGTTGTCTGGGATCCTGTTCCCCCCCGCACCCCCCCTTCCCACACATGGCCACAGTGGGCCTGCTCACTAGTCGGAGTTCCCAAGGTTCCTGCCCCCCTCTCCCCTCGGTTCCATGCCATCTCTCCCCTTCTCTATTCGGTCACAGGAATGTTGGCTTGCAGTCCGTATAATTCTTGGGTTTTACACACAACCCCCCACACCTCAGGTAACGACAAGCTCCAACTTACTTTCTCCCACGGACTGCGCAAAGCCTTTCTCTTTTTACACTTCAGAGAAGCAGTCCGTGGGAGAAGCTCTTAAAATGGAAGCGGTTACACAGATGCTCGACAGGCTCCACCAGCGCGGAGTGACCGAGATTGTGTACGAGGTCAGAGCATCCCCACAGGATGGCGACGAAATTGGGGGAGAGTACTCTCGCCACGCGGGGGTGCTGCGACAAAATGAGGACAACACGTACACCATCCTCTACACCCTGCCGTTAGAGGAACTCGATGAAGTCGAGCCCACGGGGTTGCAAGAATGCACCATCCCCGTGGTGGGGTTTGACTACGCCAACCTCAGATCGGTGCATGAATACGCGAGGAAGCAGACCAAGGCACAACTCGACCTCATGAGAGAGTCGGTACTAGACCTCGCCAAGGCGGTCCGCGAAGGCGCCAAGCAGGCGGGGACTGGGGGGAAAGCGGGAGGTGAGGCCGGGGCGGCACAGGCGCAACCGGAGGGGAGCAGCCCCCCTGCCCAGGACCCCCCCAAGCTCCCGACAATCGGGAACCTGCAGTCGGCCCTCAGCCTGCCCAACATGAGGCCGGCTTGCGTCTCCCAGTGGCAGGACTTTTTGAAGGCAGGAGGGGTGGCAGCGGCGCGGGAGATGATCCGGGACCTGAGGCTGCAGTTCGGGACATCGAACAAGGTGACCCACCTGAGCACGTGGGTCGCCCTCGCGCAGGAGGCTGCTGAGCGGGGGTTCTGGTCCACCACCGTGACCCAGATGGGGAACCAGCTGCTGCACGAGCTGGTGGTGAATGAGGCGTGGAAACAACACAGGATCCCCCGGGCGCAGGTGGAGGCGGAGATGCGGACGGCCGACACGGAAGCATCCGCTGCTGACCGGGCCATCGCCAAGCTGGCGGGGCGTGCACGCACGACGAAGGGGGGAAAGGGGGGCAACGGTGGCCCTCCCCAGTCTTTTCCCCCCCCGAATCGGTATTCCCCCTACCCCCACCACACATTTCAGGGAAAGGGGGGAAAGGGGGGGAAACCCCGGGGCAACACCAACTGGAATTAACACCGGCACTCGGCCAGGACATCATGCAGGCACTCGGCCAAATCACGGCACTCTGCCAAAAACTGGGACAGGAAAGGCCCCCCCAACCCCCTACCCCCCCTCCCGCCCCCCAGAACATCGTCCAGAACACTCTGTCGGAGGTGTACACGCAAGCTGCGCCGGCAAGGACCCGGGCCAGGGACGACCACACTCTGTGGGAAGCAAAGGAACGGCTGGAAGAAGTCATGAAAGAGAGCCTGGCGGAACGCACAATCTCCACCAGGGGTGGGCTATGGAAAAGACTGGAAAGTTGGTGTGTGACAGCAGACCTCTCCCTACCCCCCTCGGAAGATGCAGCAGTTCTGTTTCTGGCGGGAATGACCCACTTGACAACAAGCACAGTCAAAAATTATGCATCGGCAATAAACGCAGTCGGTCTGCAGCAGGGGAATTGGTCCCCGCTCCCCCTTCAGGGCTATGCCAACGCACTGGCTCGTGCGACCCCCTTTTCCCCCCCGAAGCAAGCTGTCCCCGCAAAAAAGGCCGAAGTGACCCAGGCGGTGTTTGTTCTGTTCACAAGGGGGCACGAGGTGGAGGCGAACCTGTTGTTGTTTCTGTGGAAGACAGCCTGCCGCTACCGCGATGCGGCAGATCTCACGGTAAAGGATGTGAAACCCACAGCATGTGGAACACGACTCGTGGTGGATTTTTACAGGTCAAAGGCAATCAAGACGACCCCATTTGTGGATCGCAGGTTCGCAGTTGCAGCGGGGGCGGGTTTGGAGCGTCTGATTGCGTTCGTGGTGGAGAAAAGACAGACATGCCCCTTGGAATCCCTTCTGTTCGGTGTCCCCCACTCCCAATTTCTGCGCCTTCTCCGCCAATGCCCCAACTGCCAAGAGTGGACGCTTCATTCACCCCGACGGGGGGCCCTGCAATTTCTAGCCACACTGGCAGCCAACGGTATCCTCCCCCCCCAGGACATCCCCAGGATTGCCAGGCACAAAACCGCGAACCCCATTCTTCCCCCCACCACCATGAGATACCTCGCGAACGTGAACGAGGAGGTGGCCCTGGCCCTCTCCCCAGAGTGTTGTGCCCGTCTTTAACGGAACTTGGTGCCCCCCCCGAGCATAGTAGCCACTCCGGCATGGGAAAACGGGTGTCCAGGGGTTCCCTTCCAACCCAAGAACAACTAAAAGCCCCGTTGCATTGCAAAAAAGTCCCTATTATTTCTATTCCTGAGGTACTTCGGATGGCCAAGGGGCCAGTGCGTGAAAGGATCAGCACACTGCTGGACATGACAGCCAACCCCCAGGCCATGGCGCGGGAGGTCTCAGAGCAGAGCTGGACCCCGGCAACTGTGAAACCCAAGAGCCAGGCCTTTTCTTCTCGTTTTTCGGTGCAGCTGGAAGAGGCAGGGCTGGTGCGGAGAGCCCCGGACTTTGATTTTGGCAAGAGAAACCCTGTTCTGGCTATTTCCCCTTTCGTTGTCTTCGAAGAAAAGCAGGGGTATGGCCCACACGGGGGCCGACTGAGGCCCATCATGTGGACCAAAGACCACAACTCCCTCGCGGCAGCTTATGGATACCGCTGCCAAGTTGTTTTCCCCACCTCCCCAACAGTGTTGTCCAGGGTGGAATGCGAGTGCGCCTCCCAAAGAGACCTAGCGGCTTCCTTTTTTCAGATCCCCATTCCCGAAGAGTCTCAGAAATACTTCACATACCGTGATGACAAGGGGGAGGCATACTGCCTGACCCGTTTGCCAATGGGGGCGTCGTGGTCCCCAGAGTTGATGCACCTGATCATGTATGCACTTTCCCACTGCTATCTCTCAACCCCCCCCACGGCGGTATTCTCTCCCTCCCCATCCACATCCACTCCGGAACTGTGCGTTGACGTGTATGTCGACAACGTGCGGTACGCGGGCACCTGGGAGCGTGTTCGGGAGGCAACGGCGGCGTTTGACGTGGCAGCGAGACGCGCCGGCGCGACGATATCTGAGGCGAGCGACGGTGACACGGAGTACGTCTTCCTCGGGTTCGGCTTCCACTGCCGTCGAGAGGTGGGCGTTGGGCCCAAGGTGGCGAGGAAGCTGAGGGCGGCGCGGGCGGACCTGATGGCTCAGGGCGAGACGAAGCCGAGGGTTAGGCGGTGCGACTTGGAATCCTTGGGTGGTCGTCTGGTGTGGGCCTCGCCCCTGGTGGTGCAGCCTCTGGGCAGGTTTATCGACGCCATCATCGCCCTGCGCCGCAACAGCAACGCATTGAACCGTGGTGCACACCCGGACGAAGAAGTACAGCTCTCCGCGCAAACGACTGAGGCGGCGGTGCGTTGGATCGACGCTGCGCTCCAACCGAGGATGTACAAGGAGTTCACCGAGATGAGCCGAGGCCGGGGGGTAGAGATCTGGTCGGATGCTTCGGTGACGGGGTGCGGTGTTGTGGTGTCAGCAGGCGGCGCTCTTCGATCGTTTGGGCGACGCTGGACCTGGGAAGAGACTGACGAACTGCCGGAGGAGCAGCGGTCGACGCGGATCGCGGTGCTTGAGGCACGTGCTGTGGTCTACGGCATGGAGGAGTGTGTCGGGGAGAACGCCTGGGGTGCCAACGTGAAGTGGTACCTTGACAACACCGCGGTGATCGGGGCGCTGCAGCGCGGGTATTCTCCGGCTCGGGCACTGAACAGAGAGGTGATGCGGATCCTGGGGCTGACGTCATCATATTTCACAGCGGTGCAATGGGCCTACATCAAATCACGGGATAACCCCGCAGACAAGCCGAGCCGGAGGTAGCGCAGGGGTAGCGAAGGGGTGTCGTTCGGCGCTGATCGCGCGGCTCTTCCGCTGCGTCCTGCGGCGACCTGCGTCTTTGGTGACTTCAGCCGCGCGCTCAGCGTACCCCTGCGCTACGAACAGTAATGGTAACAGAAGATCGTGCTGCCCACTCCCCACTCCCCTCTCCACCACACTTGTAGGAAGGCTAAGTGCCAAGAGGGCAAGGCTTGCCCGGAATGTGTTGCTGCGTACACTTAGCCTCCCTCACACAGGAACCGATGGGGAACTCTGGCCACAGTGGGCCTGCTCACTAGTCGGAGTTCCCAAGGTTCCTGCCCCCCTCTCCCCTCGGTTCCATGCCATCTCTCCCCTTCTCTATTCGGTCACAGGAATGTTGGCTTGCAGTCCGTATAATTCTTGGGTTTTACACACAACCCCCCACACCTCAGGTAACGACAAGCTCCAACTTACTTTCTCCCACGGACTGCGCAAAGCCTTTCTCTTTTTCCCTTCCCTCCCACCCGGGGTGTCGTTCGGCGCTGATCGCGCGGCTCTTCCGCTGCGTCCTGCGGCGACCTGCGTCTTTGGTGACTTCAGCCGCGCGCTCAGCGTACCCCTGCGCTACGAACAGTAATGGTAACAGAAGATCGTGCTGCCCACTCCCCACTCCCCTCTCCACCACACTTGTAGGGAATCATACCTTGGCCGGGCTATCGCAGACAGGGGGCACACACACGTCGACTCGGCTATAGTTCTCCTGGTGGTGTGTGTGCGCAACGACAAGAAAGGCAAAGGCAATGGGTAGTGGGGGTGTTGATGGGAAGGGGGAAGGGGGACTTCCGGTTCAGCTTTTCCTCACTTGCAACGCGAAGGGGTTAAGAGATCCCGCGACAACCGCCAATTCAGGCTGTTGAGGCGAGGTCCGGGGGATGGAGGGTGGGACAATAAAAGAAAGCGGACAAGACGAAGAGTGTTGGCCGCGGGGAGATTACCCTGATGAAGGGGGTGTTGTGTGGTGTGGTGTTAAAGTTATATACAAAGTGTCCCGGGAAGGTGCATGGGCACAACATGGGGGGAGAGAGAGAGGGGAAAGGCAACAGGATTGGGGTTGTGGGGTGTCAGGGGTGATGAGGGGGATGGGGGTGTCTGCTGCCAATGGCCTTGGGTCATATTCCCTCAGTAAACTGTGAGAATCATACCTTGGCCGGGCTATCGCAGACAGGGGGCACACACACGTCGACTCGGCTATAGTTCTCCTGGTGGTGTGTGTGCGCAACGACAAGAAAGGCAAAGGCAATGGGTAGTGGGGGTGTTGATGGGAAGGGGGAAGGGGGACTTCCGGTTCAGCTTTTCCTCACTTGCAACGCGAAGGGGTTAAGAGATCCCGCGACAACCGCCAATTCAGGCTGTTGAGGCGAGGTCTCCGCCTGCCCCACCGCGAGTGAAGAAGCGCCGCACCGCAAGTGAAACCTGGTCCCGGGTTTCGGGAGAAGAAATGCAAGAGGGGGGGATACGGGAAGGGAGATCTGCCGGATTGGCAGAGGTGTGGACGTATCCAACGGAAAAAGACAAAACCTGGAGGGCTGTGAGGTATTCTACCGCCTCCAGGACGGACTTGTTAATAAGATTGCAGGCGGCACACAGCCGCTTGCGCACAACAGCTGCCACGGTCGTATTGTCGACCCAGATCTCTACAGCCCCCCCGCACACAGACCGGGGAAGGGCTCGCACTGTTTTGTTGAGGGCCATCGCCTCGAGAATGTTAATGTGCAGCTGGGACTCGGCTGCGGTCCACGAGTCACCAATGACCTGCATTTCTTGTGTAAAGGAATCTATTAAGACGCCACCCCAACCCTTGAGGGAGGCGTCAACAAAGCAAGTAAAAGACGGGGGTGTGGACTGAATAACTCTCCTGTGGGGGGGAACACGCGCAACCCCCACACACACACACCACTGCCGCAACTCCCGGCAGACCGATGGGGGGATCCGCACAGGGTCAGGCGGCCGAAGGACCGCCCGGTTCAAAAAATTAGTCACCCGGCGGAGGAACTTGATCCCAAACCAGAACCTCCCCGGGGACACTCCCGAAATGGCGCTGGCGTGGAGCAACCTTCCACCCAGCGACTCCAGCTCACCAGCCGTCACCCTCTGCCAGTCCACGCTGTCCAGCTTCGCCATCAGCCTGTCCGACGGAGACACGGTCTGGGCAGCGTGGTCGAATGCCACCCCGAGAAACTCGTAGACCGTCGCCGTGTCCACCGAGTCAGACGGCTTCCATGTCGCAGCGCACGCCGCAGCCACCTTGTCCATCTGCCGCGTCGCCTCTTCGACACTGGTGCGGGGGCCGGTCAGACGCACGTTGTCGATCCAGACGTCGACCCCCACCTCAGGCGCAGTGCAGAACTCCTGGCGGACGTAGTCCCGGTGCCCACCCACAACAGCAGCCAAAGTGTGCATCAGCTCGGGCGCACAACAGTGGCCCATGGGCAACCTCAGCAGCTCATACCAGTCCCCCGACTCGTCAGCGAAGCGAAAGAACCTCCGTGCAGGCGCAGGGATGGGGATCTGATAAAACCCGCACTTGAAATCCCGCGCCGACCCACACTCCGCAAACACCGCGTCGAGGTACCCCGAGATGTGCCCCAGGGGGACGTGTGCCGCGTAGGACTCCTCCAAGTTGTCGTTTGCCTGCTTGGTCCAGAGGATGAACCTCTGCCGCAACCCGGACGGCTTCTCCTCCATCACAGTAAAGGGCACGCACAGGGAGGGGCCCGGACCCGACGCAGGCCCAGCCACTCCGTTCTCCACCAGCAGCTCCGCATGCTTGTGTTGTAGATGCGAGGGGCGGGAGCGCCCCTCAGAGGGAGAAGGTGTAGAAGTGCCCGGCGGGGGTGCATCGGGGAACGTCAGCCGCCACACCTCGTCGAACCTGCGCCTCACAGTGGCGGTCATCCTCGCCCGCAGCGCCTCGACGTCCATCTCCGCCACAGAAGACACATGCAGGGGCGCACGGCGCTCCTCCTCCGTCGCCGGCAGCCTCGACTGGTGCGCACGCCGCGTCACCGAGTGCAGCCCCCGCTGCTTGCGGCAAAAGGACTCAGGGTCGGCCATCACAGATGCCGTGTCACCTCCTGCGTCCGCAGCGCCCTCGCCATCTCCGTGGGGCATCCCCCGTAGCGGATGGTGGTGCTGGAGAGGCCGCTCTCGCCGTGATGCTTCGCGAGGCGGCCCACCAGCATCTCCGACAGATCCGCTCCCGACGCGATGAGCCCGAAGAGGAAGGTGAGCGCCCCGCGCTTCACGCTGTGGCCCGAGTAGGCCTCCATCCCCGGTGTTGCCCGCCACATCGCCGTCACATCTGCCGTCGAAACCGCCGTCAGCCGCTCGAAGGGGCGCAGGCGCGTCACCAGCTCCGCGATGGAGGGGGTCAGGTCCCCGCATATCACCGTCCACTTTGAGGCTGTGAACGGGTTGGCCCGACGGCCCTTCGGGGAGGTGTGCCAGTCTATTATCACCTCCGTGGGCTGCACCGCGATGAACTGCTCCGACGAGAGGGTGCACACCTCCCCCCACCGGGCCGCGGTCTTCCACGCCGTCAGCGCCGCCAGTCGGAGATGCGGCTGTTGACACAGCGCCCACGCCACGAGTACCTCCTTCGGCATCGGCGTCGCCTGCTGCTGCGGAATGGCCCCCCCGGCCGCACGCAGCGCGCTTGCCAGGCTGAGGAGGGGCTGCTGGGCGAGGCCGAGGTGGCGCATCGTCCCGGAGAGCGCCTTTGCGTAGGCCAGCATCCCCTGCGGCGACACCCCTGTCGCCAGCACGAACAGCATGGCGGTGTCGGCGTCGACTTCTAGGCCGTGCTCGTTGGCCCACCGCACCAGCCTTGCCCACAGCAGCTGCCTCTGTGACGAAGTGCTTCGCGCCCACATACCCGCCACCACGGCCTGCAGGCGCTCCACGGCCTCCCCGGGGCCGACCTCCACCTCTCCCGTGACGCGCACCGCCACACCCCCGACCCGAGCGGCCACGTGCCGCATCATCGCCCTCGCAAAGAGCGGTGTTCTCCCGCTGGCGGCGCCGGATGCGCCTAAGGGCGTTGCGGGCCCTGGCTGAGCGGGGTGGGGTCGAAGGGATGTGTCGGGTGGAGGAGATGTTGTTGAGGTGTTGTTGTTGTTGTTGTCGTTGTTGTTGATGTTGTTGATGTTGTGGATGTGGGGGGGGTTGGATGGGCGGCGAGGGGCGGGGTGTTGTAGAAGCGCGAGGGGGGGGCGGGCCTGGAGCCGGGAGGTGGGCAGTCACGCGCGCCCGCCCCCGGCCCTGCCGTTTCCCGGCGCCCTCGCCGGTGCCTTCGCCACGATGCGCTGCTGGGGGGCTCTGGCGGCGGTGCGGGGGCGTGTGTGTTGTGTCTGGGGGGCGGCCCCCGGGCCCACTGCCGCAGCCGCTCGCATCACAGGGTGGGCCGTGGCGTCCTCCCTGGCGAGGTGGCGCTCGATCGCAGCTCGCGGCACCCTGTCTCGCACGAAGGCAATCTGGAGCAGCACCTGTCGCAGCAGGTGGTTCCCCAGCTCCCTCTGGGGGGTGCGCCCCCAGCCTGCGACGCACGCCGTCGCCAAGATCCAGAGGCGCAATGCCTCGAAGGCCTCCCCCAGAATGCGCCCCCCGGGGAGATGCAGCGAACCCGACACCCAGCGAGACTCGAGCTGCAGTACCAGGTACTGCGCGTCGGTCTCGATGGCCGCATCCCACTCCGCGACGTCCGCCACATCCGCCGGGTGCACCGCCGCGCTCGTCATCGGCGCCGCCATCTGCGGGTACATCGGGGGCGGTGTCACCGGGGGAGCACCCATCTGCTGAGGAGGGGGAGGGGGCTGCGACGCCACCATCGATGCAGCCTGCTGCTGCATGGTCGCGACACGCCGGTCGAATTCCTCCTGGAACTGACGTGTTTGTTCTGCCGAAGCCTCGTCGAAGCGCCGCTGCTGCGCTGCTGCCTGTGCCTGCACTTCGTTCAAAGCCTCGCGCACCGCTGCCACCTCCCGTTCTGACTGCACCCGCATGTCCTCGATGGTCGTCGCCGCCATCTCGGTCTGGTGCACCGAGGTCTCGACGAGTCGGATGTAGACCCAATCCGGAGCGGGGAAGGGGTAGGTCACATCCGGACCGTCGTGCACTTCGACTCCGGCCACATAGTTGTAGGCCTCCGACAATGTCACTTCATATGTCGGAGAGCCGTCCTGGTCAGGTGCACCCGCAGAGAGACGCGCTGCGTAACGCGCGAAATCCGTCGATCCGTCAGACGGTCTGCACGTGTATACAACACACGCATTCACCAGGGCAGCGGCCTGGTCCCCCAGCATCCGCACCGACATCTCCACAGGGGCCACAAACCCCTGCCCAGCGGTGGCTCTGGGGGAGACCGCCCGCGCCCGCTGAGTCCCCACCCACGACATGGTGAAGGGCTGCAGGGGGACGACGTCAGGGGAGGTTGTCATTGTGTAGCGGGCGACGGGCGGTTGGAAAGGGCAGTGGGGAAGAAGGCGTGGGAACAGAAGGTGAAAGTGTAACAATAAAAGAAAGCGGACAAGACGAAGAGTGTTGGCCGCGGGGAGATTACCCTGATGAAGGGGGTGTTGTGTGGTGTGGTGTTAAAGTTATATACAAAGTGTCCCGGGAAGGTGCATGGGCACAACATGGGGGGAGAGAGAGAGGGGAAAGGCAACAGGATTGGGGTTGTGGGGTGTCAGGGGTGATGAGGGGGATGGGGGTGTCTGCTGCCAATGGCCTTGGGTCATATTCCCTCAGTAAACTGTGAAAGGCTAAGTGCCAAGAGGGCAAGGCTTGCCCGGAATGTGTTGCTGCGTACACTTAGCCTCCCTCACACAGGAACCGATGGGGAACTCTGTCTGGTGCGTCGGTCGCGGGTTTGTGGCGCATCGGTCCTTTGGCCTGCCGGGCCTCCCCCCCGCACCCCCCCTCCACACGCGAACCGGTCCCCCTTTTTCAATTGCGACCCGGTTCCCGTGTTGTGTCGCGGCCCTCCCCGCCTCGCCTCCGACAGACTCTCCCCACAGTTGACGACGTGGGCAAACGGCGCCGACATCCTCTCATCACTTACCGTATTCTCATCAGGACGGTCGGTTTCCCTGACGCCACGACCACCAATGTGCTCCGATGCTTTTTGAAGGAGGTAGTTCATCCCCGACTCAGGCGTTTGCGGGAATGAGCTCGCCCACTTCTCCTGGAGGAGTACGCACCACCCGGTCGTGGCGCACCCGCACCCGCTGCACACCGCACATGACGAGTTGCGGTAGCAGCCGTACCCCACACAGGTTCGAGTGGTTTGCCATGGTCCTGCTCACGACGACCTGCAGGTCACCCGTTCCTGTCGTGCACGGGCAGGCAGTGCCAGGAGGTGGTGGCCTCGTCAATCTGGCAGGGTTTGAGTTTACCGGGGCGAGGCACTCCACTCTGGGTCTGCTGTTTGTGATGTAACAAGCAGGTCTGGCGGGGTGTTCAGGGTTCGGAGTGGCCCTCCTCGTTGGCATCCGTGCAGCAGCGCTATCGCGTCCCGGAATGCCCCGTGTCACACCGGTGGGAACAGGGGCCAGCACCGCCATCTCGAGGAGGACCCGGGCCGTTCTTTGGATTCTTCACAGTCGCAGCCTCCGGCTTGTCGTTGTCCGTCAGCGTAGCGCCCACCCAGCCTGCAGAGATCTTGCACCGTCTTCAACAGCAACTTTTGACCCGACAATTTTTGGGGCATTTTTTCACCAAAAAAAAATCACTCTGCGCGCCAAGTCGAAGACTTGTTTGGGGACTTTTGGTGTCCCCAATTTTTCAATTTTCGAAAAATAAGCTCACTTTGCTAAACTGGACCCAACTCCCCACACTCTTTTTTAAGCGAAAAACAGCAAATTTCGGCCGATTTTTTCTCATTTTTTCTCATTTTTTCTCATTTTTTCTCATTTTTTCTCATTTTTTCTCATTTTTTCTCATTTTTTCTCATTTTTTCTCATTTTTTCTCATTTTTTCTCATTTTTTCTCATTTTTTCTCATTTTTTCTCATTTTTTCTCATTTTTTCTCATTTTTTCTCATTTTTTCTCATTTTTTCTCATTTTTTCTCATTTTTTCTCATTTTTTCTCATTTTTTCTCATTTTTTCTCATTTTTTCTCATTTTTTCTCATTTTTTCTCATTTTTTCTCATTTTTTCTCATTTTTTTTCATTTTTTTTCACCGACTTTTCCATACCCCCGATGGGCCAAAAACTGGTTTCTTGCATCCCCGGCACTTTCTTGCACGCACTCCTGGAGCACTTTTTTGCACTCCGGGACCGTTTTTCTGCACTCAGTGCAGATATCTCCAGGAGTGCAGGAAAAAGCTCCCGTAGTGCAATAAAGTGCTCCCGTAGTGCAATAAAGTGTTCCAGGAGTGCAATAAAGTGCTCCCGTAGTGCAGTTTGGGGATTGCCGCAGAACTCCACGGAAGTGGGAGCCACTCACAGGATTGCCCCAAATGTGCCCGGAAATTCAAATGCGTGGCGACTCGGGCCGTTCTGGTGAAGTCTGGGTGGAGATCTCACACCCCACTTTTTGGGTGGCGAATTCGCCTTGTGTGCGGGACCTGCTGAACACTGTACGGCCCAGTCCACACTGTCAGCCACAGAAACAGCCTGGATCTGGCTGTGGCTGATTCTGTGGCCCAGTGTGGGCTGTTCCCACGTCCCTTCGGGCCGTGACACAGTCTGACACCAGTGACTGGGCCCAGACACCCAGGTCCGACCACGCCCACACATCCAGCCAGACTGCCAGGTTCAGCCCACCCACACCCAGATCCGGCCCAGTGGGCCATGTCTGGGTGGATTCGGGTCATCTGCAGGTTCAGCACCCACACACAGCCACAGGTGCCGCCCCAGCCCACACGCACCCAGATCTGGCCCGTTGGGCCGTGTCTGGGTGTGTCCGTGCCGGTCTGGGATGTTCCCGCCACCTCTTGGGTGAACCAGCAGAACCTGATACTGGCTGGTCTGACCAAGTCCCAGGCTGAGCGGTCCCGTCGTGCTGTGCTCGAAAGTGCCGGGTGATGGCAAGAAACCATCATCTGCACCCCGTGTCGGCCTCAACTGCACCCTCGAGCAGGAAAAAAAGGCCTCGGGCCTCCGGCCCTCGGACCGTTTTTTTCCTGCACTCGGGTGCAGTTTCGGCCTCCGGTCGGGGTGCAGGAAATATACATTCTCGTTTTTGGAAGGGTCTGGAGGGGGCCTGGCGGGGGTACCGAGTGGAGGAAACGGGAATTGCTACTGTTCCCAGCCAAAATAGGTGAAAAATCGAAAAAATCGTTTTTCTGAGCAAAATTCGAGCATTCCTGGGATGTAGACGTTTGTAGACGCTCGTTAATGTAGAGGAGGGACCGTTCAGCAAATTTTGCTGGGATCAAAAAGCAACAACAAATACTTGGAGACAATGCGATTTTCGAAGAAAAGGTGGTAGTCACTTCTCAGCAAGGAACCCAAACGAGAAAGCAGAGACACAACACTGCCAGCCCAGAAGCCTCAAACCTAGTCTTCTCGCAAGTGGCAAACGGGGACCAGCAGGCGTCCACACGGCCGCGAGGAGCAGCTGTCACGAACGTAAGCTCACAGGCGAGGGCGGCGGACGCAGGGAGCCGGGAGGCGGAGGTGAGATACGATTCGACCTCGAAAGCGGTACGGACACGGCCACGGGGACAGAACCTCCAAAGCCGCACAGTCGTGTCTGACGTCCATGGGCAGGAACGTACTGTCAGGGGGGGCGAGGGATACAGGGGCACCGGGGCTGTGGCGCAGGGGCGACGGACACGGGTATCAAACAGACGACGGCCAACAAGGACAGAAGCTCACAAAACCACCTGCGTGCCCGGCTTCCATTCCAGAACATCGGGAAACGCGACGGGCAGGACGCCGAAGGTAGGGTCCAGAGTAGGGGGTGCAGTGGCGCGGGGGGGGGGGGGGGGCGCGGGGGGTCGCGGGGGGGCGAGGGGGGGCAAGGGGGGGCAAGGGGGGGCAAGGGGGGGCGAGGGGGGGCGAGGGGGGGCGAGGGGGGGCGAGGGGGGGCGAGGGGGGGCGAGGGGGGGCGAGGGGGGGCGAGGGGGGGCGAGGGGGGGCGAGGGGGGGCGAGGGGGGGCGAGGGGGGGCAAGGGGGGGCAAGGGGGGGCGCGGGCGGCTTCGCCGCCCGCGCCCCTACGTTGTCGATTGCAGGGGGATCCGCTGGCGCCGCAAAGTCGCTCTGCCGGTCGCGGGGCGCCGCTTCGCGGCAGCCCCGCTCTCCGGCGAGCGACTTTGCGGCGCCAGCGGATCCCCCTGCAATCGACAACCATGAGAATGCAGCTGAACAGTCACAGAACCGCGTAACAAAACGTTAACACCCAAAGGAAGGTCAGAAATACCCCCTGGGCGACGTTTTTTTGGGTGTTAACGTTTTGTTACATAGCACATCTCCCATAAAAATATGTTTTGGGGGTCTAACTGGCCTGGTAACCACTTCTGGTGAAGTGTTAACGTTTTTTACTGACTATTTGGCCTTGTCTTCAGCAAAACCCTAAGGGAAACAGCCCCAAAATGACAAAAAAAACGTTAACACTTGAAAAAACGGCACCCCGACAGGGTCCGACAGGGTCACAGACCCCCATATGACCTATCTGGGACCGATTTTGGGGTCTACAGGCACTTTTGAGCACAATGGATTTTTTGGCGCATCCACCCTGGGCTGACGGTCCGCCCTCTAGTTAATGTCTATTTTGGGGTCACCTGGTGGGTTAGCTGGCGAGTAGTTGTCCAAAATCGTCGAAAATAATTTTCGTCACAGCGAAATCGGGGTATCCGCCTCCTCTACCAACAGGGGGTTGTTCCGGGGCACTTTTGACCAACAGGTGGTTGTTCCGGGGCATTTCTGACCAACAGGGGGTTGTTCTGGGGCATTTTTGACCAACAGGGGGTTGTTCCGACCAACAGGGGGTTGTTCCGGGGCATTTCTGACCAACAGGGGGTTGTTCTGGGGCATTTTTGACCAACAGGGGGTTGTTCCGACCAACAGGGGGTTGTTCCGGGGCACTTTTGACCAACAGGTGGTTGTTCCGGGGCATTTCTGACCAACAGGGGGTTGTTCCGGGGCATTTCTGACCAACAGGGGGTTGTTCTGGGGCACTTTTGACCAACAGGGGGTTGTTCCGACCAACAGGGGGTTGTTCCGGGGCATTTCTGACCAACAGGGGGTTGTTCCGGGGCACTTTTGACCAACAGGTGGTTGTTCCGGGGCATTTCTGACCAACAGGGGGTTGTTCCGGGGCATTTCTGACCAACAGGGGAATCACCTGGGGCCACGAGAAGAGGGGGGAGGTTGTCTCTAAAAACCACAGCGTGGACGTCGAGGGCCACCGCCACCCCACGGAGGGCCACCTGGTCCACGTCTTCGCCACCCCCGGAAGCCAGCATACGCCCCGCCCACTCGTCGGGGTCTGAGAGGAGCAGACGGAGTGTGGGCGCTCGACGGACGCACACCACCGCCAGGCGCAGAAGCTTGTCAGCGTCGATGTCAAACCCCAGGTCACACGCCGCGGCCGTCACCGCCACCACCCACGTTGCTGGGGCCCCCTCCGCCACTGACCCACCCAGGGCGGCGACCTGTTCTGGCATCGTAAGAGCATTACCAAGCCCCTCTGCCAGGTCCTCAATAGCCACTCGCGCCCCTCCTCGCTTGTCTCTCCACTTTTCGATGACGACAGAGGGGGACGGAGATGTCGGTGCTGCCTCTGCCCGAGGGACCGGGTCCGCCTGGGGCACAGGGCGCTCCTCATCAGGGTCAATGAACACCTCCCCCTCCCCACGCGAGTCAACCGAGAACCGCATGAAGTGGTCCGGGTTCAGGGGGGCCGCGGCCTCTGTAGCCAACGCCGTCCGGCTCACTGCTGCTGGTGATATGGGGCCGCATTCAAGGAGTGTTCGACCCAGGATGTGGCTGTACGCGCTACTCACTCTGGTGGCGTGGCTCTGGGTGACCAGAACCCTGCTTCGCCCCGTCCGTTCTGCTGCTAGGCGGCCCAGCTTGCCGAAAACCTGGTGCGCCGACGGCCCCAGACCCCCGAAAGCCTCCATTTTTCAGATTCTGGCATTCTGGCCCAGATTTTTTGCAGAAATATTTCGATGAGCCATTTTAGGGCTCAGAATGGGCTCAAAATTCAAAAATTCCTTTGAAAATGGGTCCAAATGTCCAAAATAGGCCCACCCCAAAAAAAAAAATTCGAAAAGGTCCCCCCCACAGATTTTCCAGATTTCTGACAGAATTTCTCAGATTTTTCCAGATTTCTCAGATTTTCCAGAATTCTGAGAATTCTGGAAAAATCTGGAAAAATCTGTCCAGAATCTGGCCAGATTTTTTCCAGAATTCTCAGATTTTTCCAGATTTCTCAGATTTTCCAGAATTCTGAAAATTCTGGAAAAATCTGCCCAGAATCTGGACAGATTTTCTCAGATTTTGAAAATTCTGAAAAATCTGAAATCCCCAGAATCTGCCAGAATCTGTGAAATTCTGGCAGAATTCTGTCAAACCATGACAAAAACATGAAAAACCAAGTGTCACCCAATGGAAAATCTATTTTTTGACTTTTTTTGTGGAATCGGATTCCATTCGGTTTTTCGATTCCGGAATCGGATTCTCGATTCCAGGAATCCGATTCCCTGCAGCCCATGGGGTGGATTTCGGTCGCCCACCAAAAATCCATTTTATGGCCCAGATTCGCGAAAAAAATACAACTAAAAAAACGCAAGCAGAAAAATGACTACCTAATTTGGCTCGCGGAATCCACGATGGCCATTATTTCGCACTGAATCGTCAATCTAAGCATGTTCCTGCCCTCATTTCGCCAGACCCCATTCACTGCTCAGCAAGAAGTCTCGGTAATCCGACGACTTTGCGAAATCGAGGCTCATCCGAGGTGAAAAATCACGAAAAATCGCATTGTCTTTTTCCCGTACAAAAACATGAAAAACCAAGTGTCACCCAATGGAAAATCTATTTTTTGACTTTTTTTGTGGAATCGGATTCCATTCGGTTTTTCGATTCCGGAATCGGATTCTCGATTCCAGGAATCCGATTCCCTGCAGCCCATGGGGTGGATTTCGGTCGCCCACCAAAAATCCATTTTATGGCCCAGATTCGCGAAAAAAATACAACTAAAAAAACGCAAGCAGAAAAATGACTACCTAATTTGGCTCGCGGAATCCACGATGGCCATTATTTCGCACTGAATCGTCAATCTAAGCATGTTCCTGCCCTCATTTCGCCAGACCCCATTCACTGCTCAGCAAGAAGTCTCGGTAATCCGACGACTTTGCGAAATCGAGGCTCATCCGAGGTGAAAAATCACGAAAAATCGCATTGTCTTTTTCCCGTACAAAAACATGAAAAACCAAGTGTCACCCAATGGAAAATCTATTTTTTGACTTTTTTTGTGGAATCGGATTCCATTCGGTTTTTCGATTCCGGAATCGGATTCTCGATTCCAGGAATCCGATTCCCTGCAGCCCATGGGGTGGATTTCGGTCGCCCACCAAAAATCCATTTTATGGCCCAGATTCGCGAAAAAAATACAACTAAAAAAACGCAAGCAGAAAAATGACTACCTAATTTGGCTCGCGGAATCCACGATGGCCATTATTTCGCACTGAATCGTCAATCTAAGCATGTTCCTGCCCTCATTTCGCCAGACCCCATTCACTGCTCAGCAAGAAGTCTCGGTAATCCGACGACTTTGCGAAATCGAGGCTCATCCGAGGTGAAAAATCACGAAAAATCGCATTGTCTTACTTTTTTTGTGGAATCGGATTCCACTCGGTTTTTCGATTCCGGAATCGGATTCTCGATTCCAGGAATCCGATTCCCTGCAGCCCATGGGTCTGGAACCTTTCATTTTCGAAGGAAATCGTCGAAAAACTGAGACCTTCGATCCTGGCATCACACAGACGGCCCCAAAAAATGAAGCACACGAAGTTTGGGTCATTTCGTGGGCGAAGTACAGACGTGTGTCGAAATTGACATGTTGTGGGGTATTACCGCCTTGGCGAATTCACAGCGTCTCCCAAAAACGAAGAACGACGCCCCAAAAATTCACAAAAAATCACAAAAATCGCGCTGCTATTTTTTGCGATTTTTTGTGAAATGGTTTCCAATTGTGCTATTTTTTGTGATTTTTTGTGAAATGGTTCGCGATTGTGCGCAACCTAACAGGGGAGGTGAAGAGGGCACGGGTCTTAGCCTGATGACACACTGCAACCTCAAGGTGACTGGCGACACCTCTCCCACAGTCTGCGGCGACTCTGCCGTGGCGACAAGGCTTCCTGTCATGGGAGATCGCTGCGTGGATCAACGTGGCACCACCCGTGTGCTCGGCAGGTTGTTCCGGCACCTGTTTTCTCCGTGTCATGCTTTTCGGGAGCGTGTCAGGGATGTTGGCACACGCTGGGGAGGGTTTCACATGATGACATAACATATATCAGAAGCACACACCCACGTGGCGCTGTCCTTGGCAGGACTTTGAAAGTGCCGCCTTGATATCCTTGTTGGATAGAACCCTCATATCACACCCTCAATCAGCTGACACGCGATTGTGCGATTTTTTGTGAAATGGTTTGAGAGCGTGTGATTTTTTGCGAAGCCTGATATTTTTTGTGACGGTTTGCTATTTTTTGCGATTTTTTGTGAAATGGTTTGAGACCCGAAGGGGGTCGGGTACCCCCCCTCTGTCCCCAGCACCAAGGGGGGTAGGGTAGGTCCCAGACACCCCAGGGCAAGGATTCGCAGTTCGCCACTGCTTGCCGTTTCGTGGATCTCCACGACCTGTGCCGCGCACCTTCGTTAGAGCAGCGACCTCAGGGGTGGGAGATGGCGTGACCGTTGTGAGATCCAAGACGGACGCTGACACACACGGCCAATGTGCGTTGGTCCACTGCCGAGGAACCCTGAGGCAGCACTTCCTGCAGTGGCTGCAGGGTGGCACGGCCCCGGGCCGTGTTTCCCCAGCTGGCGCAGCAGATACAATGCGTACCTTCAGGAGGAGTTGGGCATCACGTCCACCACCCTTTTTCCATAAACCCAAACCACTGCATCCGCCATTAGTGCCCAAGTGCCAGCACCGCCCAAAACGCAAGAAGGCGCAGAAAGTCGCAAAAAGTCGCAGAAGTCGCAAAAATTCACAAAAATTCACAAATTTTGCACCGCGAAATTTTGCTATTTTTTGTGAAATTTTGTGAAATGGTTTGAGATGGTGTGAATTCGACCAGGCGGTATTACCCCATGTTGTTACCAGTATGTCAAAAGAGTGAATACAAAGAGCAATGTTCTTGACATTGCTCAGAACCATGGCTGATTCTTCAGCTATTTAAAATAACCCCGACCCCGACCCTGCCCGGCCCCGGCCCTTCCCTGTGCAAGCTCGTGCCCCCACCCATCGCATTGCTCCCTTGTTGCCTTGCTTTGCGCTGCTTTTCTTTTTCAGAATTTTCAGATTTTTAAATTTCAAGACGGAGTGCTTTTTTGCCGAAAGTTTAGGTGACCCGATGATGGGGATGCAGCACCCCGAGGGTCTTACCTACCGGGCGGTTGGGGGGCGGTGGGGCAGGGCAACTTTGGGTGCAGATTTACGTACACAAAGCGGCGTGAGACTGTGCATGTCAGCGGCCTTGCGTGGTGGCCCCCCTAGGTGACTATGTTCGGATGTCTGGGAATGGAATGAAAACCCCCATATGGCTGCCTGCGCCCTTGTGGAATTAGAGGTGGTCGGGAATCGGTCGGAAACCAGTACTCCTGCTGGCGCTCGTCGTGTGTGTGGAGCATCTGTAGACGCCCGGCAACTCAGTCATCTTGCCCCCGCGCAAGCTCTGCCTGGCCGTGGAAGAGGATGACACACGGTCTGAATCTGGACTCTCTCTCGTGGTAGCACCGAATAACTGTGACTCTAGGTGACTCCACATAAACATACTCCCACTGGTCTGTGTAGAGGGGGGACACTTGCCCTTGGGCGGTGATGCAAAAATTCTGCGATTTTCGTATTGTCCCATTTCGACCCACCAACCCCAAAAGTGGTCCCAAAATGGTGCACCTGACCTGTCCAGACCTGTCCCACACCAGGGGAATGCGTTCCACACCTATGTTACCGGTTTGCGGTCATTTTTGGCCCATTTCCCCCTGAAACCCTTGTAGAATGGGCCAGAAATGCAGTACAAACCGGTAACACCCATAAACTAACCTGTAACAGCCCCCGAGCACCCCCCAAAAATCACTTTTTTGGGGTACATGGGCCATCCGCAACCATTTACTGCCATAGATATGCCGTTTTTCGGGTCTTCCACACCTCTCCACACCTATTTTTCACCTAAAATAGGCCGAAACTGGGTGAAATAGGTGTGGAGAGGTGTGGAAAGGTGTGGAAAGGTGTGGAAGAGGTGTGGAAGTGGCCAGAAAGGTGTGGAAATGGTGTGGAAGTGCCCACAGAGGTGTGGAAGAGGTGTGGAAGTACTCAGAATGGCACGGAAATGGTGTGGAAATGCCCAGAATGGTGTGGAAATGCAAGTGGGTTGTCGATTGCAGGGGGATCCGCTGGCGCCGCAAAGTCGCTCGCCGGAGAGCGGGGCTGCCGCGAAGCGGCGCCCCGCGACCGGCAGAGCGACTTTGCGGTGATAGCGGATCCCTCTGCAAGTCGGCAAATAGGGGGCAATCTCCAGTAGAGGGGGGACACTTGCCCTTGGGCGGTGATGCAAAAATTCTGCGATTTTCGTATTGTCCCATTTCGACCCACCAACCCCAAAAGTGGTCACAAAATGGTGCACCTGACCTGTCCAGACCTGTCCCACACCAGGGGAATGCGTTCCACACCTATGTTTAGAGGAGGCATAGCCTGCTGACCTGGCTGTCTAAAAAATTATTTTTTTTAAAATCGCATTGTCTTTTCGACCCTATACCAAAAGTGGTCCCAAATCGGTCCGGGACGACCGTCCACAACCGTCCACACTCTCTAAATGCTCGATGTTGCATTTTAAATTCAAAAATTCACATTTTCCAGCCAACTGGGCCAGTTTCCTTAGGAAAATGGCTCAAAATCGCAAACACTCCATTTCTACGGGCCACCACAGGCCAATAGAGTACCAAAATCGGTTTTTTCGCATTCTACGGCCTCAGGCAGACCGTCCACACCCAAAAATCACCCCCAGGTGGTCAATATTGGGGTGTTCTGGCACTTTTTCACCTGTGGACGGTTGTGGACGGCTGTGGATGGCTGTGGATGGTTGTGGACGGCTGTGGACGGTCTGCCAAGAGGTTACTGGAGGTTGCTAGGCTGCGGGCGGACCGTCCACACCCAAAAAACACCCCCAGTTGGTCACGATGGGGACGGTACGTCTCTTTTTCGTCTGTAGACGGTTGTGGACGGTCTGCCAATAGGTTGCTCCAGGATGCGAGATTGTTCTCGGTAGGTCACCGACTGTAACCGATTGTTCTCGGCATGTAACCGATTGTAACCGATTGTAACCGATTGTAACCGATTGTTCTTGGCATGTATCCGATTGTAACCGATTGTCCTCGTCATGTAACCGATTGTAACCGATCGTTCTTGGCATGTAACCGATTGTCACCGATTGTCCTCGTCATGTAACCGATTGTAACCGATTGTTCTTGGCATGTAACCGATTGTCACCGATTGTCCTCGTCATGTAACCGATTGTAACCGATCGTTCTTGGCCTGTAACCGATTGTAACCGATTGTTCTTGGCATGTAACCGATTGTCACCGATTGTCCTCGTCATGTAACCGATTGTAACCGATCGTTCTTGGCATGTAACCGATTGTAACCGATTGTCCTCGTCATGTAACCGATTGTAATCGATCGTTCTTGGCATGTAACCGATTGTAACTGATTGTTCTCGGCATGTAACCGATTGTAACCGATTGTTCTTGGCCTGTAACCGATTGTCACCGATTGTTCTTGGCATGTAACCGATTGTCACCGATTGTCCTCGTCATGTAACCGATTGTAACCGATCGTTCTTGGCATGTAACCGATTGTAACCGATTGTTCTCGGCATGTAACCGATTGTAACCGATTGTCCTCGTCATGTAACCGATTGTAACCGATCGTTCTTGGCATGTAACCGATTGTAACCGATTGTTCTCGGCATGTAACCGATTGTAACCGATTGTCCTCGTCATGTAACCGATTGTAACCGATCGTTCTTGGCATGTAACCGATTGTAACCGATTGTTCTCGGCATGTAACCGATTGTAACCGATTGTTCTCGTCATGTAACCGATTGTAACCGATCGTTCTTGGCATGTAACCGATTGTAACTGATTGTTCTTGGCATGTAACCGATTGTAACCGATTGCCCTCGTCATGTAACCGATTGTAACCGATTGTAACCGATTGTTCTTGGCATGTAACCGATTGTAACCGAAACAGAACGGTGTCTCCCCTTGCCCCCTCCACTCTCGGTCACTCTGCGTGCCTCCCAGATGTTGTGTGCGGACCCCTCAGCAGACTGCTTAACTTTAACTTTGCTGCACCTACGTTGCTCACACAGCACTAACCCACTGCAGGCACTGGCACGTTCCACAGCTTCTGATAATGTCCGGCTTGGTTACCTTCGCGGAAGCGTGCAAGCTGCAGGGTATCCCAGACGAGACTACGGGGAAGGTCGCGGGTGCGCTTCTCCGCAACGCAGGATGGCCGAAACCCGTAACGAGCCGGACCTCAAACGGCGTGCAGAAGATGTATTGCTTGGCAGATATCCGTCGGCCCAATCCCCTCTCCTCCGAAGAGGCAATCCGGCAGTTGACTGCTTCGTCCCCGGGCCGCTGCTTCCCCGACGATGTCCTGATCGCTCCTCTGGGTGAGCCCGATGATCTCGCTGATCAGGCGGCGCTCCTCCCCCACCCCGAGGATGCGGATCCCGTCTCGCAGAGCGTGATCTCGGCGGTCACGCGGGGTCCTGCTGCTGCTGGCAACGACGAGCCTGATGAGCCTGAGGCGCCTCCGTCACCGACTCCCGTGCCGCCGAAACCTCTGCCTGCCGCGCTCCCACCGACGTCTCCGACGAGTCCCGCCGACGATGTCGACATTGGTTCTTCTGTGTGCAGTGACCCTGCCGACCTCGCCAGCCTCGATGACCTCGCCGACCTCGCCGACTCCGCCTGCCCCGTTGACTCCGCCTCCCACGCCAACACCGACTCCCCCGTTGCGACTGCGATGGACGCGTTGCGTGACGCTGTGGCTGCTGGTGAGGGGTGGTGCTGCATCAGCAGCGCCGAGTACCTGACTCTCCTGCGCTCCCTCTTGCCCGCAGGTGCGAAGGTGTCGGACACCGCCCTCTTCTCCCTGGTGAAGGAGAACGCCGACTGCATGTCTTCTGCTCTGCATCCTCACGAGAAGGGTAGTGATACCCGGGGGATGAAGAAGAAGTACTGCATCGGAAATGCAGTGCCGGGACGGCCGTGCAGCCTCCACTTCGTCGGACAGGGCACGCCTCCGCCGGCCCCCGTGGGGCGCCCCTCCAAGACCCTCCCCGAGCGGGTCTTGCAGGTCAAGGCTTTGCAGAAGGCCTTGCTGAGGGCGAAGGACCGCATTGCGCAGCTGACGGAGGAGTTGGCTGCTGCGCACGAGGTTCTCGGGCGCAAGGGGGACATTGTTCTTCGTGGGGTGACGGGCCGGAAGTCCTGCACCGAGCCCTACCCCATGAAGGTGCTGCGGGCGCTGTTGGAGTTGCGGATGGCTGGCATCGGTCAGGAGTCGTCGCGCAGGGTGCTGCGCGACATCATCAAGCTCCTGAGCGATGGGGTGGAGATGCCGATCCCCTCTCGCTGGACGCTCCGCGAATTCGAGATCCCGAGCGGAGCGGCTTCCTTCGCCGTCTTCTTGGAGGATGTCGCGAGGACGCAGACCGGCGGAGGGGGCCTAGGCAAAGACCGGCAGAAGGCCACCCTCTCCCTCGCCCACGATGCCACCTCCTCCTTGGGCCGGAGTAGTGTCTCGCTGCACGTTGTCACCGCCCACGTCGCTGCAGACGAGAATCGCGTACGCGGGGCCTGCGCCTCCGCCCTCCCCCTGAAGAACGGGAAGGCTGCAGGGAAGACCTCCAACCTGCAGGCGGTCCGCCGCATAGTCTCCGCCCACAAGCTCCGTATTAGCAACGCCACCCTGAGCGACCATGCTAGCACGGAGGCGAAGGCGACCAGGGACGCGGGGGGCGCCATCGTCCACCTACGGTGCATGCACCATAAGGTTGGAGGCGCACTGAAGTACGCAGTGCAGACGGCGGGGAAGGCCTTGATGATGTCTCATCGGGTCGACCCGGCAGCCAACGTTGCCAGCGTACTTGCAGTCCTCGACCCGACAAACGGCCGGTCAACCGCCGGGGTCATTTTCGTGGATGCTGAGCTTGGGAAAGCACTTGACATGCGCTACCCCCGGGGCCTGGGGTTTGCCCGTGAGCGGGGGTCGAAGTGGCATGCCCGTCCTCAGCAGTGCTCCCGCCTCCTCAAGTTCTCCGCCTCCATCCTGGAGATGGTGAGAGAGGAGCGGTTCACCCCGACTGCGACAGAGATCCTCACTCTTCTGGGGACCCCCACCGTCGCCGCCTACTGTGCAGCCTGCCATTTCATTGGCAGCCTGTACTTGAGGTTCCTCAACGACCTCAAGCCCAGGCGGTTGAACGAGGAGACGGGCCGCCTCGAGGTCAACTTCGAGGCGGGATGGGGTGTGCTGAGGCCGCTGCACCTCCTCGCCCGCGACCTGAGCGCCGACTCCGCCGACAACGACTTCCCTGCCCTGCGGAAGCATTGGGGACAACCCCGCCACGGTGAGGAGGAGGTGGGGCGGGCTGAGGCGTTGGAGGTGGTGAAGGATCACCACGATGTATTTGCGGAGGTCTGGGTTCCCTGCATCCAGGGGTTTGCGAGCACATTGGCAAGGTTCATCGGCTACGATGAAGCTGCAATGGCGTCGGCATCACCCGAAGACCTCCCTTCGCTACCCTCCACACAAGACCTCGCAGAGTGTGTGGCTGGGAATGCATCGTTCTTGGCGCAGAGGGCCCCCAACCTCTCTTCTGCTGCCTTGTCTGGGATTACCCAGAGCAAGGTGAACCGCTTCCTGTTGGGTTATGGCAACTGCAACAACGCAAGGTATGCAGGCTCTTCAGCCTCCTTTTTTCTCCCCTCCCTTCGTTCTTTTTTTTTACATCGCAACAACATATGCTGGCAGAGTCAGAACCGATAGATTTTTTTTATCTCATTCATTGTCATTCTCTCTTCCTCTCTTCTTCATGACTTTTCCAAGTCACGAAGAAGACTACTTCATTATCACCATTTCCTGTTTTCAGTGTGATTCGTCGTACAACCATTCCTTTCCATCGCCTTACAGGCACGGCCGTTTGCTGCGCCAGGCGAAGCGGGCGCGGAAGAAGACCCGTGGCGGGATGTACACCGAGGCCGCGGCGAACACCGCCACGGGGGCTTCTGCGGCTGCGCTGAAGGCCGTCAGCGGGGTGGCCCACCCTGACCTCGTCCGCCTCTGCGCCCTCCACGCCATCCCTGTCACGGCGATGAGCAAGGGAAAGGAGGTGGCGCGGCAGAAGGAGGCGCTGACACGCAGCTTTGCTGAGAAGCTGTGTGGCCCTGGCTCTGCGGATGCCCGTGTCTGGGTGGAGCGGCTGAAGTCCGTGAAGGAGGCAGTTGGCATCCTTCCGGTTCGTTCGAAACCGCTGTCCAGATTTTTGCGGAAGGCGGGGCTGAAGCCGTGGGGGTCCGACGCTGTCTCGTCTGCGTCGCACGACGTCCGTGTGCGCTTTGCCCTGACGCAGTGGGGGCGAATCCTCCCCATTCTGCGGGAGAAGGGGCAGCAGCTGCAGCCGAGGGAGCGGCTGGGCCGCCTCGACGCCCCCACCCTGTTCGCGTTGTTGGCCAAGGCGGGCCTGAAGGTGGAGGCTGGGGAGACGAAGCGCGACCTCTCCGCCCTCCTCCTGCGCAACTGGACGGAGCAGTTGAGTGGCCATGTCGAGGCCGTGGAGGAGACCCTTGGCTTGAAGGCCCGCACCTTCCCCGACACCATCTCGCCCTCCGTGGTAGATACAATCACGGAGCTCTACCGGAGAGTGAAGACTGCACCTGCTGCGTTGAAAGAGGAGAAGGGACAGGGTGAGGATGGCAAGGGTTGTGAGGATGGTGAGGAGGCTGTGGATGCTGTGGATGCTGTGGATGCTGTGGAGGAGGAGGAGGAGGAGGAAGAGGAGGTGGAGGTGGGTGATGAGGCTGATCCTGAGGCAAATGATGTTGGGGCGGCTAGGATCGCTCTCCTGAATGAGCATTGTTTTCCTCTCGGCCTCCACGCCTCTCCAGGTTGTGGGCGGCAGAAGGATGGTGTGTTGCATGCGTCGGAGTCCACGCACGAGGGGGGTTGGGCTTCCCTCAACTGGTTTTTGGGTGAGTGTGGCATCCAGTTTCTCACCTTCCGGGAGATGCAGGTTTTGCAACACGAGGTCAATCCAGAGAGCTTTCACTGGACCGGTAAGTTCACGCTGGCAACGATGCAACGGGCCATCGAACAGCACACAAGTGGACTCCGGAACAATGGCTATCGGCTTCTGCCGGTAAGTAAAAAAAATACCTTTGTTGATGATCCTCAGTCTATTTCTTCCCCAGCCCTCTTTTTTTTTAACCGTCAAACTCTGCATTGGATGGTTGCCTTCCCCCTCAAAGACACCGTTGCCACATTGCAGAAGTTGACTCCAGCCCAACTGCACGCCTATCCGCGCGAAACGCTTTATTGGGTGGTTCACGACACGGACACTGCCAAGCGCGCCATTGCCGCAGGGGATCTGGATCGGGAAAGCCATGCATATGAAGTTTTTAAACTTGTGCCGAAAGGTGTCCTCCCCACCACCAAGGCACAATTTTTTGGCACCCGACCCAGGCGCACATTCCCTGTGGCAGTGAAGTCGCGTTCTGTTGTTCGGAGCGGGCCCACAGTCCGGAAGAGAAAACGGTTTGGGGGGACTGAAGTCATTGACCTCTCCCAGGTGCCAGAGACCCCAAGAGACAAGAAGGGGCGCCTTGGACATGGGAGGTATGATACGGCTCAACTGAGTGACGAGTCATACATTCCAGCAACTTCCCAACGCCACCTCATCCCAGAGACCCTGCTGTATTTTTCGAAATACCACCATCTCCCCGTCACAGATACTGTGCAGGAAGGTGACGGCTTTTTTCTTTCCCTCCTCCGTTTCAACCGTTTTTCTGCGTACCAGTCAGTCCGCGCTCTGCGTGAGAGTGCCTTTGGTGACGCAACAAACATGAAACACGACCTGGAGGTGTACCTCATGAAAATACACAAGGATACCCTTGCTTCTGTTTTTGAAGAGAAGGGGGAGAAGAACCTGCCCGTACATGAAAGGCACCAGTCTCTCGTTCACTGGCGCAAGAGTATGTGCAAAGCGGCGGAAGATGAAAAGGTGACCCAACGTGGTGGTTCTTTTGCCCTGCATTTTTTTGTGAATGTGCACCAGATTCGCTTGAGAATTATTACTCAGAACAAGGAAGGTAAACCCAGGGTCAGGGAGTTACGGCCTCGCACATGGTGTGAGAAGGCAAAGAACTGGGAAGCAGGAAGTACGGCTTCTCTCCCTACTATCTTCCTTTACCAGTACCGGCAGGATACCCAAACGAATTTTTACTCCCTCCACCTCCCCACTGAGCGTGACTTTTCCCGTGCTTCAAGTGTTTTTTATAGAATTCAGAACATGGGTCCAAACGTGGAAAACGCACAAGAACAAATGGAGCAAGAGGATATGCGGAGGAAGGCGGTCCCCATGGCACTCCCCTGTCCCGGTCCACGGAGGCCCCACGTACCTGACAAGGGCATCGACAATCCCGCGTCTCGTCATGATACCCTCACGCAACGTCTTCTCTTGTTTTCCCTGAGCACAGTCAATGTGCCTGGTGATGGGAATTGCCTGTTTCATGCTTTTCATGAATGTCTCACAGGCAACCCACGTGGGGGCGCTTCCCTTCGCGAAGAAGCCGTCAATTTTGTGACTGCAATGGCGGCTTCTCTTTCATGCAGAGAGGTGCAACCGGAAGTGGAGGCGGTGAGAATGTGGGGAAATCTCCCGTACCATCCCTGCCAACCCCTTGACGACGGTAGTGAGCCATACGTGCTTACCCGTTTAAGAACGAGAAGGTATGCAGAGGATGACGAAATTTCTGTTCTTTCCACAATGAAGAATGTCTTGATCACAGTCGTCACGAACATGATTTATCCTGGTAATCATGATGACTTTGCTTCAGGATTTAACAGTTATGTCCCCCTTTCTTACAACTTCACCTCCATTGACACCACCCTCCAGGATTTTCCTCCAGACAGACGTGTGACCCTGGCTAACCTGGGTCAGGCTGGGGTTGGGGATCATTTCATGTGGATCAAAGGGACACAGGCCAACTTGGAAGCCACACATCGCAAGGGTTTGCGTTCTGTTTCAACAAGAGCTGGGACCTGACACAGGCCAATCAAGGGGTTGCCCCCCCCCCCCCCACTCCTGGTGTAGTGGTAGTGACTACAAAAAGGACTAACATTGCAAGAAGGTGCTGGGAGGCTTGCTTTTCCATTCACTCTCGACGATCAAACCCCCCCCCCCCCCCACTTCACTTTTCCATTCACTCTCGACAATCAAGCCCCCACTTCTTGACTGCCCCCCCCCCCATGTTACTTTCAACAAACTTTGCCCATCCTTCAATCTTCCATTCGATCAGTTTGGCTTTTTCCAAAGCCTCGTTTTCCTTTTATTTCAATAGTCCACACCTAAACGGCGTACGCCTTGGCAAGCGTTTGAAAGGACAGCCTTGGGATTGCAGCTCACTGGAATCGCTGAAGGAAGCCCCCCGCCCCCCCCCCCCCCCCCCCCGCCCCCACCCCCACCCACTCTCCCTTTCACAAGTCACGATACATTCCCACACCATACTGTTCCATGTGCACTCCATCCAACAGGACCGCCACACGTGTTAAACCCCATTCCCTGTTCCCAAGGCAGGGCAACCTTTATGGTTGAGTGGTGAGGGGCACAAAGAGACAATAGGTTTTAATGCAGATGCGGACATGTTGGAAAGAGCTCCCCCACCCCCCAACACACCATTCTTGTGCTCCGCTCCCTTCTACTTCTATTTCACTACCCCCCCCCCCCAACACACACAGGCACGGGCCAGGACCCGTGCAGGGTTAACCCGCCTAACAATTAGTAAAGAGTGATCACCAGTGACAACACCCGTGCAGGGTTACCCACTTGACAATTAACAAAGAGGGCTCAACACCCGTGCAGGGTTAACCCGCCTAACAATTAGTAAAGAGCGATCAACAGTGACAACACCCGTGCAGGGTTTACCCGCCTAACAGTTAATAAAGAGTGATCAACGGTGACAACACCCGTGCAGGGTTACCTACCTGACAATTAATAAAGGAGGGATCAACACATGATGAGGCACGGGAGGGTGGCAAAAGGCCCCCAGACCCCAGAAATCACCGAAAAATGACATTCTCGATGTGCGGTGGGTCTGGTTTCTAGGTTTTTCGGGAGAAAATTGGCCAAAATAATTTCGGAGACAAAATTTTGTTAGGGATTTCCGTTTGCTATGCCTCCTCTAAATTATATAGTGACTATTATAGTCGACATGTCGACTATTTTGTGACTATAATAGTCGACATGTCAACTATATAGTGACTATTATAGTCGACATGTCACTATTTATAGTACTATTTTTTTCATTAGCCCACCGTGCTGTGCAGCACCCACCCCCCACCCCCACCAGTCGCCCCTCCGATGATATCTGACAGTCACGACATGTGTCTGGTGAGGTCACCTAAGGTCCACAACTTCGTCTGGAATGTGCCAAAACGGCCAAAATAATTTTCGTGACACTTTTTTTAGCTGACAAAGAGTGGGTTTTGCCTTCTCTACTTATGGCCAAGGAACCTTGTTTCGAGGTTCCTTGAGGTTCCTTATGACCAAGGAATCTTGTTCCGAGGTTCCTTGAGGTTCCTTGTGGCCAAGGAACCGATTTCTGAGGTTCCTTGAGGTCGCCCCAGGCCAAAAGGAGGTCGCCCCAGGTCGCCCGTGGGCAGAGATTGGGTTTTAACTGTTGACGCTGTTGTCAAAGTCAGGCAACAGCGAGCTGTTCCAGGGCAATTCCAAATGTCACCATGGCCAGTCGAAGGTCGTCCGAGTGTGTTTCTCTCCATTTTCGACCAACACCTCGCTGTGCGGGGGTGTGTTTCTGACCAACAGTCATTTGTTTCTGCGTTGTTCTGCCCTGGGAGTACTCTCTGGCGGCAGTCTGGCCCCAAGGTGAAGTGGCGCACACCCGAACATGTCCAAAAATGTGTTTTTTGGCATTGTCGGAGTGTGTGCGGGGTCCGGGAGGCTGTTTTTTTGAGCCGAATTGACCAAAATAATTTCCGTCACACTTTTTTGTGAGGGATGGCTGGAGGTAGGCCTCCTCTATCTCTCACCACCGTCCGTGCATGGCTGTGGCACACGATGTCTGCCGGACGTTGAAGCCCACATCATTGTGGGGCAGGTTGTGTGCTGTCCACTCAGTGTGTAACGTGTCGACGTGATCGACGCCGCGAAGCGCCTGCGGAAATTTCCCCCCCCCCTCTTTTTTTCGACCTCAAAATTCGCCATGCCGTTTGTCAGATCGTGGCGACCAGCGAGAGCACTGCCTACGTGTTTAGTTAGAGGGCGGACCGTCAGGCTGGGGTCGATGCAACAAAAATTCTATTGTCCTCAGAAGGGCCACTAGACCCCAAAATCGGTCCCATATGGGTCCTGGGGGGGTCTGAGACCCTGTCGCACCCTGTCGCACCCTCGCCAAATGCGTTAAAACACGTTTTTTCGTGTTTTTGCCCTTTGGCCGTCCTGTACATAGCGTTTTTTGGATTCTCGGAAATGTCAGTTGGAAGGCAAATGTCAGTTGAATGTCAAATGTCAGTTGAATAGGAAATGTCAGTTTGATGGGAAATGTCAGTTAGATGACAAATGTCAGTTGGATCGCAAGTGTCAGTTGAATAGGAAATGTCAGTTTGGTGGGAAATGTCAGTGGTGTGG
Organism: Rhynchopus euleeides; assembly: GCA_963210315.1. Taxonomy (NCBI): domain Eukaryota; phylum Euglenozoa; class Diplonemea; order Diplonemida; family Diplonemidae; genus Rhynchopus; species Rhynchopus euleeides. Next base: position 1,899,158 of record OY723257.1, read on the forward strand.
CACTGTTCGGTTTGTTATGCTGCGGGTTGTCGATTGCAGGGGGATCCGCTGGCGCCGCAAAGTCGCTCGCCGGAGAGCGGGGCTGCCGCGAAGCGGCGCCCCGCGACCGGCAGAGCGACTTTGCGGTGACAGCGGATCCCCCTGCAATCGACAACGTGGGGGCGCGGGCGGCTTCGCCGCCCGCGCCCCCCCGCGCCCCCCCGCGCCCCCCACGACTGTTTCGTTTCCAGCTTCTGTATGTCAGCATATTGTACATGAGGACGTGTCTCGAGGTGGACTTCGTTTGCTGCACGTGTCTGTTCGCGGCAACAGCTGCTGCACGCCGACGTGGTGACGCGAGCTGGTCCCCGTTTTGACCCTCGCCGGCAGGCTACCCTTGAGGCTTCTCGGCTGGGAGCGTTGTGTCTCGGTTAGGTTCCCTGCTGGGAAGTGACTACCACTTTTTCTTCGAAGATCGCATTGTCTCCAAGTATTTTTTGTTGCTTTTTGATCCCTACCAACTTTGCTGAACGGTCCCTCCTCTAGTTTAGTGAATTTTCTGTTTCTGCCGGGAGCAAATATTGGGAAGGCGCCCAACGTGGCGAATCGGCTTAGTGCGATATCCTTGCCTGAGCAGACGACGTGCCGCTGCCCCAAGTGTTTCCGGGCTCACTCGGAGACATGCACCATTTGCCAAGGTGCACAGGACGAGGAAGATGCCAGTGTGAAGTCCTGCCGCAGGGTGAACGGCGACTCCGCTCAGGATACGGAGCACACTGTCCGGACCTGCTTGGTACTTCCATACCCCCAGAGTTTGCTTCTTTCCTCTACTTCCGAGTGTGGCGGCCGCATTGCTTGGAATGCAATGGCCGTCTGCAGTGTCAATCTGAGAGCCAATGAACCGGGCACCCAACGCCTCTTGTGGACTTCTGTTCAATGCGGATGCGCGGCTCCAACCTCTAGTACGGTTCCCAGTCCCCCCCCGCCAGATCAGGCGTTCATCAGACTTCCTTCCCAGTAAGTGGAAGGTCCCGCGCTATTATCAACGCGCGGCCGAGGTATCACCCCCCGAGCTTCATTCGGTGGAGCCTCCGACCTTCAGTGTTCACGTGCCTTTCCCGATTTTAACAAACGAAAGGAGCAGGTCGCGCCCGTGTGGTGTGACTTAGTAAATGACTTGGATAGCGTATTAGTTCTCGTGCGTCGTCTTTCGTAGATGTTCTGTACGATGCGGATCCGCTAATCCAACATAGCAAACGGTTCCCAGTGAGATATTGTGAAGCGCCGGATACCTGCCCCATCCCACCCCACCACCCCCTGCTACGCGCCTTGGACAAGTGTTCCGCATTCCGCCCTGATGTGCCAACAATTCTCACACAGATGCCCTCCATACACATCCCCCACAGACAGACAGACAGACAGTGACAGGATATCAGTGTATACTTGTACCCAAAACAACACCATGGCAGTCGGCCCTGAGCCGGGTGCCGGCGTCGGCGGGGGCCTGGATTCGTCACTTTTGTGTGGGAAAGTCTCATTTTTGTGTGTCAGTGGTCGGAGGTGGTGAGGAGGCGGTGAAAGGGAGGGAAAAACTGCCCCATAAAAAAATCCACGGTACCTGGTGCCCCTGATTTACCCCTTTTTCACTACGCACAAACTACGCAATCTGGGGGGGGGGTCTCGCTTTTTGGTCCCCCCCCAGTTTTTTTGGTCCCCCTTTCTGTGTGGCTACTGAGACAGGACTGGAGGCACTGCGCTGACCGAGCAAAAAATTATTGCCAGAACTCACTATACACCGTACGAAAGAACGCACGACATGTGGGGCGGGACTCCAGAAACACCTGGGCAAGGTTGCCCCATGCCCAGAAACACCTGAGAAGGAAGTGAGTTCCAGGAGCCGCGTAGAACACCCTCGAGATTGTGAATGATGATACGATCACAGCCTTCAGGGCGCTGCGAGGTGCCACCCTGAAGGTGGCCCTTGACATCAAGGAGAGCGTCGGCCGAGGGGTCGACGAAAAGCTGAAGAAGGCGCTACTGGCACTGGATCCCGCGGGGTATACGGAGGTCACCGCCACACAGGCAACCTCCGCTGACAACGTCCAGGAGACGTTATCCGAGGGGATCACAACGGCACTAGAGATCTGTGTCACGGGATCCAGGCGCCCACTCTCCCTCGACGGTCTGGGGATTGTTGTTGGGTATGGTGTCGTTTCCTGCAGCTGCAAAAAAGCGTAGCAACTGTGCTTCCTTCTTCCTTAATGATGCGTTGACGCTTCCACCCGGAGGAGCTGAAGCAGGCACCGCTTAATGATGCGTTGATGCTTCCACCCGACGAGCTGAAGCAGGCACCGCGCCAAAGGGCACCCCCAAAGAGACCTGCAAAGACTGCGTCGAAACCCGCACCGAAGGCTGCCAGCGCTGCAGCACCTGAAGAACCTGCAGCACCTGCAGCACCTGCAGCACCTGAAGCGCCTGCACCCTCACTGACCCCGGAACAGCAAGAACTCCTTGAGTTTGGGGTCCCGGCATAGAGACAGAGAATGGCTGAGTAAATCAAAAAATGAGACCCCCCCCCCCCTTTTCACTACGCACAAACTACGCAATATGGGGTCGTCAGGGGCACCAGGTAGTACCTACAACAGAAAATTAAATCGTCTTGCCAGGCCCTACCGACAAACCCCCCACACACCTTCCAGGGGGCGCCCGGCTCTGCTTCTCCACCCCGCCCCCCCCCCCCTCTCCCTATATGACCGCCGCAGCCGTCCCCAGCCTGGACTGCACTGCCTCCGAGAGGTGTCCCCCCCTCACGCGCAGCAGATCACATTTCGCTGGGAGTATGAAGGTCCGGCGCATCTCTCAAAAGGGCCGCCGAAAGGTGTCGGGGCCAAAGAAGGGAAAGAGCAGGGTGTTATCCCTGGCAAACAAACAGCGGAGCCGCCGTGTGGATGCCTGCGACGTGCGGGAGCTCCTTCAGGCCGCCTGCCCCTTGGGCTCCACGCTGTCTAAGGTCATCTCATCGCGTCGCTGCCGCAAGGCCAAGCGGGTGAGCCCAGGCCTACGGAAACACAAGAAGCCCCGCCGCGCAGCCGAACCCCACCTCCGGCTCCCACGCGACCCTCCCCAGGCACTGCCCCAGCGCCAGCTCCACTGCTCCGTTGGCATGGGGACCATCACTACCTGCAGCAGCTCGGCTGGCGCAGCGCATGAGGATCCCCTCACATCTGTGCATATGCAAGCCGCATGGATGGCCCTCTATGCAGTCTGCCTCCCTCCTCCCCGTGCCATCAGGCCCCGGCACCACAGATGACAGTTGTGTGGTTGTGCTGGCGGCGGCATCGAGTGGATGCGGATGCACCGGGAATCCGCCAACTCAGACTGGGATAGCCGTTCAACGCTGCTGCACCCCACCCTCCTGACTGTGCGGAGAGGGCACAGGGCTTGCAGGGGGAGGGGAGGGGAGACAGTTTCAGGTTCAGCGATCCATCGGGTCTGGTGAGTAGAGTGGTGCGGCCCGTCTGCCCTGAAGGCAGAGGCAGCCCGTCTCCCCCTGCTGTGGCTCTCCTACTCGGCGGAGCAACAAATCTCACTGTTCCCTCTGGGGTGGGCCCTGGCACTCACAGGGCAGGGTAGAGGGTGGGTGTGATCACTTTGGTTGGTTGAGGAAATGGCAGTTCTTTTTGTGCGTTGGATTCGATGGCTGACCACCTCTCTGGCCCTTCTCTCACCACCGCCATGCTGTCCATGCTTTGGAGCACGATTTTTTTGTTCAAGAGGGTGGAAAGAAATCAAGCAACACGAAGAAGAAACTAAAGAAACGAACTCCTTTTTTTTTGCATGCCTCGGTCAGGTTTTGGGTGTGCCCCTCTCACAACCCTGCCCCCCCCCCCCCCTAGGGGGGGTCAAATGCCACCCTTTTACGTGGACAAACACGATTTTTCAAAAAACCGGCGCAGAGGCCCCAAAGCCCCCGTAAACCCTCCAAACCCCCCCAGATCGGTCCGGAAACCCATCGAACCCCACTTTTCCACCATTCCGGGCACCTCAGGTGCCCGAATTGGGGTACCTAAATTTTGTGCCACCGTTTGGTACCGTACAGTGCCACTGTGTGGGAGGTTGGAAAAGAAAATGCCCCAACACACCACATCTGAGGGTTGCAATGCATGTTGCTTGCCAACCACGTCATCCGGTGGGTGTCAGGCGCTATGTAGGTGGCATTAGCCAGGTCTTCGATGTGTTCTGGCTTGTATATATACCTCCCTGCCACCATGCACCGGGAGGCTGCCTGTAGGTACGGAACAGTCCAGATGGTCGTGTGATTCCTGTGCAGCAGTGCTCCACAACCGGGATGTGTTGACAACGACTGTTGCAACACGAGCTGTACATTCCGGGAACACATGAAGTGCGCTGTCGTGGTACCCATTGTGCCAGAATTGGTAGTTGCTGCGGTCTACTTTGCCTGGCCCAAGAGCACTGGTACTGAACGGTGCAATATGCGTGGCGAGGTGAATACAACGGAAGCGCGCAAAGTCAATACAGCTCTCGGATGGCGGGTGGTGGTGTCACTAGTGTGTGACGTTCACTCGAGGATACAACGCATCACAATGAATCAGCAACCGTGGACCGAGTACAATACGCTCCATGAATCTGCCCCGTTAACGGCTACCGGGTATTACCGGGTATTACCGGGTCGAAAAACGGGTATTACCGGGTCCGGTAATACCCGTTTGCCCGGTAATACCCGGTAATACCCGGTTATAGCCCGGTAGCGCTACCGGGGATTTTCCATGGGAATTTTCCTTTGTTTTTGGGTTGATTCCCTTCCCCTTAGCAGTGTGTTGTGGTCGACATTGGATTCTATGGCGCATGGGGTGATCGAAAGCCGGGTTCCGCAGTTCACGTCTGGTTTGTGTGGCTCACTGCAGACTTTTCGAGTTTCGCAGCAATGCTGACTACTGCACGGTGCCCACACACCACCTGAGCCCTTCCAGAGCCGGCGGTGTCGTCAGATCAGGCAGTCGATCACACGCGTAATGAGACAGGCGTGATCATAGGACCACCTTCCTCTCCCAAAGTCTGCGAGCCCCATTCCATTGGGGGGCAGTGACTGCCTGGGCCAACAGGGTCTTGGGGCAGGCACATTCTGAACCAATGAAGGTTCCATCACAGAGAGGGCACTGTTCCCGTAGCTTCCATCATTTAAGGACCTTGGCTCAGAAATGCAGAAACGGTGCGTCACCAAATGGTTGCAAAGTGGCACAGAGCGAAGGGCTCCTCGTTTTCAATGATCGATCCTTCGTTCAGGGAAGCCATCTTCTCTTACCCCAGGCTCGAGTGGTCACGCCAGCTCCGTTATTCGGTCACATCGCTCTGCTGGCTGGGTGCTTGTCGCAACACATACCTGCGAGCAGCCAACGAGCATTATGGTACCGAGAGATGCTTCTTGGCGTGGCCGGGCTTGTGGTTCCTACCACAACAGGTCACAGTACGGTGAGCGGACTTGCTATATTTGCTGGGGTGGCTTCAACACGGGCTCGCCACTGGACTGCCCTCGGGCCAAGGTGGATAATCGCACCTGCCTTCGGGACGCTGAGTATCCGCCCCGTGTATGATGAGCGGAAGCTAACCAGCCTGCAGTCGACCCACGTGGTGGCCTGACGACTCCCAGACAACGGCTGGTTTGGGCAGGTGGACGGGAAGAGCTGGTTCTGGAGTTGTGGTGTCGACACGTTTCCATTTTGAGAAATTCTCTGTGATACGCTCCACAACAAGACGCCCATTCCCATGTGAAGCCTCTCTGGCGACACCCTTGACAAGAGCACCTGGCACTCTGTACAGGACCTGCAGCTAAGATCCGGGCTGGTGCGGCAAGGTATTTGAGCGACCCCTTACGATATGATGCAATCCAGAGAAGTCCCAGCAAAACGTGGATTCGACCAGGCCCTCAATATGCACGAGTTGCGCCTGCTTCTTGTCATCTTGCCTGGCTACTGGTCCCTCTGATAAATCATCAGCTTGGTTCGAGTCGGGACAAGTCATGATGCATGCTTCAAAGAACTTAGCCTCGTGGACGGCCTGTTGTGTGACGACACGCTCTGCCTCCGTGGAAGCGGACGAGGCCATGAAGTGCATTGAAGAGGGAGGGAGAGGAGGCAACACACGGAGGACACAGGCACAGACAGGGGGGTGTGTGTCCCTCATAGATCTTGGTTGAACGAACAGGTGTTGGAATCAGGGCCTGGGCTCATTATCTCGACCTTTGTTTGTGTAATCATCGGGGCACGCCACGCCAACACAGCCCCCCACCGCCATGCCGCAAAGCCTGCCTCATAGATCTTGGTTGTACTGAACGTGGGTGTTCCCCAGCCGTTCCCACTCCCAGTGTTCCCAGGGCCGCCCCTGTGAGGGGTGGGCCAGGAGGGGCTGCAGAGGCTGGCCTTCAGAATAACGCAGGGGGGTCACCTAACACCTGACATTCCCCCCGCGCACCTTCCCTTGGACTGCCAGACGGAAGATCACCAGAACCCTGCAGTTGATTCACTGCGACACCCCACGAACCATCCCTGTACCAAGGAAATTCCCACGGAAAATCCCCGGTAATACGAAAACGGGTATTACCGGACCCGGTAATACCCCCGATTTTACCCGGTAATACCCGTTTTTGACCCGGTAATACCCGGTAATGGAGGCCGATTACCGGGTTTCCGGTAATACCCGGTAATACCGGTTACCCGTTAACGGGGCAGATTCATGACGCTCTCTGTGGCTGGTGTGGGGGACAAAGGCAGTGCCTGTGCCGCAGGCAGGGAGGTATATATACAAGCCAGAACACATCGAAGACCTGGCTAATGCCACCTACATAGCGCCTGACACCCACCGGATGACGTGGTTGGCAAGCAACATGCATTGCAACCCTCAGATGTGGTGTGTTGGGGCATTTTCTTTTCCAACCTCCCACACAGTGGCACTGCACGGTACCAAACGGTGGCACAAAATTTAGGTACCCCAATTCGGGCACCTGAGGTGCCCGGAATGGTGGAAAAGTGGGGTTCGATGGGTTTCCGGACCGATCTGGGGGGGTTTGGAGGGTTTACGGGGGCTTTGGGGCCTCTGCGCCGGTTTTTTGAAAAACCGTGTTTGTCACCCCCATTTGACCCCCCCTACCCCCCCCCCCCCCCCCACTCACTTACCTTTGCAAAAGCCTCTCAGACTGACAGAGCTGTGTGAAGCTTGCCTCAATGGGTTCGGAGTGGGAACACAGACAAAACCCGCCTGGGCGGAGTCGGTGTGTCGAAGATGTCAATGCATCCGTCCTGCCATCTCCCACCCTCTCTGTGCTTTGCAAAAAAAAGGGATTCACATTGATCGAGATCGAGGGTGTCAGAGGAGGCCATGTCTTGCCTTCACCTTCGATCACCACCCCACCCATACCCCCCCCTTCTTTTTGACTCTGCCATACTGACTGTGTGTGATATATATTCTGGCGGTGTTCCCCTTCCAGCCCGCCTCCCCTCCATCTCCACCCAACACCATATGTTTATGTTTGTCGTGTTACATACAGACCGTACCCCCCCCACCCCCCCTCACTCTCTTCAAGTCTGGGCATTTGAAACTTGCATAGTTCCCTCTTCACATTTTTTTTGCCTAACCCGCTTTGATTGACGGCGCTTGCCCGCAAATGTTTTGGCGATGTGCGCGCATTGCAGGTTGCAACGCTATACGTATGATGATGCACGTTGCAGTGCTACCCCTGTGGAAAAGGCTGGCGCAATGTGATTTCTATCCCTGCCTTCCGCTGCACAACCGCATGTGCACACACATTCCCCTATCCCGAGGGTGTCTGGACAGAAAGGCTTGGGTTGCCCCCTATGTCTGGGCTGCATCACATCACCACTTCCCTCTCCCCCGTGTCTTTTGAAGCGCCCTGCCGACGACAGTTCAGTCATGAGCTGACGAGACAGATGTCATCGAAGGGAGGAGGGGCTGTGAACGCCCAGCAGCACCGAAGCAGGGAGCCTTCCGATGGAAGGCTTCCGCCACGCTTCGAGTGGGTTCACCGTGCACAGAGCACTTCGTGGGTCACTTTTGCGTGTGAACAACGTGTGCTGGCCCATTTTTGAGTAGGTTGTGCGAGCAGGGTTTTTTGCGTGTGAGGTGCCCTGCTTGGTGCACAGCCCATCTTGCCTCGTCACACAGGCCCAGTGTGTGGTGCTCCGTGTACCCATGTCTGTCATGTGTGCGTGTTGAGGGGTTTTTGGTGAGGCAGCGAGTCCCGCCAAGCAGCTCCAAGCCAACAGGACGCACCCAGGCACTGAGATCCAAAGAAAAAATGGCAAGTGTTTGCGCTGGCATTGTCACAACGATTAGATTGAATTGTTTGTGGCTCACGCATGTATCACGGCATATTCTGGCAGGTAGCCTCCTACATGGATGCTTGAAATACTCTGAACGAAGAAGACGGTTGTTTCTGTTTCTGGGGTTTGTGCAATATCATGAAACTCGACACAGGCACTGCCGGATGTCAAGGGGCAGCCCGATGTGTGTATTTTTTGCAATGAACACGCCGCTCACGGGAAATACATAACCAACTCTAAGAAGGCTGTGCCAGTGGTGTGTTCACCCCCTGCACCCCACTCCCCTTCGTGATAGGGGAGGGTGACACCACAATCAGCAAGGAACAGTCACATCATGTGTTCTTCAAGAATCTTGCCTGGGTCTTGCCTCGCTGTTAGCTTCTGCGCAACAGCCGCAAGGAAGTTACAGGGTGGGTGTAGGTTCTGGCTGCAACCGGAAGTTTCTTTCAAGGTTCAGGTGTCGTCTCGGGGTGGGGGTGGGGCGATCCCGGTGCGCAGGAGCTGCGAATCACACAAGAGTGGGGTGGGGAATGCGAGCCACCGTCTCTAGCCCTCATTCCTAGCATCGTTACCAGCAGTCCCAGATCCCCGGGATGGGTGCACCCTGTCCCACCCAACACACCTTCTGCCCTTTTCTGTGTCGCGCTTGACAAGTTCTCACCACGGTGCCCGCCTGCCGCTACCTCATCTCGATGACCCAACCCACCCTCACAGGATATACACGTGTGACCTACAAACACACACCGCTTCTCCAGACATCATGACTGGGAACAATGGCCACTTCATCGCTGGGTGCCTGTGCCTCGCAACGGTTGCCATGCTCACCGCCGCAATGGCTGACGGGAGGTCCTTCGCGTCGTACGACCACGACAGCATCTCAGGCATCGGGATCTGGAAGGACTTCGGTGGGCGTCCGTGGAAGAACCACAACAGCCTGCTGAATTTGGGCTGTGATGACCGCGCAGACCTGGGGAAGACCCTGGTTGCGTTCACCTTCATGCCAACACTCTTGAGCGGGCTCAGCGTGATCAGCAGCTTGAAGGGGCTGCAGACAGGGCAGGGTATCTACGGAACTGCCTCTGTCCTCCTGAATGTGGTCAGCTGTGTCTTCCTGATCATTGCTCTCGCCTCAGCATCTTCCATCTACAACGAAGAGTACTGTGACGTCGAGGTGAAGGACACCTACGACCTTGAGTACGCCGTCCCCTTCTTGGTTGTGGCTCTGATCTTCTCCATTGCTTCTGCTGCAGCACTTGTGCTGCTGGGTGCCATGCAGGACTCCAGCAGCGCTACAGCCGCTCGCGAGAACGAGCCTGCTGCAGAACCCATGGAGGAGGGTGGTGAGGGCGCGAAGGCATCGTGATGGATCTCCACAAGGGGCAACGATGTGCCGCCATCCCCAGCTGTGTGCATCGTGGGATGATATGTTCACACAGCAGCGGGGCTGATTCATATTTTATTTTGAGCGGTGAATATTTTTGCCCTTGCTTTGCTGTTCGTGCTTCCAACGTCATCTTGTTTTTTCCCGCATATCTGCCTTTACACAACACCTGGCTGCGTTGCACCTGTTTTATTGTGCGCAGAGGGCACAGCCCCCGAAACATCAGGCAGAGCTGGGGAGTGCCTGCATTGGGTCGGCATGGTGGGTCTCTCGGCGCATCCCACGCGTTGATTTGTTTGTCCGACCCCTCACCCAGCCCGTGCTATATGCACTATACGCACTATATGCGCTGCATGCAGCATCCGCTTGCTTGTTGTTTCCTTTCTCACCATCTTGCTTCTCAAAATACATGAACCTGCAGAACACAACGCTTCAGCGGGATTTCTTCTTGTTATTTATCAACGCAATGTACACTGCATCTATACTGAGAACTAGAGTGCCCGTTTATCTTGCACGGTCGGGTTCTGGGGGTCGGTGCCGATCACCAGAAGGACGTTTCTTGGCACCGACGTGTTATATCGACACTCTGCGCTGCTGGATTGAGACCGCTTCTTGAAATGGAATCCTTCTGCCAGGGCTGGCTGTTCCCAACTGCAGCCAGCCTTGTGTTGCCATTTGTTTTGCCTTTTGTTGGGACCAACGGAAGAACTGCCCCGCCTCTCGCACCCCAGCATATTCAGCGCACACATCATTTGATGTGACCTGCGGGGGTGATGCAAGTTGTTCTGCCGGCACCCGACCCTCTTGCTCAGCAAAAGAACCCCACCCCTGTTGCATTCAGGCAGGAGTACGTCTGGGGCATTGTGTCATGTTATACTACCTTGCACAGTAGTGTGGTCGCTTTCTCACTCTCCACTCTTATACCATCCATACCCACTCACCCACGCCGCTCCATTATCCATTCACCTGTTTCTCGTGCAGCCACAGCGATAATGTTACAGGGTGGGTGTAGGTTCTGGCTGCAACCGGAAGTTTCTTTCAAGGTTCAGGTGTCGTCTCGGGGTGGGGGTGGGGCGATCCCGGTGCGCAGGAGCTGCGAATCACACAAGAGTGGGGTGGGGAATGCGAACCACCGTCTCTAGCCCTCATTCCTAGCATCGTTACCAGCAGTCCCAGATCCCCGGGATGGGTGCACCCTGTCCCACCCAACACACCTTCTGCCCTTTTCTGTGTCGCGCTTGACAAGTTCTCACCACGGTGCCCGCCTGCCGCTACCTCATCTCGATGACCCAACCCACCCTCACAGGATATACACGTGTGACCTACAAACACACACCGCTTCTCCAGACATCATGACCGGGAACAATGGCCACTTCATCGCTGGGTGCCTGTGCCTCGCAACGGTTGCCATGCTCACCGCCGCAATGGCTGACGGGAGGTCCTTCGCGTCGTACGACCACGACAGCATCTCAGGCATCGGGATCTGGAAGGACTTCGGTGGGCGTCCGTGGAAGAACTACAACAGCCTGCTGCACATGGGCTGTGATGACCGCTCAGACCTGGCGCAGGTCATGGCGGCATTCACCTTCATGCCAACCATCTTGAGCGGGCTCAGCGTGATCAGCAGCTTGAAGGGGCTGCAGACAGGGCAGGGTATCTACGGAACTGCCTCTGTCCTCCTGAATGTGGTCAGCTTTATCTTCCTGATCATTGCTCTCGCCTCAGCATCTTCCATCTACAACGAAGAGTACTGTGACGTCGAGGTGAAGGACAGCTACGACCTTGAGTACGCCGTCCCCTTCTTGGTTGTGACTATGATCTTCTCCATTGCTTCTGCTGCAGCACTTGTGCTGCTGGGTGCCATGCAGGACTCCAGCAGCGAAACAGCCGCTCGCGAGAACGAGCCTGCTGCAGAACCCATGGAGGAGGGTGGTGAGGGCGCAAAGGCATCGTGATGAATCGAGCTGTCGCATCCTCACCCTCGCCACATCCCCAGCTGTGTGCATCGTGGGATGATATGTTCACACAGCAGCGGGGCTGATTCATATTTTATTTTGAGCGGTGAATATTTTTGCCCTTGCTTTGCTGTTCGTGCTTCCAACGTCATCTTGTTTTTTCCCGCATATCTGCCTTTACACAACACCTGGCTGCGTTGCACCTGTTTTATTGTGCGCAGAGGGCACAGCTCCCGAAACATCAGGCAGAGCTGGGGAGTGCCTGCATTGGGTCGGCATGGTGGGTCTCTCGGCGCATCCCACGCGTTGATTTGTTTGTCCGAACTCCATCCTCACTGCCCCCCGCCTAGCACCCACCCACCCAGCCCGTGCTATATGCACTATATGCACTGCATGCGCTGCATGCGGTATCCGCTTGCTTGTTGTTTCCTTTCTCATCATCTTGCTTCTCAAACGGCATGAATTTGCACAAAATCCCGGTGTCCCCAATACTACCTCGATACCCTTGCGCTGCTGGATTGAGAGCCGCTTCTTGAGTGGAAGCTGCCTGCCAGGGCTGGCTGTTCCCAACTGCAGCCAGCCTTGTGTTGCCATTTGTTTTGCCTTTTGTTGGGACCAACGGAAGAACTGCCCCGCCTCTCGCACCCCAGCATATTCAGCGCACACATCATTTGATGTGACCTGCGGGGGGTGATGCAAGTTGTTCTGCCGGCACCCGACCCTCTTGCTCAGCAAAAGAACCCCACCCCTGTTGCATTCAGGCAGGAGTACGTCTGGGGCATTGTGTCATGTTATACTACCTTGGACAGTAGTGTGGTCGCTTTCTCACTCTCCACTCTTATACCATCCATACCCACTCACCCACGCCGCTCCATTTTTTCATATCCCCACCCCGCCTTTTTCATCGATCTTTCGATGGCTCCTTGCGCTCCAGCCGAAATAGATTGAGACGCATGCAAATGGTTCTTGCCGCAAGGTGCCCGACATACTCGTGATACACACGCGCTGGATCAGCAGGCTGGGGCTGGGGCCCCTCCACCCACCCACCCCCCCTCCCCTGCCCCCCACAGACAGTGGCCATGGCAGGGTCTCCCCATTACCACGACAGTCCTCATGCGCTTGGTTCGTGCCCTGTCTCTTGCACTGCATCACCACATCCATATTCCAGGGCACCTGTTGGAGGTGACACGTTTACTATGCAGCTTGCGTCCCGCCGTGTGTTGCTCCGTGGGGCGCGTCGGTGCGCCTCGTCGGTGTCCAAGGTATGCCTGTCGCACTTGGGATAGTGCCGGTGTGTTGATTCGGAAGAAGTCAGAACCACTTGTGTGATTCGTGCTATTTTTAAACCCGATGCTTTCTCCGAACAAAGGCCATGGGTGGGCCAACGCTGGGGCACCACATCGCCGAAGAAATGAGTGGATGCGCCCTTTATTCTCCGTCTTACGGTGTCATGTGCGATGCCCAACACCATTGCTCGCACAGGACATTGATGTCGAGTCTCTGGGAAGCGCTGAGCTGCGGACACTCGCTAAGCAGCAGCGGGCACATATCCAGGTATGATGGGGTTGGGCGCTGGGTGGGTGCCCCGATGCCAAGATTCGCAGTACTCCTAATGTTGTCTGTTCTGTGCAGCACAAACCACAGCGACATGCTGTGCCTGCCCTTCCGAGGGCTCCGACGCAGGAGGGGTCGCACTGCACACATTATCAATGACGCAATCAAACCCACTCCCCACGCACAGCTGCTGTCCGATGAGCTTGTGAAGGTCAACCGCAATGTGGCGTACAGAACAAGCCTGGGTCAGGAGGACATCGACGAGGTGATGAAGCAGCGCCTGCAGCAGATCCTGGCGGTGCTCGGCGTGTGCACGGTGCTGATGATTTGGTACACGTCGCGGCAAAACCGCATGCTGCTCACTGGCCTGGAAACGGTATGTCTGGTATCTGGACGAATCACCGCTTGGGGGAGCTGCCAGTAGAGAGGGGGCAAACCAGACGGCGCCCCACCCCCCGACTCATTTGCCCTTTTCCCTTTTGTGTTCGTTTCACTAATACCCAGTGCGCCCCGCGCAGGTTCGTGTGGGGCACGCTTTCAACGAAAATTATTTTAAGTGTTGTTCATCGACCTTCGTCCGCTCGCCCACACACCCTTCCCCTCTTGCAATGGGGCTCCGAAGTACTCTTCCTCCAGCGCTGTGGCAGTCGACCAGCTTCCTCCTACTACCCCCCCCCCCCCCCCCCCGCAATGCCTCTAGCCGCCACCACCGAGTTCCGCGCCAGCTCCCGGAATAGATCTTCCGCGTCTTCCAGGCTGCCTCCAGGCAGCGCCCAACGAAAAAAGAGAGATCGCATACCATTTGTCAGATTCGGGGGGAAAAGGAAGCTGTCTGGTTTGTCTTGGTGAGAATGGTCTTGTCGAACCCGGTGGCATTACCTTTGGCGATTTATGCAGGTCGTCAGTGAAGAAGGTGTTATCTGCCACCCCCCTTTTCTGTTTCTCTTCTGATTCGTGAATCCACGCAGCGTCAGCAGACCGCCCTTGCTCCAACCCAACCTCCACTCTCTTCAGGTTTCATCCAGCGTGAAGGGCAAGATGGCGGCACTGAAGGACGAAGTGAAGGAGCTCGAAACGGCATGGGCGCAGGAAATGGAGAGGAAAGAAAAGCAGGTATGCACTGTTTAGCTGCAAGCCGGGCCCACCACGAGGGGTGGGGCCCATCCAATACGCTTCCTGAACCCCCACAGGGCTCAGGAAGCGAAACCTCTGAAACATGTTTTTTTTTGTTATGTTGTCCACACTTTTAACGGGTCTGGCAACCCACTCACGTCTCACACTGCTTCATCAGAATGGGGACAAAGCGTGGGTGCTCGGTTTGGTGGCTACAAAAAGAGCAAAAATTGCGAGAAGGTGCTGAGGAGACTTCACAAATCATGACCTTTTTGCCTTCTCTCTCTCTCTCGACTCTCTCGACAACCAACCCCCCCCCCCCCCCCCACACACACACCCCCGCCCCCCACACCTCTTCACACCTCTTCACACCTCTTCACACCTCTTCACACCTCTTCACACCTCTTCACACCTCTTCACACCTCTTCACACCTCTTCACACCTCTTCACACCTCTTCACACCTCTTCACACCTCTTCACACCTCTTCACACCTCTTCGCAGCTCCAGCAAATGTCGCAGCAGAGCTCTGAGCAGACCCGCTCTATCGACCGCCTTACCATTGCGATCCGTAGCATCGACAATGCGCAATAATCGGATCAACTCCACCACCACCTCCTCCTCCTCCCCATCCAGGGAACCAGGAACTGTGGGGTTGTGCTCGGGTGGCCGCACCCACCCACACATCCTCCTCTCCCTCCACAAGCTTGCCGCCTCCAGAGACGTGATCGTTCCAAATGCGAGGTGGTTTTTGCAGGTGGAGGGGAGGGGAGATGGGGGGGGGGGGGAAAGGAGAGAGGCAGCGAGGCAGCGAGGCAGCGAGGCAGCGAGGGGGAAACAGAGAGGTTGCAGAGCCTTTTTAGCCCCCCCCCCTCTCTCTCTCTCTCTCTCTCCAGGCATGTCGCTAAGCGTCGACCGTCGACCCAGTGATTTTGGGTTTCCCCCCCCATAAAAAAGCGTCGACCCAGCGTCGACCCAGTGGACTGGGTTGACGCTTGGTCGAGGCTTGGAGCGTCGACCTAGTGGAACTGGGTTGCCATTCAAGCCTGGACCAAGCGTCAACCCATTTATTACACTGGGTCGACGCTAACCTAGCGTTGGCCCGGTTACACTGGGTCGACGCTCACCAAGCGTCGACCAAGCGTCAACCCACTTTCACTGGGTCGACGTCGAAGAGAGTATGGTTTTGCAGGAACAGATGCTCACTACCGTGGCCTCCGGCGGCTGGGGGGCTCCGCCCCCCAGACCCCCCTGTGGCGTATGTCTCGTACTCAAGTCATTCGATTCCCATCAGGTCAGGGAATCCACCCACTCCAGTAGCCTCAGGAGGACGCAGCCAACTCACACAGAATCTGTACGCCCACAATGAACAGATGCTCACTACCGTGGCCTCCGGCGGATGGGGGGCTCTGCCCCCCAGACCCCCCATCTCGCGTGCCCGTCTAGTAACCAAGTCCTTGCGCTTTGACGGCCGTGACATATCAGGGGGCAGCGTCGAAATCATGGTCCCGAAAGCCATTTTTTGGTTTCCTCCGGCACCCGACGGCGCGAGCGGGAGAGGAACCACGGAAGGAACCCAGCGCCTCACACCGTGCCCACCTAGTGGTCCACCGATGGGAAAATTCAAAATTTGGCAACACGAGCGCGCGCGAAGCGCGCGCGAGAAAAATTGCCCCCTAGTGTTTTCCCCCCTGATTCCCCCCCCCCAAAACAGGAGCGTCAACCCACCAAATCTCCAAAATCGAAAAGTTAGCGACAGGCCTGCTCTCTCTCTTTCTCTCTCGGTGGACTCCCCCCCCCCCCCTGACTCCTTCTTCCCCATCTGTGCTGTGTTCGATATGCTTCCCCTCGGGGAAGGGGGGTGGGGGGGTGGGGAAGGAGGGGGAAAGGTATTGTTGTTGCCCCCCCTGCGTTGTACCGCTTGTGTGTTGGTGCATCTGTCTCTCCCCCAACCCCCCAACCCCCCCATTCTCTGTCTCCCGCTTTCCTCCCTTCCTCCCTCTCTCCCCATTGCCTTGCCCCCCGATCCCACATCTGTGCCGATATTTCTGGATTCCATGTCTATTGCCTTTGTGGCGACACGCTGCCAAAGTAAACAAAACAAAAGGCAAGCTGAAATGACACACACCGGGGGGGAGGGGGTCTTCGCTGGCCGTTACCCTTCGTCACTCTTCGTCAGTTTTTCGGGACAATTCGACTGGAAAATTCACGAAAAAAATGCACTGACGACCACCCCGTAGCGAAGACCTCTCACTCCATTCATTTCCTTGAGGCATATCGCACAACACAGCCGCTGTGGTTTTGACTGTGGCGGTTTTTCCTGCATGAAGGGATTGAGATAAGGCCTCAGTGGGTAACGGGGGAGGGGGGACGCGGGGGGGGGGGGGGTCGGGTGTGAGGTGGAGGTGGAAGGGGTGAAGGCAGGTGTGAGTTACGGCAGAGAGGACCTACCCACCTGTTTTGTGTGGAGGTATTTTTTTTGCTGCCACGGTGCTGCTGCGTATCGCGTGTCTCACTGATGGAGGGGGATAGGTGGGGGGGGGGGTGGGTGGGTGAAGAACCCCGAGTGCGCGTGTGTAGTGTAGACAGGGGTGTGGGAAGTGCCTCCCTCCATTGGAAAGGGGGGCTGGGTGGGGTGGGATGGCGGGGCAGGGGGTGTATGTGTCCGATGCTTGTTTGTGCGCAGTACGGTACAGCACAGTGCGGCGCCAAACCTGACAGCAGCGCCCTTTCGCAGCCACACAACACGCGGGGGTGCGCGTGTTGTGTGCGGGGAAGGTGCATAGCAGCAGCTATTGGTGGGGGTGGGGTTGGGGGTGGAAACCAAGGGTGTGGGCATATATATATATTATTAGTAAACCCACACAGCTGGTGCAGAGCGATAACAGCCTCTACTGGACAGCCCACACAGGACGAGCCTGCACAGGATAAGGTGTGGTTTCGTTGGCCCCCCCCCCCCCCCCCTAGGCATGGGCCCCCAAACATATTTTTCATAAACATATAATTTTGCCAAATTTTTTTTGGCAAAATTATATGTTTATGAAAAATATGTTTGGGTGGGTATGTTTAAAATATGTTTCATTTTCGCATAAAAAAATATTTTTAAACCCTGTGCCTGGAATTTTGTCCAAAAAATATCACGTTTTCGCACAAGGCAAAAAATGGTCAAAAAACCCGAAAATCGGGTTTGTAGGGTGTAGGTCCCCTGTCTGAAAATGCAAAATATGGCCCCGCAGGTGCCCCCAGAGTGATTTAAAATTGGAAAATCGACATTTTCCACCTACGGGAAATCCCCCAAAATAGGGGGTCCCCAGCCACGATCCCCAAAAAAATGTCCCGCGCGCCTCTAAGGCACTCTGGATTTTTATTATGTCATCCAGATGTCACATCTGGGTCCAGGAACACCGGTTTTTGGCCTCAGGAAGTCGAAAAATATGTGTGGAAATTTTTATTCCTGACCAGGATCACCTAAAAGGCCGATTTCCCCTGTTTACACATGGGGGATTTCATGCAACGCCCGCTCGTGTGCTGAGTGTGCTAGCCGCGACGTGGACGCGGTGGCCCTCTTCCTCCCAGAAGCCACCGATCTTCCTCATCCAACTTCACCTCCGGATGTACGCGGCACGTGCTTGGGTTGTCCTGTCGCAGTGCAGCAGAAGTTCCTGTACACTGCTGCCCAAGCCATTTCGGCTGCAAGGAATATGCCACGCAGAGTAACCTGGTATCGCGTGACCAGCTCGTGAGGCTTGGTGCCCCGAATCGAATCGATAGGCTGCGAGGTGCATTGCCTCGGTCAGTTGATGTCCTTGCGTGTGCATTTTTGTGCACAACAGTCCCTTGGGTATCTGCAGCGCAGGTGCCTGCACTGGACCAGGACTCCTGATTTACCTCTGGCACTTGTTGATCGGGACGGATGCGGCGACATGCCACGGTGCCCATGGATAGCCATGCCGGCACGAAAGTACGTTCACGACGGTTGATTACCATTGCTGCACTCTGTCAGAACCCGAAGGGTCTCAGCACACCTGAACGCCCACCAGGCCCCCCAGCAGGGGGTGAAACCAAAGGGTCCCCCCTGGGGTTTTTTGACCCAAAATTTTCGAATTCGACATGTCCCCGGGATTTCCACTATGTCGCAGATTTCGACCATTGGGTCAAGAAAACCTAAAAATCTAGGGGGGAGGTGCTGAAGGATTGCACTGAAAATTTTATCTAACTCGGTCAAAATTCCAGGCACAGGGTTTTATATTTTTCGAAAATATTTCCAAAATATTTTTATACCGTATACCATGGTTGCATAGCGGCCGTTTTAAAAAATCCCTTGTATTTTGTGGACTTGCAAAAACGGCCGCTGATTTTCAGCATTTTAAAAAACGGCCGTTTTTTTACCTGGGAATTTTGTATGGGCCGTGGGTCAGCAGGCGAGATCCCACCACCAGGAGTGCCTCCCCACTGCAAGGGATACCCTGCAGCAAGCATTGTGAGCGCGCCTTCAAGTATGATGCGAAGAGTTCAGACTTCGTGGACCACTTTGACGGACCGCGCCATATCAAGAAGAAGAAGAACGCAGCGTTGAAAGTGCAGAGCCAGGGAAACAGCTGGCGCTGTCGGAGTGCGATACCCTCAGTGGCAGGCTTGCAACTTCGGATCGCCCGGGGTGCGTTGTTCACCGGCTGGCATGGTGCATGATGCTGTCAAGAAGTGTGTCCCGAGGAGGGGCTGAACATGGTTGCGGCCAATCTAGGCACGTGTGTCGTGGATGACCGTGCAGGCAGAGGTGGGTGTCGCTCACTGGCATCAGGGCTCTTCCGACAGAGCTTTCCCTTGATATCGGCGACAGCACCCCGGATGAGAAGGACACCGCCTTCGCTGATTTATTCCCGAAGGCACGGGCGATCATCCCGGGCAATATGCAGCACCAGCTGGATGGGTTCACGACCGCACTGGCGCTGAAGGATGTGCTGTGCCACATCTCTGACGCAGCTGAGAGGGAGAAGCAGGCGAGCAAGACGGCACCACCGGCCGTGCGATCCCGCTTCTCTCCGACACACACTACCTGCACCGCTTGAGTGGATCTGCACCTTGCACCACGTCCCCGGGCATTTATACAATCTTCCGGGCCCGCTGCAGGACAGCGGCCCTGCTACGTGTGCGTCGCTTCTGCGGTTGGCAGAGATGCCCACGAAATCGCTGGGCTCGAGTCCCACCTGCAGGCCGCCGTCCGCCTGACGGCACCCCTCGCATCGAGGCTCCAGAAGTACTGCGATGCGCAGCTGGGTGTGCCAACGGCGTGCCCCTGTCGACGCAGTGTACACCGACATTGAGAATGTCATCGAGAAAGTGTCTGAGGTGGGGAAGTACGACCCCCCAGTGCCCCTGGCAGTAGAGGAGGGACCCTTAGCACGGGCTGCTGAAACAAAAATTCTGCGAATTTCTTATTGTGTTATTTTGACCCTCCAACCCCAAAAGTGGTCCCAAAATGACGATCTGCAACTGGCAGCGACTGTAACACCCCTAGTACATGCCATTTTTTTCACTGCGACCGATTTTTTGTCATTTTGGGTCCTTTTCCCTTAGGGTTTTGGTGGAGAGAAGGCCAAAAAGTGACAAAAAATCGGTCGCACATCATCAGAAATCGGTCACAGTCCAGTTAGACCACCAAAACATGTTTTTTTGGGCTCTGGGACATGTCAAAATCGGTCACATCCCAAAAAAATGCCGCCAGGGGGGTATTTCTGGCTATTTCGTCAGGTGTGACCGATTATTTCGGCGTTTGGTGACTGTTCCGCGACATTTTCGTGGCCACCCCCGGCTGGGTGCGTGTCGCGTTGCACAGAGTTGCGGATCAGACCGGAAATGTGTCTGACATTTTCAGAGCCTTGTCATAATCGGTCACACCGAAAGAATGTGGCTCCCGGGGCGTATTTCTGGCCCTTTGTCCAGGTGTGACCGATTTGTTGCGTGATTTGTGATGGTTCCAGCAGTTTTTCATGACCACCCCGGTTGGGTGCTGCCCGTTCCCCGTTTCGATTCGAATTTGACGCAGTTATTTGCAGTATGAAGTCTAGTACATGCCCGTTTGGGCACTGAATGCTGTTCGTTTGCAGCCGTCGTGATGCAGTACGAAGTCCAGTACATGCCGGTTTGAAGCCCAGATGCTGCCCGTTCACGGCTGTTGTGATGCAGCATGAAGGCTAGTACATGCCCGTTTGAACTCTGAATGCTGTCCGTTTGCGGCAGAATGAAGTCGAGTACATGCCCGTTTGCGGAAGGCACAGGGTTAGTACATGCCCGTTTCGACCGTACGTCGTGCCGGATGAAGTCTAGTACATGCCCGTTTGTACTCTGAATGCTGCCCGTTTGCTCGAGGCAAAGGGCGAGGACATGCAGGTTTGGGCTCGGGATTGTGAAGTTGTGGAGCAGAATGAAGGCTAGTACATGCCCGTTTGAACTCGAGATGCTGCCCGTTTGGTACAGAATGAAGTCTAGTACATGCGCGATTGGAGGTTCCGACGTGGGCTGGGCTGGGTGTGGGTCGGCACCTCGTTTTCTGACAAGGCCACACAGCGTAATTAAAGCTTCATTTTTTTTCTGCTGAAAATAGCTGAAGTGTCCCTCTGCTACTGGCAGGGGAGCTGGCCTGGGCTGGCGACCGCATGCGCAGAAGGTGGGACGGCACGGAATCAGAGAAGTCCTTCTGGTTTGCGGTCCGCCGTCTGTGCCCGAGCGCGTACGGCCGCATGAGTCGTAGGGGTGTCAGAACTCCGGTGCCACCTCCCCTCTGTTTCGGGGAGGTCACGAGCAGGGCCTGGGTGATCTACGACTAGGCCACCACGTTCCGAGGGTGTGCTGGATTTCTGGGACAACCCGGGGACGAACCGGGCTGCTACACTCCTCTCTGCTCTCGGGTGTCTGCTGCTTGTCGAGCGACAGGCAGGGCGGAAGCCATTTTTCTTTGTACAGTCGACAGAGAATCGCAGTGCCCAATGTCATGTGCAGGCAACAGGGAGTTGTCAAGTGTGTTTCCTCAGCTCGGTACGGTAAGCAGGAGGCGAATCTCCAAAGGAAAATAGGAGGGGGAAAAAAACGGCCGTTTTTTCGCCAACAAAACATGAAAACGGCCGTTTTTATATTTCGGTAGCGGGAACTGAGGTAGTGAATTCTCAGAAAATCCACTCCCTCCATGACGGCCGTTATGACACTATGGTATACGTAAATATTATGGAACGTAAATATTATGGAACGGGCCCATTTTTGGCCGGTCCGTTCCATAATATTTACGTTCCATAATATTTACAGGGCCAGTTGGGGACTCGGTGGTGAGGACGGCTTGCGTCAGGAATCGCGCGAAAAGTGCACGAGTAGGTCCCGTCAGGGACTCTGTATGCCGTCCGATCACCTGGTCCAAGTCCCCGAGTCGCAGAAAGCCCTGTAAATCAGGGGATAAGATAGGTCTGGTTTTCCGGTTTTCAAAACCAGGGTTTCCCGGTTCCCGGTTTTCTGGAAAAAAAAAGGTCGATCTCATTTTTGGCGGTTTTTTTGTGACTTTGGGACAGTAAAACAGTCAGAAAAAACGCCATAAAAAAATAGAAAGTGACCCCATCGTGATCCGCACAGAGCTCAAATAGTCCAAAGAAGGCAGAGAAGCGGAGAAGAAAAAATGGACCTAGCGGGTGGCCCGGTGGGGCCCGGTGGGTGGTGATGCCCTCGTCATGCAGGCCTCTTCTGTTTTGAAGGTGCACACATGGTGGACTCCAGCCACCCTAGCGAGTGTCTAAGAGGGAGTCTAAGACTGCAGTCTGTACTGGAGACGGGAGTCTATTTTCCAGCTAATTTACGACTCCCGCTAGTTGAGACTCATGGGAGACACACGGTGTACTCCAGCGGAGGTAGGGTAACCTCCGCTGGAGTTCACCGTGTCGTCTGCCTCTGTGCAGCGTCACTCGGTGCCATCGAATACATGGCGACAGCCCACCAACTCGAGACAGATCTGCTTGTCTGGAGGGCTGAGACGAGAACACGAACGACTTTCAAGCAATCTTGAAGGTCGCCAAGCCTATTGGGGGCAACTAACAGATGAGATTTGTTTGTTGCCTGTCGTCACAGCTAGGTGCCCATTTCCTCGATAACGGAATGTGTGCAGAGATCTCGTGGACCCTTTGGCCATTCTGTCGTGCACCCACTCCACCCACAACGCACACCTGTCACGAGTGGTCGCTCCCCCGTCCTCCTCCACCCTGAAGGTTGAACCCTCAAGGACCAGTGATCTCCTGCTGGCCGGGCTGCGATACAGCGAAGCCTTCCTACTTACAAGCGAATCCAGACTGTAGGGAACAGATGATCACTACCGTGGCCTCCGGCGGCTGGGGGGCTCCGCCCCCCAGACCCCCCTGCGTAAAAAAATTGCACCAGACCGGTTTTTTGGCCGAGAGTCCAAACTTTCAAAGCAGCTGCTGCGCCTGCCCCACCAAGCAGCCTCAGTACGACAGGACGCGCGCAGGCACCGGGCCCTCTCAGATTCTGGGAGGGTTTGCGCGGGTCGCGCGCGCCGAAGGCGCGCGCGAAAAATTTTCAAAACCAGAAAAACCGGAAAACGGCGCCAGAAAAAAAGTCTATCTTATACCCTGCTGTAAATATTATGGAACGAAAAAAATCTGGAACGCCAACCCACCAGCGTTCCAAAATATTTACGTTCCATAATATTTACGTTCCAAAATATTTACGTATACGGTATTTTGGAAATATTTTGAAAATATTTCGAAAATATTTTTATATTTCGGAAATATTTTGAAAATATTCCAAACATAAAAAAATCGACGAGGTCGCAGCGTCAGGGCGTTCTGGGCTGGCTGGTGGTGGTTGGGACAAGACCGACGAGATTAGAAGCGGCACTGGTAGACGGGTTTTGAGGCCCCCCGCCCCCAGGTTCCCCCTGCCCACCTGGACGGACCCAAGTGCCTCACACCGGATCTCTCCCCACCCGGTGGTCCACCTGACGGATACGTGAAAAAAAAAATAAAAAAATATTTTCAAAAATATAAAAATATGTTGGAAAAAACCTTCCTAATCCGGCGATTTATAGGGGGACCCTTTTCGAATTTTTTTTTGGGGAAGGGGTAAATTGAACGTTTTTGGCCATTTGAAGCCACTGCGAGCATTCCCGGGCCTCGGAAATCAGATTTTTGCCCCTGAAATGCGGTACCGGTCCGGACGAAAATCCGAAAAATTCGCGCCAAAAAATGACCCCCGAAGCTGCGGTCTGGGTCCAAAGGATTTGTGCCAAGGGCCGTTATGGACACCCCGTAAACCCTTCTGGGACCAAAAAGTGCACGAAAGGGGTAAAAACGGCCTAATTCGTTGATTTGTTGCATTTCCCAGCCAAAAATCGATTTTTTGGCTTGGCGAGTAGTTGGCGAAAATCGCGAAAAATCCCAAAAATATCGATTTTTCACAGAGGCCCAAAAACGTGTTCCTGGGTGGAAAATGGGCCCAAAAACCGGGTTCTGGCCATTTCTGGGTGGTTTTTCGGGGTTTCCAGACAATGTTCGCCATTTTTCTGCCCGAAACCCCAGCCTGCTTGCATACACGATAAGTCGAATAAATTAGACACACATAACCAGAAGAGCAACATCATCATGTTCGTGAGAATGTCACCCCCCAAGCGGAGGCCGAGGGGGGGGGGGGGTGACATTCTCTCGGGGTACCCTAGGTAAGTCTAATAAACTAGACATAACCAGAAGACCAACATCATCATGTTCGTGCTAGCACTTTGTGCGCCAAAAAACAGGTTACGCTCTTCATTTGGCTGCGTTCAACGAAAAAAAAGACACTTCTTTCTGGAGTTTAGCTAGCACGATTCAGTTGGTCAAATCATTTGTCTGGTTTCTTCTGCCCCCCACCCCCGTGCAAGGTCATGTGCCCCATCCCATCGCTTGTTGTCTTGATTGCAGGGCTCCGCACTTTTTTGCTGTGCATGTTTGCGCTTCTCGCCTCCACACACCACCCTGGGGGGAGGGACAGAGGGCGGAGGGGGCTACACACTTACACAACCGATTCGGTCAAACAATGCCACGTCATCCCCATTGGGGTCCTGGACCGCGGCCTCTCTCCCAGCGAATTGGTGTCGTCATCAGGCAGGCTAAGTAGTTGTCTACACAGGACATTGGTTTTAAGGGGGGTCTGAGTTCTGCGGAACTGGCTTCAAGGGACGCCCCCTCGTAATGACTGGGTGGATGGAGCCAAGTAATACCAGGTGGTCGGACACCGGAACTCTCGGCATTTATTAGTCGCGGGAACTGTGTCCGTGTGGTAGGTGACCCCTTCCGATTCCACTGATTCCACTCTTGAACATGTAGTGTTGAAAGATACTTGGTGTTCTGATGTTTTACAGGGTACTTGACAAAGGAAAGAGGGTGGTCAGTCTTGTGATCCACCCTGAATCCTTCCTGTGAGCAGCAGATCCACAACACCTTGACTTCTTTCAGCGGCTGTATTGATATTGCCTGACACAGCAAACATGATTCAATTGGAGGAACAAGCCTCGTACACCAGCGGCCCAAAAGGTGGATTTCATGTATGGTTTTAGGATTTCCCTTACTACTGATGGTGTAGAGACTACAAAGCCTGACCTGATGACGCCGCCATGAACCTGGGAGACACGCCGCGTGAGAAGGGACCTCGGTGCGGGGTGGCGTGAAGATCCTGCCTGAGTGCCCTCGTCGGGACCCGCGGTAAACCGTGGCGTTCCCCCCGAGGCAAGTCCAGGACGAAGGTTGCAGATAACCGCTGCACCTCTTCGTCCAAAAGGAGCTCGCAGGATAGGGGAACTGCCCACACCCCACTCACGACAGTGTATCCGAAAGGTGCACTGCGCGTGTGGTGGCGGTGTCGGGTCCAGACCCACCTCGTTCCCCATGCCCGTCAGTTGTTGCCCCTGCAGGGGTGGCTGCTGTCTGGCATGGGGGGCGCCCTCCCTGCCTTGCAAGGAAAAATGTAGAACGGCATGCTGCCCGTTTCTTCATTTTTTCACCTTGCCTGGCAGGGGGGGGCCCACCCTCACGGGGGGAAAAAGAGGAACGGCATGCTGCCCGTTCACTCTTTTTTCCTCCCGTCGTGGGTGGGCCCACTTCCGGCCATAAAATTGGCCGGAAATTTTTTTCAGCAAAAAATCCATTTTTTGCTGAAAATAGAAAAAATATTTTAAAATATTTTTTGGCAAAAATATTTTTGAAAATATTTTTTGAAAGTTGCAAACATAAAAAAATATTCTGGAATATTCTGGCCACACGGTGGACTCCAGCGGCCCTAGCGGGAGTCTGGGAGCGGGAGTCTGAGCGGGTGTCAAAGACTCCCGCTAGCGGGAGTCTATACTCCCGCTAGGGGGAGTCTGACTCCCCCTAGCGGGAGTCTTTTCACCTATTTTCATCCATTTTTCCCATGATATAGTTACAGTCTACTGGCGTGGGGGGTAAAATCATGGTGGAAGAGGGATGGGGAGGGGCTTGTTTTGCTTCTGTCAGTTTCCCCGGACTCTGGACTACCTACCTATCCTCCTGGTAGCGGCTGCACCTGCGGAGGTGAGCGGTTAGAATTTGAGGTGTCAAAGTGCGGCCATCGCCTGTCGTAGTTGTGTTACACCTTGGGCAAGACAAGCCATCCTGCAGGCCTCATCTTCTTCGTCAGAACTGTCATCCCCCTCCTGCTGTGCGCGTTGGTCAAGCGTGCTCAAAGTCGCCTCGGATGACACGAATGGTGTGAAAGTCGCCCCCAGCGGGATTGGCATTTTGCACAAGCAGAGCGATAATTTGCGGTATCCTTCGGGGAACCGGGACAGGAAGTAGGGCGCGCTGATGGGTTCAACGAAGTCCTGTGTGTTGCAGTGCACAAACCCCTTCTGCAGCTGTGTCAACTGTGTGCAAAGAACATACACAGCCAATCTATGAGCGTGTCGGGTGTGCAGACACGGACACAGAATGACTTCTCTATACCCGAGGATCCCGTCCTGCGACAGGTGCGCAACCTTCCAAGGCATGCCCGATGCGCGCCGCTTCTCTTCTGCCATCGCAAGATCTCTCTCGTAAGTTGCGGAGCTGGCGATTGTAACGGCATCTTTCTTGCGATGTCCGTTCTCTGCTTCTTCAAATTCGTCGTTGTTCTGCAGAGGCACTGCATCTTCTGGAGCCCACCAATGATGGAGACTGTGTACGTAGGCATTGCGCGTTGATCCCTTTTCGGCATGCTCCATCAACCAGTGAAATATATGCCCTGAGATCCGAGCACGCAAGAAGGGAATCCGGGCTGACTCATCCTTGCATCCCCAGAAGTGCCAGGGGATGTCTGCATACCGGAAATGCATGAGGTCTGCAAGGGAGACAAAGAGGTAGCGGAACAAGCCCTTGTAGGTGTGTCCTGTGACAGGCAAGCACGACCTTCCGGAACTGAGCACCTGTCCCATTCTGCGACACATTCAGTGCAAGGTTTGTACAGGTCTTGTCGAATATTTTTTTGTTGTCTCATCCAGTACCCTGATCAGCCGCATGGCGAGCCCCTTGCAGTCATGGAGTGCTGGGGTGACGTAGCGGGCATTGGGAAGCACACCTGCCAAGAGGGAGGGGTAGCCAGCCTCTTTCATCTCAGAGAGAGTCAGGTGCGGGTATCGATGCACCTGTTGATACCAGCGTTCTTCTGGGATGTCGCACAGTGAGCATCGGTGCCCTCGCCCCCCGCATCGCCTCATTGTTGCCCACTGCTGATCTATACTCCCGCTAGCGGGAGTTGGACTCCCCCTAGTTGAGACTCCCGAAAAGGGTTAAACCCGGTAGTGGTACCCTACCCCCGCTGGAGTACACCGTGCAAGGCCGGATCAGCCCACGGGTGGGTTTGAGGAAGAAATCTGGGGGGGCAAATTTTGCTGCGACTTCCGGTTTCACCCGGCCGAACTCCAGCATCTATCCAGACCCACGGTGCCAAGCCGTTCGCCCGTGTCGCGATCATTCGCGGCTTCAGGCTGCCCCCGACGACACGTTTGTATCCTGCACCTTGCCATACTTCGCCTCCACCTTGTATATGACGGAGAGCGCCCTCCTTCCGCATCGTTGCGACTTCCCTGACAGCGAACTTATCCATGTCAGGGAAGACATGGCGATGATTGCGTTGGCCACCTGGGTGCTGTGCTTGTGGAGCTCCTTGCTCAACACCGTTGCTAGGAGCCTTCTAATGGATCCCAGTGTCAGCACACTGCCCCCTTTTTTAACAGGGAAGGCCGTGCAAAAATCATGCACAATGTTCGTCGCCTCCGCAGCCTCGGGACTCTCTGCGCTCTTCTTCTTCTTAATCGACTTTGCCGCCGGCTTCGCTGCCGGCTTCGTTGTCGTCTTCCCCATTTTTGTGAATCAGGTCTGCGAGCTGGGATGGGTGGAAACGTCCGTTTCGTTTGGTGTGGCTGTACTTCAGTGACGAGTGCCACATTGCATAGGTATCATGGGAAAAATGAGTGAAAATAGGTGAAAAGACTCCCGCTAGCGGGAGTATAGACTCCCGCTAGCGGGAGTCTATACTCCCGCTAGCGGGAGTTGGACTCCCCCTAGTTGAGACTCCCGAAAAGGGTTACCCTACCCCCGCTGGAGTCCACCGTGCAGGCGTGTATCTATTTCACGGAATGAAAATAGGAATTTGGGGGGAAAATATTTTTTTGCACTATTTTTTTGCACTTTTTTCCTTTGGATTTTATTGTGACCCTACTTGGTATTGGCAGAAAATTTTTATGTTCCCGGTCTTGGAGGTGCTCAAACATTCAAAAGAACACATTTTCCGTGGCCAAAAAATTTTTTGCACCCGGAGGTGGGGATGGGGGTGGTGGTCACTACTTTTTTGCACCATTTTGCTTTGGGTTTTATTGTGACCCTACTTGGCATTGGCAGAATTCTTTTATGTTCCCGGTCTTGGATGTGCTCAAACAGTCAAAAGAACACATTTTCCGGGTGCAAAAAAATGTTGCACCTGGGGGGTGGAGAGGGGGGTCGGAGGGCGGTGGTGTGAGAGGCTTGCTCTCGAGCTCAAACCAACAGATGTTCACTACCGTGGCCTCCGGCGGCTGGGGGGCTCCGCCCCCCAGACCCCCCTGTGGCGTGTCTTTGCGTGACAATTTATCGTCCCCCCATGCGACATGTGCTATCTGTCAGTTGTGTTGTACTTGAGCGTATGCGACTATGGAGCCAGGCCAACAGACGTTCGCTACCGTGGCCT
Organism: Rhynchopus euleeides; assembly: GCA_963210315.1. Lineage (NCBI taxonomy): Eukaryota > Euglenozoa > Diplonemea > Diplonemida > Diplonemidae > Rhynchopus > Rhynchopus euleeides. The sequence goes on from OY723257.1 coordinate 1,927,736, forward strand.
CCGGCGGCTGGGGGGCTCCGCCCCCCACACCCCCCTGTGGCATGTGCCTGGTCTTGGAGCCAAGCCCTTGCGCGTACGGGGCTGCGGCATGTCGGTTCCAGCACCCTCGCGGGAGGCTGGGCCCGAGCACTGATCTCTAAGAGACGAACCACCTTGCGAATGCGATCGGGTTTGCGGGCTTGCGGCCATGACATCTCGAAAGGGTCGTCGTGGGCCCGTGATCATGTTTCGGGTTCGACTTGGTGGGCATCCGTGGCGATTCGCGGAACCACGTGTATGTGTGCGAGGAAGCAAAGAGATAACACACCAGGAGCCACGCAGCACCAGGTCGACCTGGATCTGATCGAGCTCAGGGGGAAGGAAGCACAGTCACCAAAGTGATATCACCGCCGGCCTCAACCACCAAACTGCAACCGCAGAAGTTCCGCTATTCTCACAAGGGAAGGCGCCCTGGGATGTAGCAGTGATTTGTGTGCAGCGCCATCAAGTGACACTGACCGCCTTGAACAGAGAGGTAGTGTACAGATGGCGAGCAGTGGGAGGGCGTGCTGTGTCCTTCCACTTCCCCATCTACCTCCATTCGTTCACCGTTGTTGATAGCGATTTTTTCGCCATTTTTTCGAATCGTATGCATCGGTCAGGCCGAGTGAATCAAAATAGCGCAAAAAGCACACCAAAATCTGTGTCTGAGGCACAGAAATCGTGCAAAAAAGCACCCAAAAAAAGTGCAAAAAAACCAAAATAGGATTTCGAAAATTGGCCAAAATACCCCCAAAATAGAGCCACACCTGATTCTGGCCCAAAACATATGTTTGGGGCACTATGCCTAGGGGGGGTCAAATGCCACCCTTTTACGTGGACAAACACGATTTTTCAAAAAACCGGCGCAGAGGCCCCAAAGCCCCCGTAAACCCTCCAAACCCCCCCAGATCGGTCCGGAAACCCATCGAACCCCACTTTTCCACCATTCCGGGCACCTCAGGTGCCCGAATTGGGGTACCTAAATTTTGTGCCACCGTTTGGTACCGTACAGTGCCACTGTGTGGGAGGTTGGAAAAGAAAATGCCCCAACACACCACATCTGAGGGTTGCAATGCATGTTGCTTGCCAACCACGTCATCCGGTGGGTGTCAGGCGCTATGTAGGTGGCATTAGCCAGGTCTTCGATGTGTTCTGGCTTGTATATATACCTCCCTGCCACCATGCACCGGGAGGCTGCCTGTAGGTACGGAACAGTCCAGATGGTCGTGTGATTCCTGTGCAGCAGTGCTCCACAACCGGGATGTGTTGACAACGACTGTTGCAACACGAGCTGTACATTCCGGGAACACATGAAGTGCGCTGTCGTGGTACCCATTGTGCCAGAATTGGTAGTTGCTGCGGTCTACTTTGCCTGGCCCAAGAGCACTGGTACTGAACGGTGCAATATGCGTGGCGAGGTGAATACAACGGAAGCGCGCAAAGTCAATACAGCTCTCGGATGGCGGGTGGTGGTGCCACTAGTGTGTGACGTTCACTCGAGGATACAACGCATCACAATGAATCAGCAACCGTGGACCGAGTACAATACGCTCTCTGTGGCTGGTGTGGGGGACAAAGGCAGTGCCTGTGCCGCAGGCAGGGAGGTATATATACAAGCCAGAACACATCGAAGACCTGGCTAATGCCACCTACATAGCGCCTGACACCCACCGGATGACGTGGTTGGCAAGCAACATGCATTGCAACCCTCAGATGTGGTGTGTTGGGGCATTTTCTTTTCCAACCTCCCACACAGTGGCACTGTACGGTACCAAACGGTGGCACAAAATTTAGGTACCCCAATTCGGGCACCTGAGGTGCCCGGAATGGTGGAAAAGTGGGGTTCGATGGGTTTCTGGACCGATCTGGGGGGGTTTGGAGGGTTTACGGGGGCTTTGGGGCCTCTGCGCCGGTTTTTTGAAAAATCGTGTTTGTCACCCCCATTTGACCCCCCCCCCCCCACACCGCAACAATTTTGGATTTCCGACACAACCTGCATAACGAGTGAAGGGTGATCATTCTTGTGCTCCCTTCAAATTCGACTTCACTACCCCCCCCCCCCCCTAGGGCTATGATGGGAAGGAAACGTGGAAACGTTTCCGTTTCCGTTTCCATATTTTCGATTTCGGGAAGGAAACGCGTTTCCTTCCGAAGGAAACGCCTGTGTATTTTGCACTGGAAAAGTTATCAACACACACCAGCACGAACAAAGGGCCACCACACCGAAGGAACAGGCCACCCAAACCCGCCCCCAAGACTTCGAAGAAGCGCGGCTTCAGTGTGGACCGGTCCGGAGATCCTGTCAGACCAGGGGAAGTCCAAGCGACTGTGGTAAACGTGCGTTGTTTCCCCTGCTTCCCCAGTGCAAAGAGGGCGTTTCCTCAAAATAAGGAAACGTTTCTGTTTCCGTATCCGTTTCCGTTTCCTTATTTTCGATTTTTCGATGGAAACGCGTTTCCTTCCCATCATAGCCCTAGGGGGGGTATATGTGCGTGAGAAACCCGAATTTTTGACATATGCGAAAACGGCACCTAAGTCGACATCCAACCATACAAAGTGGTCCAAAACACCCCAGAAACACCTACAGGGCACTTTGGTGACCCCCAGTGCCCTCTGGGGGCCACTCATCTGCCATGCTCATTTTCCTGCCTAGGTTTGGTACCTGGCCTAGGTACCAGGCAGAGCCACCCACACTGATACAACATATTGTACGGAATATGGTTGGCTCTTCGGTCAAACCAGGTCCCATTTGATATCCCATGCACATGCGGGGGTATCCCGCGTGACCTGGTGATGATATCCTGCGGATTCTGACCCCCATATCCCGCAGAGATGGCCCTGTCTCCCGGGGGGCATAGGGCGGATGGCAGGGATATCCCATTTTCATATATCCCGCTGGGTATCCCACATGTCCTGGTTGCATGCCTGTCCTGACAATACTCCCGCAAGCAATCAGATGTTGCAAAGACATGGACTCAGAGACGCTGTGGACGGCGACACCAATAATCAGAGATGTGCTTCCTGCCTCGAATGGAGCCTGGCCTAGGCAACTGGTGCAGTTGTGACACCAACAGAAAGAGCCACAGAGAAAGAGAGGGTGCTAGGTTGGTGCTGACTGAGTCTGAACTAGAAGAGGGCAGAGATGTGTGTCTCGTCAGCGGACTCTCGGACTAAGTGGGATGACGCATGTGAGCGTCGTTTTGCTTAGAATAAAGGCTAATTGACGTACAAACAGGCCCACAGGAGATGGGCTGCAAGTTTGGGGGTCAAAAATATCGTTTCTCGGAAGAGAACGGGTCTGGTGGACCCTGCCCTCGATCCAGAATGCACCCCCCCACGCCCCTCGGCATTGCCAGACACCAAAAACCCTGAAAATAGATGTCCACTGTTCGCAAAAATCTGAACACCTCTCCCACAGGGATGGCCCAGGTACCAAACCTAGGCAGAAAATTTTGACGTCGCAAAAAAGCCTCTGGAGGTGCCATGAGGGGGTCTGGTGTGTCGGATAGGGGGTAATATCGGTGTTCTGGGGTGGTTGGTGGGGGTTTTGACGGCCGGTACGTCAAAAGAAGTCGATGTTCAAAAATGTGGTGTTTCTCACGCTTTTTAAAGGGCAGATACCCCCCCCCCCCCTACCCCCCCCCCCCCCCCCCGGGTCCCCCCCCCCCCCCCACACCGCACCACGCCCCACACCATGAACACCACACGTGGCAAACATCACCCGCCCCCCTCACGACACTCTCATGGCTGAGCCACCAGCCTTCCTTTCCCCTCCCACCCCCCACCCCCCTCCCCCACGACCACCACCACACCTACAGAAGTCACCACACGCCCCTCCCACTTTCTTATCCACTTTCCTCCCCTCATCTCCCCCCCCCCCTCTTGCGTGCGCCTGACCTTCCTTTGCATCAGTCGCTCTGCGGACTGCAGCCCCCCCCCTCTCTACCCCACCCCATCCCAGGCATGTCGCTAAGCGTCGACCGTCGACCCAGTGATTTTGGGTTTCCCCCCCCATAAAAAAGCGTCGACCCAGCGTCGACCCAGTGGAACTGGGTTGCCATTCAAGCCTCGACCAAGCGTCAACCCATTCCGGGTCGACGCTAACCTAGCGTTGACCCGGTTCCACTGGGTCGACGCTCACCAAGCGTCGACCAAGCGTCAACCCACTTTCACTGGGTCGACGTCGAAGAGAGTATGGTTTTGCAGGAACAGATGCTCACTACCGTGGCCTCCGGCGGCTGGGGGGCTCCGCCCCCCAGACCCCCCTGTATAGCGTGTGCACACAGGTCAGGAATCCAACAGCTCCAGTAGCCTCAGGAGGACGCAGCCAACTCACACAGAATCTGTACGCCCACAATGAACAGATGTTCACTACCGTGGCCTCCGGCGGCTGGGGGGCTCCGACCCCCAGACCCCCCATCTCGCGTGCCCGTCTAGTAACCAAGTCCTTGCGCTTCAACGGCCGTGGCATATCAGGGGGTAAATCATGGTCCCGAAAGCCATTTTTTGGGTTTCTTCCGGCACCCGAGGATGGCGCGAGCGGGAGAGGAACCACGGAAGGAACCCAGCGCCTCACACCGTGCCCACCTAGCGGTCCACCGACGGGAAAATTAGGCAACAACACGAGCGCGCGCGAGAAAAATTGACCCCTAGTGTTTCCCCCTGATCCCCCCCCCAAAACAGGAGCGTCAACCCACCAAATCTCCATAATCGAAAAGTTAGCGACAGGCCTGGTCCCAATCTTCTTCATCCCCTATGCGTGATTGTCTGGGCTGTTTCAAAAAAGCCGAAACGCGGAGCCCGCCCCCCCCCCCCCCCCCCCGCCCCCCCTCGACCAGGCATGTCGCTAAGCGTCGACCGTCGACCCAGTGATTTTGGGTTTCCCCCCCCATAAAAAAGCGTCGACCCAGCGTCGACCCAGTGGACTGGGTTGACGCTTGGTCGAGGCTTGGAGCGTCGACCTAGTGGAACTGGGTTGCCATTCAAGCCTGGACCAAGCGTCAACCCATTTATTACACTGGGTCGACGCTAACCTAGCGTTGGCCCGGTTACACTGGGTCGACGCTCACCAAGCGTCGACCAAGCGTCAACCCACTTTCACTGGGTCGACGTCGAAGAGAGTATGGTTTTGCAGGAACAGATGCTCACTACCGTGGCCTCCGGCGGCTGGGGGGCTCCGCCCCCCAGACCCCCCTGTGGCGTATGTCTCGTACTCAAGTCATTCGATTCCCACCGGGTCAGGGAATCCACCCACTCCAGTAGCCTCAGGAGGACGCAGCCAACTCACACAGAATCTGTACGCCCACAATGAACAGATGCTCACTACCGTGACCTCCGGCGGCTGGGGGGCCCTGCCCCCCAGACCCCCCATCTCGCGTGCCCGTCTAGTAACCAAGTCCTTGCGCTTTGACGGCCGTGACATATCAGGGGGCAGCGTCGAAATCATGGTCCCGAAAGCCATTTTTTGGTTTCCTCCGGCACCCGACGGCGCGAGCGGGAGAGGAACCACGGAAGGAACCCAGCGCCTCACACCGTGCCCACCTAGTGGTCCACCGATGGGAAAATTTGGCAACAACACGAGCGCGCGCGAAGCGCGCGCGAGAAAAATTGACCCCTAGTGTTTTCCCCCCTGATCCCCCCCCAAAACAGGAGCGTCAACCCACCAAATCTCCAAAATCGAAAAGTTAGCGACAGGCCTGACCCCATCCCCCCCTGCTCTTCCACACCACACCATGTCTGATTCGGGAGCTCCTGCAAGTGTTTCGGCCCCAGGCGAAGGGGACGTGCCTGATGGTGAGGCCGAAGCTGAGGCAGAGGTGGGGTTGCCCCTGCCTGCACCGCAGGACGTTGCACAGGGTGAGGGCAGCGAGGAGGTGCAGCACGGCGTGCCGCAGGGGGGTGGGGCGGAGCCTGAGGCTGCTGCTGAGGCCGAGGAGGCCCAGGAGCGGCCCCCCCGGGCGCAGGGGAGTGAGTCTGCAGCTGCCGAGGGCACACCACCCCAGCAGGGCGGAGAGGGAGACGGTGTGGGGGAGGAGGGGCAGCAGGCAGCGGCTGGTGGGCAGGGGGGGCCGCCCAGCCCTGAGGAGTTCAGCGTCGCGAGCGGGGGCACCGGGGGGAGTGCGGCGCAGGGTGGGGTGCAGGAGGTGCCGCCAGGGGATGTGCCGCAGGATGCAGCGCAAGAAGCGCCGCAGGAATCACCCCCACAAGATGCGCCGCAGGACACATCGCCGCAAGGTGCCGGACAGGATGCATCACAGGATGCACCTCAGGAATCACCCCCACAAGATGCACCGCAGGACGCACCACCACAAGATGGCGCACAGGACGCAGCACAGGAATCACCCCCACAAGATGCGCCGCAGGAAGCACCGCAGGACACATCGCCGCAAGATGCCGGACAGGATGCATCACAGGATGCACCGCAGGAATCACCCCCACAAGATGCACCGCAGGACACATCGCCGCAAGGTGCCGGACAGGATGCACCTCAGGAATCACCCCCGCAAGGTGCACCGCAGGACGCACCGCCACAAGATGGCGCACAGGACGCAGCACAGGAATCACCCCCACAAGATGCGCCGCAGGAAACACCGCAGGACACATCGCCGCAAGACGCCGGACAGGATGCATCACAGGATGCACCTCAGGAATCACCCCCACAAGATGCACCGCAGGACGCACCGCCACAAGATGCAGCACAAAACCCAGCTCAAGGCGCACCACGCACCCAGGACGCTGCCGCCACTAAGATTCAATGCGCCTACAGGGGGAAGGCCGCGCGCCGCACTGCTGCTGATCGGCGCACCCAGCGCACCACAGAGGGTCACGCAGCCACCCGGATACAGTGCTCCTACAGGGGGCACCGTGCACGCCGCTGCGTCGGGGAGAAGCGCCAGCTGCGCGCGCGCGAGGAGAGCCTCGTGCAGCGGAAGTCTCTTATCGAGGAGCAGGAGAAGGCCGCCACCAGCATCCAGAGCATGCACCGCGGCAACCAGGCCCGCAGGGGCACGGAGGTGCACCGGCAGCGGCGGGAGGAGGAGTCGGCGGCTGCCACTAAGATCCAGGCCCTGCAGAGGGGGCGCCGCACCCGGGCACAGCTGCAGTCGCGCCGGCTGGAGGCTGCCGCTGCTGCGAAGGGGCTGGAGGAGACATTAGTCCTGGAGGCAGCAGGCAGGCAGAGCGTGGACCGCGACCAGGCGACGGTGTGGCACCGCCTCATGATGGACGAGCTGGACGGCAGCTACACGGTGCGGAGTCGGGAGAGGCGTGCCGCAGAGGTGATCGGGCAGGAGGCTGCGGCACGGAAGGAGCAGGAGAAGGCTGAGGCTGTGGGGTGGCGTGCTGTGCAGCGGCAGCGTCTGTCAGACGAGCTGGGCGAGGAGCAGGCGATGCTGCTCGACAAGCAGCAGTACGACATGCTGCGCAGGGAGCACAAGCAGCGGCGTGAGGTTTCGCGTGCCGAGCGTGACGAGAGGCAGTCCCTGGGGGATGCATTCAAGGACTCGCGCATCTCCGCCCAGCGCAAAGAGGACCGCCGCAAGAAGCGAGACAAGTGGGACGCACAGCTCGCTGTCGACATGCATGGGAGTGACCCAGTCAAGGCGGAGCAGCGCCGTGAGCTCTACAGGCAAGGGCGTGAGGAGGAGCAGCGGGCACGTGACACGCGTGCCGAGGCACGCCGCCTTGAGGCTGACCTGCGGGCATCTGGGGTATGCCAGAGGTGGTGGGGTGGGGAGGGGCGGGTTGTGATTTGGCCCCAAAGTGTTCGCTCAACGGGGGGGGGGGGGGGATCAGTTTGGAAGACCGGAGTTGTCAAAGCGTGACTTGGCGGAGGGGGGGGGGCAGGTGTGGCTCTATTTTGGGGGTATTTTGGCCCATTTTCGAAATCCTATTTTGGTTTTTTTGCACTTTTTTCTCGCCCTTTTTCGTACGATTTTTGTACCCCACACACAGGTTTTGGCTCTGATTTTGCCGTTGTTTCGGTCCAACGGGACCGGCCGATACCTAAGATTCAAAAAAACGCGAAAAAATCTAAAAAACGTCTACACAGATACTGAACGAATGTTGGAGAGAGGAGGGAGAATCACCAAAGAGGATGAAGAAAGACTATGGTTCATCCATGTCAGCACTGCGCTGCCTTGTGCGCACATGCGATGCCTCGTCCGAATCACTGTTCCCGTCATCAACGATACGCACCCGTTTCCTGCCCGCGTTCCTGCGAGTCTGCTCCACACTGCTTGCAGCAGACATGGAAAGAACGGTCCACGAGTCGTAATCGTCCCAATTGAATTCGGGTGCATCGAGATTGACGGTGGCGTAGTTGGTGAGGAGCTGGTGCAAAGAGAGGCTTGCCGCTGTCAGCGAGACTTGGCGGGGCTTGAAACGCCGACGCTTGTCGGTGAGGTACTGCACTGCCACCTCATTGAGCACATCCACCCGCGGGTCCTTTTCATTGGGGAGATGCGCTCCAATGATGAGCTCCATGCACAGTCGAGGTGTGGCGATGCGACGTCTGTGTTTGCCTCTCCTTGCTTTGATTTTGGAGTGAGCACTCTCGACAATCACTGTGGTAGGAGAAATTGCAATTGCAAGCTCGAGAAAGAACTCAAGGGGCGTTGTTTCGTTGGTTGACAAGAGATGTTGCAGAACAAAGTCTTTCACATGCACATCAGGAGATCTGGTGACGTAAACCTCTGACCATCTCTCCATTGCAGTCACGATGTCTCCCACTGGCATGCCAATGTCAGATCCCATCTGTGACATTGTCTGAAGGACTGTGGAAAGGTCTGTGGAAAAGAACCCAGCGTACCTCCTCCCAGGGTATTCATCCCATCTCTTCTTCAGATCCTTGCTGATCATGTGGCACAGGCTGCCACGTAAACGTGAGAGTTCCTCTGTTTCCTCCTTGTTGTCCAACTCTCCGACTTGCGTTTGATATGTCCCAGCTCCCCTTGCCAGAACTGCAAGGGTTGCATTTTGCAGGTCAATCAGCTGCTGTCCCTCGTCGAGTTGAAGGGAGGCGGTTTGGAGGCGAGTGGACACAACTGCACAACAATCCATGATATCCCGGAGCAACGCTGTTGTTTTGTAGTATGCTGTGGTTGAGATCTCATGAAACACAGGTGGTGGGGGAGAAACCTTTTGCATCATCTTGAGACTTGCGGGGAGGTTCACAAACGCTGCCTTCATCACATTGGCGGTATGCGCAGCCCAGCGAATTGTGTGTTCGCGTGGAAAGGTGAGCGCGTCTTTGTTTTCCTTTTCAAGAGCAACCAGCCGTTTGTGAGAAGTGTTGAAATATGTAAAGTAAGAGCGGGTAGTCTTACGATGAGCTTTTACAGCGCGAACATTGCGTATCACCTTTACGCTGTTCTGGTGAAGGTGGGAGAGGTCATGAACAAGCAAGAGACGATGTGCAAACTCAGCTTCAAGCAGGGTTTTTGTAGCGATCATTGTTGTGGCCTGGTCCGACGCAAATGCCCACACAGACTGCTTCGCCCACAAAAACAGCCCCAATTCACGCAAGTGTGCACACATCCCATCCTTGATCCCCTGAGCCGTTGCTTCTTTCACATCGAAACAGCCCAGACACCAGTCCTTCACTTTCCCAGAGTCGCGGTCAAGTCCACACACAAAAAGAACCTGGATGTCCAGCTTGCCATAGGTGCTCCCATCTATCTTAATGGTCCCCACAGCACAGGCCTTCACCTCTTGCACCAGATTGTTTTGCACGACACGGTAGAGGACATCTTGCATATCCCTCCCAGCACAACGACTGTTGTGTGTAGCAAGATGGGGGAGCCCACACATCTCAAGGTCACGTGCCTCGTTCGCAAGCCCTCCCATACCCCTCCCCTCCTGCGTCAGTGTCGCCACCTTGACGATGAGGCAATAGATGGCGCGTCTCTGATCCTCAGTCGCAGTGATGATTCTTTGCGCAACGGGTGTAGAACCTCTTTGAACATTGACAACAGGCGCTGGTGTGTTGATTGAGGGAGGTTGTTGGTGTTTGTCCTTCAGCCCAACTGCGGCCTTGTGCATGGCGGACTTCAGGTGGTTGAGTTGCAAGCTCTTCAAGGAACTGGCGGGTTGATCAGCATTGATGTCCCCTGTGGCGAAGCGCAGAGACTTTCCCGAATACAACTTTTGCAACTCCACAAGTTCTTCCCTGCAAACTTTGCAAGCCAGGTTGTTACCAGTCTTGACAAAACAGCTGGTATCAATTTGAGGGGCGCTCGTGCTCGGGCGCCTCGACATCAGGAGTTGAAGGGCGTCGATCTGTTGAACTTGCGGTTGAGTAGTAGCCAAAGCAGGGATCGCGACAAGGGACAGAAATGTGGAGTTGGCTGCGTTGTAAACGAGCCGGAGAGGAGACGTGGAGAGCACAGACGGGGTCATAGGTGGCAACACGCTCCTCGTGAAGCCGACCTCCGTGTTGTACTCATGGTACGCCACGCTCTTCTCCGTCGTTCGTGTTAGCATGACAAGGGAAGCCCTTGCCACACTTACAGTCAGACGACAGTCAGCAGTGAAGCGCTGCTCGGAGAGCACACAGTTCTTGAGGCGGATCACCTCATCCCACTGCTCGTCGTCCGAGCAGTCGCCCCTCTGCACCCGCCCCAGGAGGCCAGCGGCACTGGACGGTGTCGGGGTGTCCGGCCGCTTGCCCCCTGCGCCTGCCGCCAGCACAGCCAGCGCGTAGTGCCCCGAGGAGTGGGAGGCTCCGACGTCCGTCCATCCCAGCGCATCTTCAAACGACACAAGCTTCGTGCTTGTAACCTCTGGTGAACAGCTCAGACAAGAGATCGCCTCGAGAAGCACGAACTGCGGCGGAACAGGTCCTCCCAGGCGAGTGCTGTCGTAGATGAGCACTTTCGCCTTCCCCTGCGAGAACAACGGAAACTCCACGGCGGGTTGGGGGTTGGCGAACGACACCGGCGGGGGCAGCAACACTGGAGGCGGCGGTTGTGGTGGCTGAGTTGGCGGCTCGATCACGTCCAGGTCGACTTCGAGCTGTGCTGATTCAGGTGATGCGTCTCTCTTTCTCGCGTATAATCCCAGACAGAGTTTTTGGGAGGGGCGGCTATACGGGGTGCCCGTCATGCCCGCTGCTCGTCCCTCGCAGACGAGCGACCACCGCTCCTTCCCCGGGTCCCCCGTGCAGAGCTGCGCGGCGTACACCGCCTGCGTCCGGGTCTTGCCGCTTTTCGCGAGCACGACGCCGACCAGCCGGTAGTGCACAGCCGTGCCCTCCCCCCCCTCGACGCCAGCAAGCGTGAGGGGGCTGCTGCTGGGGTGGTTCTGCTTGTGGCCTTTGTTGTCGAACCGCTTGTAATCGATCATCAGAAGCTCAGGCAGGAGCTCGGCACAGGTCGTCCGCTTCTGTCTCTCGTTGCAGTCAGAGCACTTTGTAGATGTGTGCACCAGCGGCGGACCGTCCCCCTTCACCTCGACGGACGAGAAGGGGCCGAGGGTGGTCACCTGGGTGGGAGAGCTGGGGCAGGAGCACACGGTGTGAAAGCCCATGTTTCTCCCTTTTCCGAGGGGGCTCAGGTGGGGTTCGCTTTCCACGAGCGAGTGCCACGCGGCGGAGGGGTCACCACGGGGTAACCACGCCGCGGGGGCCGGCGTGTCATCGCTGCCGCCCCCCTCCCTCATCCACTTGAGGAGGTCCCCAAGCCGCCCCCTCGACTCCCGCAGGCGCGTGCTCGCGAGCACCTGCGCGACGCATGCCGCAGCATCCGTCACCTGCCCGCGCTCCGTCGGGCGCACATCCCCGTCGGTCGGGGAGAAGACCCAATGTCTCCCCGATACCTTTGCAGACCGCATCCTGTTCAAGGTTTGGCGTGATGTGAGTGGGAGACGGGAGGAGCAGCATAAGTGCACGAACATTATGAGCACTGGCATCTGAAAAAGCGTCGCAGCAAAGTGATTATTTCCTCCTAATTTGCCGCGTTGCGTTGACGCTTCCACCACCCGAGGCCTGCCGCCTTGATGTGGGTGTCACACATGTGCCACGACATAGCTAGACATACAAAAGAAGCAAGATCGTCGGAATCACTTCTACACTTTTACGCTTCATGGGCGAGGAAAGAAGCACAGCGAACAGTTTTTTTTGGTACCACGTCTGAGGTGTAGGCCACACCACCACCCCATACCCACCCCCAGGTGCAATTTTTTTTGCACCCGGAAAATGTGTTCTTTTGACTGTTTGAGCACATCCAAGACCGGGAACATAAAATTTTTCTGCCAATACCAAGTAGGGTCACAATAAAATCCAAAGGAAACCAGTGCAAAAAAATAGTGACCACCACCCCCAGACCCACCCCCATACCCACCCCCGGGTGCAAATTTTTTTTGCACCCGGAAAATGTGTTATTTTGAATGTTTGAGCACATCCAAGACCGGGAACATAAAAATTTTCTGCCAATACCAAGTAGGGTCACAATAAAATCCAAAGGAAAAAAGTGCAAAAAAATAGTGCAAAAAAATATTTTTTCCCCAAATTCCTATTTTCATTCCGTGAAATAGATACACGCCTGGGGGGCAGGGGTGTAAATAAGGCCGACTCCCGACTCCCGACTCGCGCCGGATTTTTTGGGATTGGGAGGGTTGCCTTGCTTCCCTTAGGGAATGTGCGGTATTAGGCACCCCATGGCCAAAATGACCCCACTGCGATCCGCACAGACTCCAAATATTCAAAAGAAAGGGTTTTTGGAACACCCGAGGAGGGGGGGTCCCGATGGGTGGGTGGGGGTGTGGGGGTCCCGCTGGGTGGGACATGGTGTGTGCCTCCCAGTCATCTTCTTCATTACCGGTCTCTGAACTGGGGTGAGTTCATTGCCAAACCACTGCTGTGAATACGGCGCCCCTTTCCCGCCCCTTTTGCCAGATCCTGGCAGCTCCCAAGAAGAGTTGTGTTCCGCCCCCATCAGGTGGTTGAGCATACCGCAGCGCACACGTGCACAACCACACACACTCCACACAGATGCGTCACACATGTGACGCAACTGTTGCGACACAAAACATGCCTCAGGTAGAGGCAGTAGTGTTTGACTCACAGCCAACATAGCTCTCAGTGGGGCCGTGGATGGTGTGGATGCATCCATGCATGCATCCACGGCATCCAGGGATGCCCGAAAATGTCAAAAAATGGATTTTCGATTTGGCATACAGGCATTCATCCACTGCAGGCAGGCCTGCATGCAGGGCTTCGGAGCTCCAGGCTGTGTGTGGATGCATCCACAAAATTTGTGGATGCATGCGCTGCATGCACGGGAAATACTGAGAGCTATGCAGCCAAATACTGCTGCCGTGAGTGAGGTGCTCGCAGCGTGTGGGGCGCTGCGGGCGAAGTGGGGGGTTGGCTGGGACAGCCAACATGGCGCTGTGCGTCGCGTGCTTCTTCGCGGACCACCTCGCACGCGGGAAGACCCCGCAAGCGCTGAGTCAGTCCGCCCTGACCGAATGGTGGGCGACTGCTGGAGGGTCCATGGGACTCTCCACGGCAGAGGTGGCCGTACTACAGGATGCGTGCAGGATTGAGTAGGGTTTGAGACCGCCCGTCCCCCCCAGCCCCCCACCCCAGGTACCTTAGGTGACTGTAAATAACCGACTCCCGACTCCCGACTCCTGACCCCCAAACCTTATTTACAGCCCTGCTGGGGGGGGGGGGGGGCTGCCTTTTATTTTCTCCACTTTGCCACCACGTCTGTTTTTTTCCCCCCTTGAGATGCCGCAACTGCAGTGCGCAGCCCTTGCGGATGATCGTCTCGGCATCACTAAACCTCCCGCACACCACACCACACCACCCGGGAAAGTTTTGCCCCCTGCCCCCAAGGCTCGGGCAGGGGGCACCAGCCCCAGGGTAGAGCACCCCACACGCATATGGCTCTTTGTCTCAGCCGACTCTGCACACCTGACCTTTCTTTGTTCTCCTTCATCGCCTTCCCACCCTCCCGCTGTGCAGATCCGGCAGACCCGCATGGCGTTGAGAACCGAGTCGCGTGAACGCAGAGAGCTGCTCCTGGCCGAGAGGGAGGAGGCCATCAGCAGGACCAGGAGGGGGAAGCGGTCGCCGCAGAAGGAGGGTTCGGGCGCGCTCATCCCTCTGACAGCCCCGTGCTCCAGGCAGTCGGAGCGACCGGCAATGCGGATGGTCGTGTCGCAGCCGCTGCCGGCTGTCCCGCATTCGGCACACCAGACGCGGAGGCCCAGGAAGGGCAACGGCACGCATGGCACACAGGCAGCGGTGCCGAAGTCCCCGCCAAAGCTGCCGCCTGCCTCGATGCCTGCAGAGGAGCGTGAGCTGCTGCAGCTGTTCCACACCACCGAGCCGTGCGAGAGTGGCGAGCCTGCTGCACAACCGGTGGTGGCGCAGAGCGCGAGTGTGCGGCGTGTGCTGGATTGGAACCGGCTTGCGTCGCACTGCCTCAACGATGCGATGTACCGCGAGGCGGCTGCGTACCTCAAGAAGGCCAACCTTGCCACCATGGAGGGGTCGGTCTTCTCCTTCGCGTCTGATGCGGAGCGCAGGCGACTGCGGGCAGCCACGCTGAACAACATCGGGTGTCTGCACAAGCGCCTGCAGAACTACGACAAGGCGCTGGACTACCTCAACGTCGTGCACGCCACAGAGACGGAGCTCAACGACGCCAGCCCCTCCACGCTGCTCAACCTCAGCGCGCTGCACGCGTCCCTGCATCAGGCGGATGCTGCACTGCGGTGCGGCAGGCACGCAGTGGCCCTGCTGTGCGACAAGCTGCGCCAGCCCATGGTATGTCTGAGGCGTGATGGTGTTGGTGCCGCTGTATCTTGGCAGCTGAGGTGGCAAGGAATCTGTGGGGGTGGCAGGGTTTGGTTCCCCTGGTGATATGGCCTTTCGCGGATCGCTGTCAGATCGCGAGCTTTGCGGTTGCCTGCACCACAGTGCGGCTGTATTGTATCTCGCACTGCATAGCCAAGCCTGCAGGCGGCATTCGGTGTCTGCACCACACAACCCATTGCAGGCTGCGTCAGACCTCAACATTACAAAGCACCAGGCTATCATTGCCATGCACAACCTGGCTGCTGCACAGGCTGTGTCTTCGACGGAGGTATGCGGAGTGGGGCCTGCAGGCAGCTGCAGGCATTCTATCGTACACCTCCGTGTCCTGCACCTTGGGGTACCAATGGTCAACAGAATCCTGCTGTGGTTGTCATCTTGTGACTGTGGCGGATTTTCTCTTCATTAGAAGCCATGCCATCATTCAATCATCTGTTTTCCAACCGCCTTCCTCCACACAGAGTGTGCATGCGCATACGTCTTACGTCGAAGCTTTGCGGATGGCGCAGTCACTGCTGGGAGAGAACCATACTACCACGACCAGTATTGCCGCGTCCTTTGCAGAGCTAGAAAGGCAGTCAAACCGCGTCTTTTTCTCACGCGTGCGACTTACGTCGCCGCCAAAGCGCCGTGCCAGGCATAGAAAGCTGCTCGAAAGCCTGGGCGGCACACACCATGCCCTCAGTGTGTATTCGTAGCAGGCCGCCTTTCCAGGCTGCCCTGCTGCCCACCACTGCCCCACACACATAGCCCCGCCACGTTGCTTGGTGCCAGGCCCAGGTGGGCCTTCTGGCACAGGAGTGCAGAGTGACAGCACAGCGCACCGCCACCCCGCCCCACCCCACTCCATAGCTCCGGCTGTTTTTCACTGCACCTTTGATCCCCCCCATCCCCACGTCGGTGCCCTGCTGTCCATTCACACACCACCCGGTGTCCAGGGGCACCGTGCAAGTTGGCTGCACGGCCCACACATAGCTGCGATGAAGGCATCCCGGAGAGCCACCGAAGGGGCTTCGGAGCGAGAAGCCCAGCGTTGCATCGCAGACATGAAGAAGACCACTGAGGCTACCACAGTGAGCTTCTGCGCGGAACTCAGCACCAAGTGGGTGAAGCTGTGGGACGAGCGCAGCGAAGCGGTATGCACCGTTTGATTCGCAGGACCTCCCCTGATGTGGGAAACCACCGCTGGTAGAGTCATGCCGTTTGCACCGAGCTGCTGGTCGGGAGGGGGGGGGTAAAAATAGAATGGTGGTTGTTGTCGGCGGGGACAGGGGGGGGGGGGTTTAACCCTTTAAGACCGAAGGCTATTTTGAGCCATTTTGGCCCATTTTTCTCCTTGGACACCAATTTGCTTCAATTTTCGTTTTTCTGCCCGACCCTGGCCGTAAATGAACGCGTTTGACTGAAAGATTCCACGATGGCCATTTTTTGTCCCCAAAAAAAACGACTCTTTTTTTGCACGGCCAACAAACAGTGAATTTGAGGGTGAAAAAATGGCAGATTTTCGAAAGCAAAAATTTTTGTGTGCCGGGGCTCCCCAAAAAGTCAGCCGAGGATGACGTTATTGGAAAGAACGAGTCAAATTGCATCGACGAAAAAAAAAGTTCGATCAAAAAGACTGAGTATGAAGCCTCTGAATGGGCACTCCGGTTTTTTGCCTATGTTCAGTACCTATTTCCCTTTGAAACCGTGGGAAAACACCCGAAATTGGGCTTTTCGTCAATCACACGCAGGAAGTCTGTCTCAGACGGCTGCAAGAGCAACTGTTGCGCTTCGCAGCAGTGCTGAACCAGCGAGAGGTGTTCGTGCGCCTTACCGATACCCTGACACCGCCTTGCCACAACCCCCATTATACCCGACCTTCCGCTTCGGCGGCTGCTACAGGCCCTTCGGGGTTTTTTCGCTCAATAACCCTCACCTCCACTTCCGCGGACTAGCTCGACGAGTAGCTCTTACGCACACGAGGCGAGGGATAAGGTGGGAAGAAAGTCTTGCTGACCTAAGGCTGACCCCCTTAGGTTCCATTGATCCTGGCTCACACCTGATGAGGCGCACCAGGGGAGGTTGTAGTGTGTTAGCGCCGAAACACAGCAAGCACCGGGAGACCACCACGTGGCGTCTGCATCTGACGAGCTTGCTCTGATTTTGCTTCAGGATTGTAGCATCCGGCGACACGTTGTCGATCATTAAGGTGTTCGTGTAAAGCTGTGACCCTCCAGCACTGTGGAGCTCGCTCTACTACCACGTGATGCCGCCGCCGATAGGCAGTGTCGTCGACCCTCCCGCGACCAGATGTCGCATAGAGGACGCACCCTTCGGCCCGTAGTGTGACAGACCTATGTGCTGCAACTGCGCACGGAAGAGCGGAAGTCCCTCGAATACGTTACCCCGGGTAGATCCAGTTTAGCTTGGCTCGATCTGGGCAGAACTGGGCAAGGCCCAAAGCCGGTCGAAGATATCACCCATACATTTGACAGGCGAGGAATTGACGATCAGGCACTCCATTGCCTTCAGTTGACACGTGCACCACATCGGGGTGTATCTGGGCGGGTCTTGCTTCCTTAGAAAGGGTCTCGAGTCCCCTTTACCGGATGGCCAGGGTCGGGCACAAAGACCCCTGGCAAACCTTGTTGGGGTGTGCACAGAAAGCCAGGGGCCCAGAATGCTGTTTTCACCTGAAAACCCGACCTGGGCCCAGATTCTCCGAGGTGACGGCGGGCCATCGACAGACAGATATCTCGTCGATTTTTGTTGTCTTGAAAAGAACTGTGCAAACCATTTTCATGGTGCCCAGGGTTTGCCAAAAAGACAAAAATGGGTCCCAACAAAATGTGAACCCAAAGTGCACAAGCAATATATTGCGCCTTCGGTCTTAAAGGGTTAAAGTACGGATCCCCATGCAGCCCTGGTCTGACGGCTCAAAGTGGGAACCGCAGGAAGCGGGATCACCTTGTTATATTGCCGTTGGCGCAAGCCCACCCACACATGCACACCACGGCACAGCTGCGCTCCCACTGCCCTGTGGATACGGAGGGCCCGCCCCCTGCGCCGGTGGATCCGGCGGTTCAGAGGCAAGGCACGTCAACGGCGAATGTTCTTGTGCCGTATGAAGATGAAGAGTTGATGCATGCCCTGACTGTGGCAGAGCGTGACGCTTTAGATTGGATTGACCAGCTGAAGGATGTGGAGCTGTGGCTCACACTCCACGCGGCGTCGCTGGAGCCGCCGCAGTCGTTCGGGCAGACCTTGCAGTCAGACGCTCTGCTCTTCATCGGGCATTTCATCGGGTTCATCAGCACGAATGTCTACTCGATGGTATGGCGGGGCCAGGGGGTGGGCACAGAGACTTCCGGGGGCTGCCTTTTGTATTGCGTGCTGCCTTCATCTTCCAAAGGCTGTGTTCCCACATGCCGTTTTGCCGTGCTGTTTGCTGCCGCCCCCACGTATCGTATCCCCCGTTGTCCACAGAAAGCGAATTACCTGAAGCAGAAGGTGCTCATCGAGACATCAATAGTGCAGTACAAATACAAGCCGTCGGATATCCCTGCCTTTGAGGCGTGTGCAAATCACACATGGTTCAACCTTCAGTACGCGTATCGCGCGTTGAGACATGTATGCTTGTGGCCAGTGTGATGCATTGCGTATTTTCAGCCTCACGCAGTGTGGAGTCAGTGTTGCGTAAGTCTCAGATTTTTCGGCACGTTCAGCACGACATTGCGGGACACTTTTTGTCTGTGTGCTTTCTGCCAATCCCACACCATTCTTCACCCTTCGCATCCACACATCACCCACAGCGCTCGCTGTTGCTGTATAAGATTCTCAGCAACAACGAGGCGACGCTCCGGAAACCGAAACCGACCACTGTCGCCCTCTAGCCACTTGAGTCGAGTCGTGTTGGTGTTGCTGGGAGTGTTGTTGACGCTCATTAGATGCATGGTTGCTGATGTGAAAACTGGATGTCCCCTGTCCCACCACCACCCTCCCCCAGCCCTGCCCCCTCTCGCCCAGCAGGGCCCTCTTCTACCCCGCACCCGCATTCTGCCACAGCACAGGGCGCGTCATCTACCCTCTATTTTGAGTAAAGGGGTATCTCACGACCCACCCACACCCCTACTCTCACCACCACCACCACCCGAACACATCCAGGGTGACACAACCAACAAGGCCTCTGTGGTAGGGCCCTGTTAGCCTTCACTGGGCCGAGGGACACCGCACCACACCCCACCCATCCAATGCTCGCAGCAGTGCTTGTGGCAGGGCTGCTGCTGCTGCTGCTATGGGCAGTGGTCCGCCTCCGCCGCACGCTGCCCCGCCGCGGGGGTGACGCGCTGAAGAAGGTTGCGTTCATCCACCCCGACCTGGGCATCGGGGGCGCAGAGCGCCTCGTGGTGGACAGCGCCACCGGGCTGCAGCAGGAGGGGGTGCAGGTGGTGATCTACACGTCGCACCACAACGCGGCGCATTGCTTCGTCGAGACGCGGGACGGGACGCTGGAAGTTGTGGTGTGCGGTGACTGGCTGCCCCGCCACATTGCGGGCAAGGGCCACGTGCTTTTCGCCACACTCCGCATGGTGTGGGTGACGCTCTACGCTGTCCTCCTCGCGCCCTGCACACCCGATGCCTACTTTGTGGACCAGGTGTCGATGCCCTTGCTGCTGATCCGCCTTCTGTGCAGCACGCCTGCGCTCTTCTACTGCCACTTCCCCGACAAGCTCTGCGACAGCACGCTGCACGCCGGGGCGCGCCGCAGCTTGTTGCGCCGCGCATACCGCTTTGTGTTCGACACCGTCGAGGAGGCCTGCCTGTCGTGCACAACACAGATCGTCTTCAACAGCGGCTTCACCAAGCAGACCACCCTCGACACGTTCCCCTCCATCACCCCGCTGGTGGGGCGCAGCACGCTGAGCAGCATTCTGTTCCCCCCTGTGAATTGCACAAACCTGAAGGTGAAGCCCGAAGGCAGCAGCGACCGACTCAATGCGTATGCGGGAGCAGGGCAGGGGAACGGGTGGGTGTGTGTGTGTTTTTTTCGATTGCATCAATAGTCACCCTTCCTACCTTCCTACCTTCCTACCTTCCTCACCAACACTGTGCTGGTGGGGCCTTTGCTTTGCGTGCCACTGTGCCACTGTGTGCCAAAGCTATGTCACCACACGCTGCCACACACACTGCACACTACAGGCTCTCTGGGAAGCGCTTCGCCGTGTCCCTGAACCGATTCGAGAAGAAGAAGAACGTGCGCATGGGCCTCGAGGCCTTCCTCAAGGTGGCAGACGAAGTACCCGACCTCATGCTGGTGCTTGCGGGGGGGTACGACGAGCGCCTGCCGGACAACGTGGCCTGCCTCAAGGAGCTGCGCGACGTGGCTGCGAGCAGCGCACACAGCAGCCGCGTCCTGTTCCTCACATCC
The DNA here is from genome assembly GCA_963210315.1 of Rhynchopus euleeides. Classification (NCBI taxonomy): domain Eukaryota; phylum Euglenozoa; class Diplonemea; order Diplonemida; family Diplonemidae; genus Rhynchopus; species Rhynchopus euleeides. Next base: position 1,947,991 of record OY723257.1, read on the forward strand.
ATCTCTGAATACGAGAAATATGTCCTGCTGCATGACGCCGAGGTGCTGCTGTACACACCCTCAGGCGAGCACTTCGGCATCGTCCCCCTGGAGTCGATGTACTGCGGTGTCCCCGTCGTTGCTGTCAACTGTGCAGGCCCCCTTGAGAGCATCGTGCACGGCACCACAGGCTTCCTGGAGGACCCGACACCCGACGCATTCGGCGCCGCCATGCGCAAGGTGCTGTGCGACAGCCACCTCCGCAGCCAGATGTCCGCAGCGGGCCCCACCCACGTCACCTCGAAGTTCTCTCAAGAGGCATACGCACGCGCGCTGCTGGCACAGTTGCGCGCGATTGCATAGTGCCCCCGATAGGGGCTGGCTCGGAGACGGGGATCGCACCACAAAACGGCGCGCCCTGCTGTGGGGTGAAAATGTGGCGTTGTATTTTTTTTTGAAAAATAAACGACTCGCGCGCGTGTGTGAATGTGTGAATGTGAGGAGGTTTTGCAGTAACCACCACCACCTCCTCCTCCTTCTGTCATGATATGACGGGATGGCACAGAGGGTGGTGTGCTTCCCACGGGTGTGGGAGAGTGTGCATGTGCCCCTTGTGCCTGGTGTGCCCTTGCGGACCGAGACCCCGCAAAAAGGGCGGGTGTGATGTGCAGGCCGTTTCCCTGCCTCTCTCTCGAGAGGGCTGAACCAGCGGAAAGGCCTATTCCTGCGCAGCGGCGTTTCCCTGCCCTGTCCTCTGGCCCCCTGAGGTGCAAGGCACCGCTTCTGTTCTTCTGGCATCCCAGCACATGCATGTGCTCCCCCAGGTTAAGTTCTGCGGATGTCACTGCACCCTCCAATCTTCTTCCACATGCTCTGTACACCGCACGGCGCCACCATTATAATCAGTCCACCACATGACACCACACCCACACACCATCCAGGCCACACGTTTAGATTTCGCGTGCCCTTCTCTCGGTTGATAACACACACATATTTAGTTTTCTAGTGACCCTGAACTGATTTTTTTTGGACTGACTCCCTTGTCAGCTCATCACCCCCCAATTCTGTGCTTAGCGGGTCGCATTGCAGCCCTCTAGATAGATTGTCGTCCGTTCTCTGTTTTAGTCAGGTCCCTTCAGCGTCTAGACAGGCCTCTTCGGTTTCTATATTCGGCTCTCTCTCTCCCCTCCTCTTCTAGTTTAGACAAGCGTTTTTTGGGTTTTCACCCCACCCCTTCCTCTACCAAACTATGACGACCGCAGCCATGCCGGTGCCGGCCGATGCGTATGTTACCATTTGTTGTCTTGTTTTGTAGAGTCCGTGCGGCATCGCCAGCATGGGAAATTTTCTTTGTCCTTTTTGCCGGAATTTGGGACATCTCCACTCACATCACTCTATCAGGCCGGGAATGGTGTGCACAAAGGGTGGAGAGGGTCTGTGTTTCCAGGCACCGGCGTTCGGTATCCTGCACACATGCACTGGCAGACACCGTTCGTACAGTCAAAAAAGAGTGCAACTCCAAATGAAGCACCAAATCTTTTTGCTGGTTACCATGCTCTGCACTAAGGACCCTTGCCACCCCGCCCTCCTCAAACAGTCGCGCGCTTGAGGGCCTTCAGCTGCCGATGTCTGGGCTTGACCCCCTGGGCGGGCTGATGATGATGGTATGCTGGTGGGACGATTGTCTGCACTTCCGTGGGGTCGGGTGGGATCGTGCCCCTCAATGCACAGCGCTGTTGCTGTGAAAAAAGTATTCGCAGAAAAATCGCGTGTTCCTTTAAATCTCGCCAGGGTTCAGGCCACGCGGTGGCAATGCCGTGCCGGTGCACATTTTCTGATGTTGTGCCCCTCGCTCCGTCATGATTCACCTCGCTAACAACAGAACGGGCCGTCGATGAACACGCTGAAGAAGAGCCAGTCGCACACGGACTGCAAGCACCCCTGCGTCTACCAGTACGGCTCGTGCTCCTTCGGGGACGAGTGCAAGTTTGCGGAGATCGACGGGAAGGTCTGCGCAAAGTTCCTGAAGGGCGGGTGCTCGTGGGGCAACAACTGCTGCTGGAAGCACACCACGACGCACAAGATCCCCGGCAAGGGTGACCGCCACCACCGCAACATGATGCCGCGCCGCCCTATGGACGACATGCTGCACAACGAGCTGTACGACGGTCTGGCAGGCAAGGTATCCCGTTGTGCCACTTCCACCACGCAGCACCTTGCATGCACATTACATATCAATATGCCACACATCCGTGCCGCTCCACTGCCCACCGCCCACCACACCACAGCAGCAGATGGGCCACGGCTACGACAACATGCACCTGAGCCGCGACCCCATCCAGCAGCTGCAGCTGCAGGTATGCGTGTCTATGCAGCAGGGTGGGTTCCGCAAAAAGCTCATATATCACCTGAAAGAGCTGCTTTGATACTTCGAGGCACTGGCACCCTCTTTGTTCAAAAGCACAGGCCGCGATACCGGGGTGTCTTGTTGGAATTATGTAGTCTTTTCCTACTCAACACACACAGCGCCGCCACCACCACCACCAACCCCCTTCACAGCAGCACCTGTCGGGCCTCAGCGGGCACCCGGCACCGATGGCAGGGCACAACGACCTGCTCCCCGGCATGCAGGGCTACTCTGGCCTGGAGGAGGGTGGCATGAACGGGTTCAACGACGGCGGGATGCAGTTCCAGGGCTTCAACTCCCTGGAGGGCGACATGCCTGAGATCCGCGACGTGACCGGGTTCATCCACACCATCCAGGACAGGGTGAAGCAGTTCGAGGACAGCTACACGAAGCGCATGGGAGAGCTGCAGGTGGAGCTTGCAAGGGCGGAGAAGGAGCGCAACGACGAGGTGGAGCGGAACAGGCGCTCCGTCAGCGCTCTGATGACCAGCGTCGAGAAGCTGACGGCGAAGCTGAGGGACTCCGGCATCCCGCTGCAGGGCGAGGCAGCGCACGGGCCCATCGGCTCTGGGTCTTTCGAGATGTCCCGCCCGCTCCCCCCTGCGCCCGCCGCGCCCGCCGCCGCCGCCGCCGCCGCCTCCCCTGTCGACGAGGCGACCGCCAAGCGCGTCTGCCAGCACTGCGGCAAGGCTGGCCGTCTGCTCCTCTGCGGGCGTTGCAAGTCTGCCACCTTCTGCAACACAGAGTGCCAGCGTGAGGCCTGGACCATGCACTCCAAGGTGTGCATCCCTGCCAAGCCCGAGTAAGCTTGCGGGCAGAGGGCAGGGGCAAGCGAGCAATAGAAAGACGGGGTGAGGGGGTGTGGATATAAAGCAAACAAACGGATCAAAACACAAGGGAGGGAAAATCATAGGAAGCTGGGTGGGAGGGGGGGGGGGAAGCAAGAGGCAGTCAAGGAGGATTCATGGGTGGGGGAAGGGGGGGGGGGGGACGGGACAAGCCCTGTTCTGAGTAACGGGTTTTGGGTGGGGGTGGGGGTGGGGGTGGGTGTGCTGAGGGGGGGGAGAGGAGCTCGAGTAGTAGTATCTCCCCCCTTCCCCCCCCCATCTCTCTCCCGCTCCGTATTTTTTCACCGTTTTACTATCCCCAACAACCACCACCCGCCACGACCACCATACCTCCCTGACTTTTTGTTCAACCAATCGTTCCCACCCCCTCCCCCATTTTTTTCTGCCTTTTCCCCCATCCTACTAAGGTACCACTCCTCCCCGAGCATCAAATTGATGCTTCTCTTTCTCTCTATCTCTGTCCATGACTGTGGATGCCCCTTACCAAGGGTGCCTATGCGTGCACATTCATTCACTCTTTGTTTGGGTGTGCCGCACTGTATGATCGTGCTGCCACAGTTTTTAGAGTGGGCGCAAAAAAAACTTTTTCATCGATGATAGACCACTTGCTGTGTGTGTGTGGGGGGGGGTGGTGGGGTGGTGGGGTGTCATGTCTAGAGTGAGATTCTGGCGCCTGTGCTGGCTGTTCCTTTTTTTAAAAAAAATAAGAAATCAAAAAAAAATACCAAAAAAAACTATACAGGACATGGCGGGGTGAATTTCTCGTGATTGTCGATACAAAAAAAACCAAAAAAGCAACAAAAAAGAAACAAAGAGGCAGAATGGAAGTGGTGTGGTGTGTCTAAAAGGGGTGATTCTCTCAGTGATTTTTTTTGGATAGAGTTTTCCACCCGTTGTTCTGACGACGGGTGGAATTCTGGTAGAAAAAAAAATCTCGGAAATCTCAAACCTTTTGTCACACACCACTCATCCCCTCTCCATTGCCCAGAATTCAAGGTAGGATTGAGGTTGTGTTGGTGCGCGTGTCAAGATGGCGCGCTCTGTTGTGTTCTAGACTGCAACAGCACTATTCGTGTGTGATATTCAGATCTCTGAGTGTGGCATGGCCACTGTCTGTCTCTGTGTGTGTGCCCCTCCCCCCTCGGGGACCCCCCTCCCTCCCCGCTCTACTCCATCCATTACCTTGCAGCTCTCCCACCCTTTTATTTGCCTGTTCTTTATTTTGCCCCCCCCCTGTTTTAAACCCCCCCCCTTTTCTCTCTCCCTGTTTTCCCGGCCCCAAGCCAAATATCCCGCTTTTGATTGTCTTTTCACCATTAGCGTTTTCCTTTTTCACGTCTGTTTTTTTACCTCTTCCTTTTATACCCCTTTGCCTTTTACCCCCGATCCCCCCGCCCCCCACCCAAGCCAAGCCAACCACTTCCCTTCACCCCTTCACGGTGGGATCTTGTAAATTTTACATGTATAACTACAAGTATATACATGTATTATACATGTATAATACTTGCATGTCAACTATTATACATGTATAATACATGTACCGTAAACGGAAATATTGTGGACCGTAATAAAGGTGAACCGTACTATAGGTGGACCGTAAAAAAGATGGAACAAATGGGATTTTTCCGGAACTTGGAACATTTTTACGGTCCACCTATTTTACGGTTGGGATCGTGGACTTGGCGGTTTTTTTTACGAGTTCCTTCGCGACGAAGTCGCGAAGGAACCAAGGAAATCGTACGACTGAAGCTGCAGGATTAACACCACAGGGCCTCAGCACAGAGTGTGCGCTCACCATCGTCCGGGAACTGTTCTCCCACAGTTACTGCAGGGTGTACTACACTAAAGGAGTACGATTTCCCTGAATTTTCCGGGCACTGATTCACGAATTCACATCTGGAGGGAGCCCGGTGGTCTCAGCTTCTGTCTGCGCGCCCTGCCGTACTGTGGCTGCTTTTGTGGGCTCGTGCAGCAGGTTCTACTTTTACTTCTACCGGAATGCTCCTTGCATGGTACTACACTTCTCGAGGTGTGGTGGTGGGTGAGTCTCGAGGTGAGTGGTGGTGATCGTGCCTTTTCCACACGCAGGGAGGACTTACTTCTCTTGCTGGTGTTGGTTGCGGTGGTGGAGGGAGGGTCCAAAGCTGGGAGGTCGGGAGGCCTACGTGTGGGTGTCTGCGGCGTGGAGGCCGCAGTCCGCGCCCCGCAACCCACCAGCCCGCGGGCGAAAAACGCATTGTCTTTTCCATATTCAGTCCCAATAAATGGTGGACCGTAAAAAAGATGGAACGTTTGGCCTTTTTTTGGGAACTTGGAACATTTTTACGGTCCACCCTTTTTCCGTTTACGGTATATGCCTGAAATATACATGTAAAATACATGTATATCAAGTAAAAATACAAGTATAATACTTGCATGTCAACTATTATACTTGTATTTTTACTTGATATACATGTATTTTACATGTATATTTCAGGCATTTACATGTATTTTACATGTATAATACTTGTCATGCAAGTATTATACATGTAAAATACTTGCATGACAAGTAAAATACTTGCATGCAAGTAAAATACATGTATTTTACTTGCATGCAAGTATTTTACTTGTCATGCAAGTATTATACATGTATTTTACTTGTCATGCAAGTATTTTACATGTATAATACTTGCATGACAAGTATTATACATGTAAAATACATGTAAATGCCTGAAATATACATGTAAAATACATGTATATCAAGTAAAAATACAAGTATAATAGTTGACATGCAAGTATTATACTTGTATTTTTACTTGATATACATGTATTTTACATGTATATTTTAGGCATATACATGTATTATACATGTATAATAGTTGACATGCAAGTATTATACATGTATAATACATGTATATACTTGTAGTTATACATGTAAGATTTACAAGATCCCACCGTGTTTCTTCTGGAGGGAGGGGGGGGGGGGGCGTCGCCTCTGCTGACCAAACCGTCTCGCGGGGTGTTCTCACAGGTTTCCCCCCCTCCCTCTTTACCCACCGTCCCTTCGCACCTCGCCCCCTACCCCCCCATTGAGCAGGATTTTATCTGCATTATATTTTTGCAAGGCATTTTTTTTATCGGAATGGAGTGAGTGTTTTATTTTTGAGAGAAAAGCTGGACAGAAGGGAGGGGTGGGAGGGAAGGGACAGAAGCCCTGTGACAGCTGCGTGCGGTGCATCATCTCTGCACAACCCGCGGGCTGAGGTCAGGCTGGCGACCCAGGTTTTCAGGGTGACAGCAGGATTTCCTCGAAATTTTGGGTGACCCCCACCCTGGTCGGGGGGGGGGTCCCTCGCAAAGTGGGGGACAGGGGGGGGGTACACTGGCTACCTCCCGCACCTGTAGGAAAGGACCCCCCCCCTTGTACCTGTACAGGGGGGGGGGTACTTTTACCCAATTGGCATTTTCCAGTAAGTGGTGTCAATAGGCACCCCATGGCCAAAATGACCCCACCACAATCCGCACGGATCCCAAATATCCCAAAGAACGGGTTTTTGGAAAATCCGAGGGGGGGGTCCCGCTGGGTGGGTAGGTGGGGTGTGGGCTGGTGAAGGTGGCTGCCTCCCAGCCACCTTCACCCATGACCAGTCCCTGAACCAGACCCACGTTTCATGGGCGAAACTTGGCTCGTACACCACCAAAGTGACCCCACTGTGATCCGCACAAATTCCAAACGTTCAAAAGAACGGGGTTTTGGAACACCCGAGGAGGGGGTCCCACTGGGTGGGTGGGGTGGGGTGTGGGCTGACTGCCTCCCAGCCACGCTGACCAGCCCCTGAACTAGACCCGTGTTTCATGGGTGATGCTTGGCTCGCACACCACCAAAGTGACCCCACTGTGATCCGCACAAATTCCAAACGTTCAAAAGAAAGGGGTTTAGGAACACCCGTGGAGGGGGTCCCGCTGGGTGGGTGGGTGTGGCTGCCTCCCAGTCACATTCCCTTTGGACCAGCCCCTGAACCAGAGGCACATTTCATGGACGGTGTTTGGCTCCTAGACCCACAAAGTGACCCCACTACGATCCGCAAAAGTTCCAAACGTTCAGAAGAACGGGGTTTTGGAATACCCGAGGAGGGGGTCCCGCTGGGTGGGTGGGCTGGTGTGGCTGCCTCCCAGTCACATCCTCCTGGGGCCAGCCTCCTATGACCAGACCCTGAATCAGACCCACATTTCATGGGTGAAGCTTGACACCTCGACCCACAGTGTGACCCCACTACGATCCGCACAGATTCCAAATAGTCAAAAGAAAGGGGTTTCGGAACACCCGAGGAGGGGGTCCCGCTGATTTTGGGTCACTTTCGGGTGATGTCAGGTACCTGGAGTGACCGCAGGTAGCCCATTTTCAGGGTGGGAGCCCTACTCGTACGTCACCCAGATTCAGCCCAAACCGTGCACCTCGGGTGCACGGTCGCCGGCAGCGCGCGGGCACCCGGAAACAGGCCGCATTTGCGCGCGCTGCCTGCACCCTGCACGCCAGCCCCCCCCCCCCCCCCCCCCCCCCCCCCCCGGGGCTGTAAGCGACCCCCCAGAAAATTACCCCAGCCACTGCCTCCCCCTCCCCCCCTCCCCTCTGCTCCAACACCCTCCAGGCATACTCACACACAGAGACGGAGAGAAAACAAGGGGCCGGCAATACTATCAGTCCGTCACACATCCCCTCCCCCCCCCCCCCCATCCCCCTTTCTTTTTGAAAAAAATCTGCCGCTTAGCTTCGGCACTACCGCACAGGCAATGCGTGTTATGTTGTTATGATTGATACGAACTTCCGCGCAGATGTGTCTGTTGCAATAGATTGCGCCGCCCGTGGCTTCTCGGCAGCAGCGGTGAATAGCGGGTGGGGGTGGGGGTGGGGTGTGTGAAAGCGAAAGTGAGCGAGACTGGGAGAGCATGACAAAGGCTTGAAAAAACAATTGAAGATCTTTTGAGACATTCCATCAGACATTACAGGTATTTATGCCTGGACTTAGAGTGACAACGTTGGGGGGAGAGCGGAGGGAGAAAATAATGCTGTGATCTTGGTGGTGTTCATCGCCGTCTCAGGCAGCATTCTTTGTGGCCATGTCATTGGCTGTTGTTTTGCTGTGGCATATTTTTTTTGTAGTGTGTTACCTCGGAAGCTCAGACATTTTTTTATGTTTTTTGTTTCTTTTGTTCTCAGCCCCTCCTCTGCTCTCAGATAGCCCTGTTTCCTTGGTTTTCCCGGGCGTTGCCCTAGAGTATGAAGAAAAGAAAAAAAAAGAAGAAGAAAACGATTTCTCTGGGTTCTTAGACAGTTTGTGCGTCTATATTGAAATCACAGCACCTTTGTGCACACGTTGCTGACCTGGTTGTAACACATCATGTCAGGGCTGTGTTCGTCGATGCCGAACACAAAAAAACTGCTCAAAAAAAACATGTCTCAAACACACCACCTCCCCCCTCTGTGGGAGCTGTGGTGATTCGTACTGTTATGGCCCCGATTCCTTTTCTTTTGTTACTTCAGAATTGTAGTTGTTACTGTTACCCCCCCTCCCCCCCCCCTCTCTCCCCGATCTGCACATCCAATCAGCAGCATCGTTATATATTTCTTTGGGTTGCATTCTTTGCTTTTTAACCACCATGTGGCCGCTACGTGAAAGTCACCCCTCATCCCCCACCCACCCCCCCCCCCCCCCTCCTACATCACCTGCGTACACATGAGTCTAAATTCCCCATCCCCCTCCCCCCCCCTCCCCTCCGCCCCATCCATCAGCCCCATTTTTTGAAGCCCCCCCACCCCCCCCCCCTCCCTCCCCACCCTCCATTTTTAGCAACAACACAACGCGATCAAAAAATAGAAATATCTGCAAAAAAAATCATCCCCCCTCCCCCCCCGCCCCCCCCCCCCCATTTCCCCTCCCATCTCCCCCCATCTCTTCTCCCCACCAATCCCATTCCATTTCCCTGGGTTTACCTGATTTTTTTGGCACTTTCAAGCTTTTCATTCTCTCTTTTGTTTGCAGAAGGGGGGGGTGGGAAGAAGGGGTATATCGGGAGAGTGTGTTTGAGAGCGTGTTGAGATCAGTCCCCCTGGCGGAGTGCAGAGGGGGTGGGGGATATTGTGGGCGGTCAGCAATTTTCCATCTTCTATCTCAGGATCTCAGCGCCTTTCTCACGTTCTCTTTATCCCTGTCTCTCTCCCTGTCCGTGTGCCCAAAACCTGTGTGCACAGGATGGTGTCGTGTTGATGTGTAGATTCACAAACAGACACGATGCCATACCTCTTCCCTGCGACCTTCTCCAAGAAAGTAACCTGTCAAGGTCAGGTGTCTCTATTATCAAGATACACGTCATGCCTGCCACGCCGGTGCCTGACATGACAGCCGTATTTGCCTGTCACGGGCTGCCGGCTCTTGGGGGTAGGGCGGCACCGTCTCCAGGAGGGCAATGCTCAAAATCGTTCAAAAAAAGACGAAAAAACAGCCTTGGGAAATGGGTGAAGTGGGCCTTTTGGAAATAGGTTCAAACCCAACCAGTGTGGTTCTGCGTGACAGCCACTTTGCCTTGCTTGTGCTTCTAAGCATGTTGCGGCAGTGGTCGATGGGCGTGTGTTGGCGTGCGTTGAGTCTCTGTGGTGTGCAGCTTTTAGAGTGGGGCACAAGGTCTCCCCCCACTTGTGTCGTGTGTGGGCACCTCCCCCACATGCTTCCCCATGCTCCCTGGCCAGGTCTGGTGAGCTTCGGTCTACGGTGCACCCTGCTTTTGCATTGCGCCGTTCGCCTGTCCCCTCGATAGATACGCTCCAATAACCCGATCATGTGAACGGCACAGTTTGAATCAAGAGGTGCTGGGGAGGGGGGGTGTTTTCTAATAGCATGCAACCGGAATTGAAAGAGCGCGTGCCTGGTATTTGTGTTCGGGCAGCGTTGTCACCCAAGGATCAAGAAAGGGCGCAATATTCATGGAAAAGACATGGAAAAAAGGTATGTCCAAAAAATAGGCACACATGTTGGAGAGCTGTCAGAAGTGGTTCGGATATGCACGGACGTTCTGTCGAATCCTCCTTGCCGTTCTGACGAGGGGGTTCCGAGAAATCCGAGAAATCCGAAACTATTGACGTTCGCCATAGTTTCTCCTGCTACGTCGGCATATGAGAAAATGCTGGAGAAAAGGGATGTGTGCAGTGCCTGTGGGTTTGTTTAAAAAAATGCATCACCAAACACAGGATGAATCAAAAAGGAAATAACCGACAAGGAACGTACGAAAAAACAGTCGATCCAAGACAAGATAATACAGCCTAGCCATCTCTGCCCGACGTCCGAATATGCGTATGCCACGTGTCTGGGTAGTGGCACGGCATTGACCCTGCCTTGTGACCCCCACCCCCCGACCCCCCCACCCGCCCTGCGGAGGCGTAGCAGGTGTGGGCTGGAGGGCGAGGTGGGAGAGGGGAGGGTTCAGGAGTGTTTGAGATTCAGAAACACTGATTTTTTTTAGATCGTAGATCCCCCCCAAGGGCAACAGAAGCTCAAAGAAAAAAATTGGCATCCTGCATGTTGCCCTTTGTCTCTCTATCTCTCTATCTCTCTCTCTCTTCTTCTCTGTTTTTTATGCACACCCCCCCCCCCCCCACCCCACGCCCATCTTTTTTTTTCCGTTTTTCCATTTTTTTTGCCTGTGATGTCCCCGCACCTTCTCCCTTTTTCTCCCCACCCCTCCCACACCCGATGGATGCAAGGTGGCCAACCACCACGGTGCGGTAGAGCCCTCGTGACCCTGTCACCGTTTTTTCCCCCGGCGACAAACAAAAAAAACTACACCCCCAATCCAACCCTTCCCCCTTTCCCACCCACCCCACCCCTCATCACCATGTGTGTGCTGTGTGAAGGGAATGCTAACTTTTTTTTGGCCTTACCTTTCTCAATGTTGTGTCCCATTCCCTCTTTTTTTTGCCGGACCCTTTCATATCAGCGATATGATAACCTTCCCATTTTTTTCTCGCCGGGTTTTGATAAATCATGAAGAACGGGAGGGGGGGAGAGAGAGAGAGAAAACAGATCCAGGGAGGAGATGTGTGGGTGTGGGTATTCCAAGAGCCCGCAGAAGCAAGAAGCAGAACACGCTGCGCTAGCCTCATCCCAGCAGCTCCAGACCGACAGGATGCGCGCAGGCACCTGTCCCACACCTCACCCCTGAAAAAGTTGTGGGCATGCTCCTCACGAGGTGTTCGGACTTTAAGATTTCGAGAGAGAGAGACAGAGAGAGAGACAGAGAGAGATGGGAGAGGTTTTCCTTTCCCACGTTGTGTTTTTTTTCTTCTCTCAATCTCTGGAATCGCATGATCTAACGTAGATGGCAAAAAAAAAGACAAAAAAAAGGTAACTTTCAATGCAGGCACCCACATTTTGAGGGAAAGCCGGAATTGAAGGTTCTTTTATTATCGGCTAGTCAACCTCCACGACCGGGTTGGAGAACCCGCATTTGGTTCGATCAACGTACCTCGGTACAGAACCAAATAGTTTTTCTCCATGGACGGTTTTGGAGGCTAGCCACGTTCTCGTTACCCCCCAACTACCCCCCTTTCTTGTGATACCTAAAGCACGGTCGACTCCTCCCTAGGTACAGATGGTATAAGTTGAATTCGGATGCACATCGCGCCCACTGTGGCGCACGTTAACGCTAATGACTGTGTGATGAGCAACCGGCCCCATAAACAGGCGCCCGGCTCTGCCAATGACCGTGTAGTGTGCAACCGGCCCCATAAACAGGCGCCCGGCTCTGCTGGTCAACGTGAGATGAGCAACCGACCCCTTAACTGGCGCTCGGCTCTGCCAATGACCGTGTAGTGAGCAACCGACCCCTTAACCGGCGCTCGGCTCTGCTGGTCAGCGAGAGATGAGCAACCGACCCCTTAACTGGCGCTCGGCTCTGCCAATGACCGTGTAGTGAGCAACCGACCCCTTAACCGGCGCTCGGCTCTGCTGGTCAGCGTGAGATGAGCAACCGACCCCCTTAACTGGCGCTCGGCTCTGCCAACGACCGTGTAGTGAGCAACCGACCCCTTAACCGGCGCTCGGCTCTGCTGGTCAGCGAGAGATGAGCAACCGACCCCTTAACTGGCGCTCGGCTCTGCCAACGACCTTGTAGCGAGCAACCGACCCCTTAACTGGCGCTCGGCTCTGCCAATGACCGTGTAGTGAGCAACCGACCCCTTAACCGGCGCTCGGCTCTGCTGGTCAGCGTGAGATGAGCAACCGACCCCCTTAACTGGCGCTCGGCTCTGCCAACGACCGTGTAGTGAGCAACCGACCCCTTAACCGGCGCTCGGCTCTGCTGGTCAGCGAGAGATGAGCAACCGACCCCTTAACTGGCGCTCGGCTCTGCCAACGACCGTGTAGCGAGCAACCGACCCCTTAACTGGCGCTCGGCTCTGCCAATGACCGTGTAGTGAGCAACCGACCCCTTAACCGGCGCTCGGCTCTGCTGGTCAGCGAGAGATGAGCAACCGACCCCTTAACTGGCGCTCGGCTCTGCCAACGACCGTGTAGTGAGCAACCGACCCCTTAACTGGCGCTCGGCTCTGCTGGTCAGCGTGAGATGAGCAACCGACCCCTTAACCGGCGCTCGGCTCTGCCAATGACCGTGTCGCGAGCAACCGACCCCTTAACTGGCGCTCAGCTCTGCTGGTCAGCGTGTGATGAGCAACCGTCCCCTTCGCTGGCGCCCGGCTCTACTAACGACCGTGTAGTGAGCGACCGGCCCCTTAACAGGCGCTCGGCTCTGCTGGTCAGCATGTAATGAGCAACCGGCCCCATAACAGGCGCCCGGCTCTGCTAGTCAACAGGAGCAACTGGCCCCGGCACGGCCTCACACCTCATAATTCCCGAGGCACGGAGGTGACGCCCTCCTGACGCGCAAATGCCCGAGGCAATGAGGAGACGCCCTCACATATCCTGTTCCCGACACAAGGAAGTGGTGCCTTCCCTCGAATACGGATCTCCGCGACAAGGAGTTGGATTTGAAGAGCCCGCTCGGCGTTCAGAGGCCCCCTTTGGTATGTGAACGCTCGACGACTGGAGGGGTCACCCCCTCCTTCATGTGGGAACGCTCGGCATTCGTCAGCAACGCCCTCCTTGGGTATGGGAACGCTCAGCGTCTGGAGGAGACACTCTCCTGTGTGTGACTACTCGGTATGCGGAGATGACACTTTCCTTTGCATGTAGGCGTCCAACATTCGAAGACGGGAGACCCTTTCATGGCAGCATTGGAGGCAGGAAGTGTCATCGCCTCGTGCCCATGTGGTCGGCAGATGTAGATGGCAACCCTCAGGCAGTGTGGGTGACCGCACGGCTCTCGGGGGCTCACCACGCAGGAGTATAAAGGAAACCCCCCCCCCCCCGGTCGTGCACGCGCCAAGGGGACGATGAGGCCGCGCCCGCCCCCGCCTATGTCCCAAGTACGCCTGACATGGACAGATCATTGAGTGCTATCATAATGGGACACCGAGTACACACCTCCGTACGGATGTACGCGATCTGGAGTCTCCTGAGCAAGAGCCATAAACAACGGCTGTGCCCCGAGTCTTCAGGTGAGAAGCTGTTAGCAAATGTTACCACCTGTCACAATCGTCGGATACCCAGGGGTACCGCCTACCTGGCGTATGCGTGCCCGTAAACCGGTTCAGACGCGCTCCCCTCTTGGTATACACGACAGGTCAGAGAGAAGATACCCTCATTGTACTCGGACGCCCGGGGTATGGAGATTCCAGCGCAGTCGGCTATCTGACAGAGCAGCCAGGCAGGTGTGTTATTGGCCCCGACGTCGAATGGAGCCATGGCAGGCACACAGCGAAGGACGCGTCCGGCTCTCCACTCACAGCATCCGTACCCGCGGGTCCACCTGTCGCTACCGGCTGCGTCCACTCAACACGCCTTACCCCGGCCCACATGAGTATGCCTGACATGTACACCCTGGAGAGCTACGCCGATCTCGCTGTCGATGGCAGGTGCTGTGTCGCAGAGCGACCTACCCAACCCCTCCGCCACCTGCTGGAGGCGTCTGGGGAATCACACCTCAAGCTCATCATCCGATACGGCTAGCCTACTCCCTGGATACCCCCTGCTGCGCCCCCTACAACTCCACTTCGACTCCCCCACTACCTCTGATGTTCCTAGCAGTACCGCTGATGTCTCTTCGACACCCACGTATAGAAACCCGAACCACCGCGCCCTCTCAGCCTGTCACATGGATGAATCTTTCCCCCGATCGGCTCGGTCAGTATGCCCGTCACACCCTGCAAGTGAGATAGGAGCCTTTAGCAAGCTCTCGTCACAAACGCCCATCAGCTGACCAGTAATAGGGCTGTGCCAAGACGTCATGAGCCTGTGGCTTCAGACACGTGCTGACCTAGACTATCCCCGGGTTGAGACAGTAGCGATCACGGGCAGGCGCTCAGTGAAGTCTGCGCCGCTTGACGAAGATCCACGCCGTGTCCCTCCCGTGGCTGCATCTCTGGGGACCGAAAAGGAATCATCATGCCAGGGTAAATCCGGGCATCACCGGCGCGCTGTTCCCGGCAGCGACCTCTCTGCTCTTAACGACACTTCAATTGCTGCCAAAGGCATCTACGACTCCCGCCGATGCACCTCCGATATGGTGATTGAACGCCGCAAGGGATACGGGATGCCACATCATGCGTGTACTAAGGAATGACAGGTCAAACGCAACAGACGCCTCGCAACCCCAAAGACGCTGAGGTGCTGACATGTAGGGAGGAAAACTCATCCCTACAGGAGAACGCCTTCGACCCCCTCTCGATCGCCGCTTATCCGCCGATCTCGCAGATGCGTGGCCATCCGCGGTGGCGCCGACCTCTCACGACGTCTTCATCCGCAGGGATTGCCCCCTCCCTTTGTGGTCCCTCGGCTGCGGCCGGATGCTCAACTGTGCCCCCATCCACGCCGACCCCAGGGTTCGCACAAGGCCGCTCTGCGGTGGCGCGTGACCTGTCATGGCGTCAGTAACCTCCCGTTGTATCTGACCCCTTAGACGAGGACCGTAAACCCCGAGATAGAAACCCTTCGCGGCCAGGCGAACGAGGATGTCGAACAACCCCAGGCCTCACAGGGAAGTTGCACGAAGCGTCTCCGCCACGAAAGATACCCGCAACGTATGGACGTGCAGAGCACCGCGCGCAGGCTGCGGAGATCCAACGAGAGGCGATTCTCTGGGACGGCAGGGCCGTCGAAGAGACAGGGTGGCGATGCTCGCCTCGATGCCCAGCTGAGCGTGAGGTTCACTCCGACGCACTTGAATGTGCACCCTCACACCTGAAGAAGGACGGGGAGTTGGTACTGGCAGAAGATTCGTGATGCCGCATATCAAGCTGCTGGGATGCGCCTTGGAGTACGCCGATGACGGATAACGGTAGTCTGATCAAACGTTCCTGCTCGACACACAAGACGAGGCGAGAAAGACAGCGATCGGTCCAATGAGGCTCATTCCTCGACGTATGGCGCAGCGCATAGCGCGCTGCGGATGCTGACGATCTGAAGTAGGTGGGTTTGCTGCCCCGCGTCAGAGGCGACAGATGTGGAGCTGGCACACAACGCAACGCCCCTCGACACCAGAATACCGTGAGGAACCACACCCGTCGAGCAGGCCGCGTATCAACAAACAAAGGGATCTCAAATCACGGAGACCCTCAACACCTACCTCGTGTGCAGCCCAGGACCGGAAGCTGTCCACGGCCAGATCAGCTCCCTAAAGCAACTATCGACGCATCCTTGTGCATGATCTTCGACCCTGAGGAATAGCAGCCTAGGTATCGCAGTTGCACAGATACATCGTAACCACGCACCAGACATGCGTGACCTCCATCGGTGACGACTCCTTCTGCTCTGATGCCGAGACAAGGAGGCGACCTCCGTCCGGGAACGCGGAGGTGAAGCCATCCTTTTTGTGACCGCGCCCACGACACGAAGGTGACGTCCATCCTTTGCAATATGAGCGCCCGAGGTGCGGACGTGAAGTCCTATTGAGACCACCAGGGACGTGAATGTGACGCCCCTCTCTTACGATAGCTTCCTAGGCATGGACGCGATATCCGTATTATGAATATCTAGTACGGAGGCGACGCCCTCCTTTTGATAGTACCCGATACGCGGAAGTGCCGTCCTCATTTCCCGACAGGTATGTTCTCGTCCCTACATCGACCTCGAAGCAACTCTCCGGGCAATCAGGCATGAGGATACCTGTTTCACGCGCACAACCGGTTTCTCTTCCTTATACCGGCAAATGTCTCATCCCGATCGGGCATGGAGATGGACGCCCCCCCCCCCCCCCCCAGTTGTGTGTGTAACATCGGATCCTCGCGCTGATGGTTTGAGCCAGTGCACCCGCTGCACTAGATACTCCCACCACAATGAGCCAGCGGCGACCAGCAGTGCACTCTCGGCCACGACAAGCCCGAAGCTGCGGACGACAGCGAAAAGGTCAACCCGGCGCATGAGTAAGGAAGCACCCGCCGGGAGGCATGGCAGGCCTAGCGACATGCTCGACACCAAGCCACTGCGCAGCAATTTGGATCCCTGTATACCGAGCTTCTGCAAGGAACCCTCAGGTGCACGGAGGTGATGAGGATAGACAGCAGACGAGCAGATACTCCGCATCGCAGCACCCGGGGGCCTTGTCTCGAAGGACTCGAAACGGACCTACGTGTGTTGACCCCTTCGTCACCGTGTCAAACACATTCAGCTTAAGAGGGACCTCGCAAAACAGCTGCTGATGCCTGCGTTCACGCCGAATCTGCCCGCGTCGTGGCCCCCGATACAAAGCTGGGTGATGTGACGAGTGTATTCACCGATGTGCGCTCCGCAACGCCGATATGAGAGGCGTGAAGCGTACCATGTCAACCCACACGATCCGCTGTCTCATGCAGGCCTGCATAGGCTATGAAGTGAAAATCATTGGAGATGCCTCCATGGTGGCCTTCGTCAACCCTGCGTCCGGTGTGAACTCCGCCATCCGTACGCGCCCTGCTGTCTGCGAAGGCCCAGGCGCAAGAAGCCGAGTAGCGATACAATACGAATTACCGCCACTACATCATGATGATCAGAAGCTGATGAAAACATCGCACCCATACCTGGTGCGAACTGGCGAAGTTGTCTGCGATTGACAGTTCGTCGGTGGACGCTTCCTGCTCTCTGAGACGACTGCGCGGGGCCTGGACAACGGTGCATGAATCACGCGGTCACCTGGGCGAACGGACCTCTCAGATCGACCCTACGTGGTATGACCGTCAGACTAACATAATCCCTGTTTACGTCGAATGTCGACGAGCCCGTCCAGACGACGACTCTATCCTACATATCGATGCGCGGAAAATACTGCTCCCCAGCTGACCGACGACAGTGAACTTCTCGGAGATACTACAGCCGGCGCTAATACACTAGACTGGATCCAGATCGATGATACCCATATATCCTCCCACATGCCCCGCTGAACGATCGTGGACCAACCGCTTCGCCACCACAGAGTTCATCAGCTGTCCCAACTGTCCGCTAAGCCTGCAGCCTGCGCAGACCGACAATGTGACCCACGCGATCGGTGCGATATCACAACGCAGGATGGTATCTACTACTCCTGCATCCTGCGTTGAGACACATGGGTCTGGACTACAACCGCCGACTACGTCTGCTGGAGATCGGATGTCTCAAGGCCAGATCCCGACCCTGACAACACCTGATGACTACTGCGCTACTCCCTTGTATGAGCGAGACTGCGATGGGATCAGGTCGCCCATAGAGAGCAGCGAAGGGATGACAAGTCTTCTCTATGGGCCACCTGTATGTCCTCAATATCGATCGAGCCAGGCGGCAACTAATGACAATCCACGGACCGCCTGGCTTCTCGATATGTCCCATCGCAGACGAGGTATCAGGTGCATGCCAATGCATATATGTATTATCTTGATGGATGTGCATACCGAAAGATGTCTATCAATATGTTGGAACAGCCTTACGTGTGTGGTAAAGGATGTTGAGGATAGAGAGATCCGAAACATCAACAAGCTGGAGTTGACCCTCGATAATAAAGGTAACTTTCAATGCAGGCACCCACATTTTGAGGGAAAGCCGGAATTGAAGGTTCTTTTATTATCGGCTAGTCAACCTCCACGACCGGGTTGGAGAACCCGCATTTGGTTCGATCAACGTACCTCGGTACAGAACCAAATAGTTTTTCGACCTCCCACCCGCCCTGCAGGATCCTGTGAACTCACCGACACTTCGTTCCTCCCATGATGGATCTGTTCCCTTCTGCAACACCTACATCTGATACAGGAGACTAGCATATTCCAAACAAACAAAGATCGGCAGCTCTCGGAGTGCTGCGCATCGTGACATCACACTCAGGGGATAAGATAGGTCTGGTTTTCCGGTTTTCAAAACCAGGGTTTCCCGGTTTCCGGTTTTCTGGAAAAAAAAAAGGCCGATCGGATTTTCGCCGGTTTTTGGGGAACCTTTGTGACAGTCAACCAGTGGGAACATTAGCCAAAAAAATATGGAAAGTGACCCCATCGTGATCCGCACGGAGCTCAAACAGTCAAAAGAAAGCAGAGAAGCGGAGAAAAGGAGCCCAGCGGGACCCGGTGGGTGGTGATGTCCTCGTCATGCGGGTCTTCCCTGTTTGAAGTTTCGAGATACTCCGGTAGCTTGATCATTCCGACCGCACCGTACTCCTTCTGGGCGGCTTGCCGAGCGCATGCACTCAATCTCGTTGCGGTGCACACTGCCAAGGACCACCCTGTCATCCACGCAAGCTACGACCTTGTCTCGAGCACGTTTGCCTTGCTGGGGATGGCACATGCAAACTCCGATGGTTTCGGGAGTGCATGTCCGCTTTGGAGAGGATCGACGGATTCGGGTTCTGGCGGGACCGCGATTTGTGCAGTGTTGGAGACACCCGCTGGTGTTCGCATGAGCGCACGTTGTGCGCATCGTCTGACTGACTGCCTCAAGGGGGTGGTCATGCAACAAGCTCGACCATGAAGGTAGTTGCCCTTCGTGAGGCGTACCAGCAGAGCAGCACCCTCAGGGGGGTTTGTCCTGATGCGGGAGGTGATGCGAAGCCGCGCTCCGTCAGTACGTGGACGCATTGAAAGCTCAGTTCCGTCCCTTCGGGGAGCTGCGTGGAGCAACACGCCACTGCTGTTCGGCAGAGCCTGGTCCAGCCGTGTTAGGTGTGATTCTGAGAGGGTTTGCGCGGGTCGCGCGCGCCGAAGGCGCGCGCGAAAAATTTCAAAACCAGAAAAACCGGAAAACGGCGCCAGAAAAAAAGTCTATCTTATACCCTGATCACACTCCAAACCTTTAAAAAAAAAATAGGCTTTTGACCGCCCACCTATGATGACGGAAGGAAGGGGCTTTGCTTGCTTCACTTTGACGTTTCGCAAATTCGGGCGATGTGTCCTTTCCAATAGCATGATGAAAATCACAGATGGAAATAATTCACATGTGTAGTGATCCGTGGTACATGACCTTTCGGGGTCAAAATGAACAACAAAGCGTTGCGAGAAGACTGCATCTACGGGTTATCCCACCACCCTCCCCCGGGATGACAAGTCTTCTCTATGGGCCACCTGTATGTCCTCAATATCGATCGAGCCAGGCGGCAACTAATGACAATCCACGGACCGCCTGGCTTCTCGATATGTCCCATCGCAGACGAGGTATCAGGTGCATGCCAATGCATATATGTATTATCTTGATGGATGTGCATACCGAAAGATGTCTATCAATATGTTGGAACAGCCTTACGTGTGTGGTAAAGGATGTTGAGGATAGAGAGATCCGAAACATCAACAAGCTGGAGTTGACCCTCGATAATAAAGCACGGATTGAAAAAATATTGCTGTGTATGCGGCAGTGATGGCCATCTCTTTCGTCCTTCGGGATTTGGCCATCGAGACGACAAATAGCCTTCGGGTGGTATATGGTCAGACCAGCTGTCGTTGATCGCTTCAGTTTATGCAGATGATTGTTGCTGCAGCTGGTCGATACCAAATGTATAAGCAAAATGACACCACAATACGTCAACAGATGCTTCGGGTGGCAAGTAAAGTGCAATGTGCGGCTGTTCGTCAGCACTGACAACACCAACTCTGGAGCAAAAGAAAACGGGGATGGGTGACGGGGCAATGCATACCTCGGTAGCGTTGCCGTCAGGGTGGGTGGGTGGGGTGGGGTGGGGTGGGGTGGGATGGGAGGGGAATTTCCGAACAAAACCACGGTAGCGACGACGACAACAACGACAACAACAACAGCAGCAGCGTCACACCATCAGGGAAAAATACGTTCAAAAATCGCAAAGGTTAATATGATTGCGAGGAAAAAGCTGGGGGGGGGGATGTGAGGATGCGTTTTTTTGATTGTCGACCCCCGCCATCCCACCCCCCCCCCCCGATCGCCCTTTTCATCCCCTGCCCCCCAATTCCCCGAAGCAGTTTCCCACATTTGCCCACCCACCCCACCCCACCTCCCCCGACCTTTTTTTTAAAAAAAAGCTACCAGTTCTTTTTGTGACAAAAAAAACGCGATAAAAATTCCCCCCCAAAAAAATTAAAAAATACAACAAAAAGCCACAACTGCGCATCACGCAACACGACGAGCCGACTCCCCCCCCCCCCTTCCCTTGCATTGCGCTCTGCAAATGTGACTTGCATGTCCCTTTCCCAATGCCACAGCTATCGCACACTACACGACACCACACCACACCCGCCCTGCAGAATGCCCACCCCTCCCCTCCATCCCCATACACAGTTCCGCTCTCATATTGAGGTGAGCAGAAGTGTCTTGCCGCCTTACGCCTTCCGCAACCCCCCCCCCCCTCCCCTCTCCCAGATACACTATCGCGTGTGGTTTCTCACACTATTCTTGACACTGCTGTACTTAGGGAGGGAAGGAGGGGGAGTCAGGGGGAAGGGGGGTGATATAGTATACCCCCTCCCCTCTCCAAAGTACAGAAGCTCATCCAGACACACGTCTCTCTTCTCTATTGGGTTGTCCCCATCCCTGCCTCGCAAAAGGCATCTGCCTGGAAATACATTATAAAAAGGGTTCACTCACTCACTCACTGGGGGTCTTCGCTACGGGGTGATCGTCAGTGCATTTTGGTGCATTTCCTGTTGAATTAGCTGAAAACTGACGAAGTCTGTCGAAGTTTGTCGACCAGCGAAGACCCCCACTCACCCTTTTTCTTTCGCTCCCACAGACCGTTGGCGATTTGGAGTTGTGCATGCCACCCTCCTTCGAGTGAGTGGGATTTGGGTTGCCCGGAATAACATTCCCACCTTTCCACCTCCATCTCCATCTCTTCTTTCTTCCATCCTTTCGCCTGTATAGTTCGGGATGCTGATTCTCGGAAGTGTGCTGGTTGCGGCATGCGCTGGTGTGATGGCGATCGGCGGGGACAACCTGTTCCGTGTCGCTGTGCTGGAGGATGTTGACTGGATCAGTAGCGAAGCCTGCGTCATCGCACAGCACGAAATGGTATCGCGCGGGCTGCGGTACACGTGCCGTGTCCTGTGCGACGACGCCTCTTCTGTCAACGACATGGAGCAAACCGCACTCCTCGCCACCTCAAAGTCCAGCGCCAGCGGGTTCCCCTATGTTATGGTTGTGGAGAACGACCTCACCCACTCCGTCGAAGCACTCTGGAAAGGCTACGACGGTGAGGAATACCCCTACGGGGTGCTGCAGGAGGGCGTGTTCAAAGAGTTTGAAACCTACGACCAGCACGCTTGGGTTTTCCGTTATATCGAAGACGGAGCATGCGGCGCAGCTGTGGCTGTCTGGGATGGATCTGCTGTGCACCGCAGCCTCCATCACGTCAAGCTGTCTACCTTCCGCCAACCGCAGTCCCCAATACGCTGCAGGCGCAAGCTGTAAGTGCGCGTGTGGGATGCATGCGGTTCGATCGACGCAATGCTCCTCTCCCGCCCTGCATGCCGGGTAACTGTTTCTCCTCAATCACCCCCAAACCCCCCCCCCCCCATCCCTTCAAATTCGATTTCACTACCCCCCCACCCCTGTGCTATGGCGGTGTGCCATATTCGGAACGAACGCATGCCATAGCCCAGGGGCGGTGAGCTTCGCACCGGCGTTGCCAGGCCCACTTCCACAACCCCGAACTACCCCCCCACCCCTTCCCCTTCGCCTCCCACACGCGCTGCTGCCGTCTGCTGCTACGATGTGCCCTATACACTACCCCATGTGGCTGCGTCATCCGCCTTCAGCCACATTTGCACGGAACGAATGAACTGCATGCGAGATACGGCACAAGGTGTGATGTATCTGGCAGAAGCATACCTCGCGGGAGGGATGGGGGTTGGGGTGTGAACCAGGCCTGGGCGGGGAACGAGCCCTTTTTCCAGGTTTTTTGGGTCGGGGAACCAGGTTTTTTCTAAGAATTTTTACAAGGGATTTTTTGCTCGCCCCCCCACAGTTTCCAGGCGCGTGCCCGTCAGGCGGGACTTTGTCTCTGATTTCTCTCCGCGTCATCATGTGACAGCTCTTGAGTGATGCCCAGAGATGCTTGCGGCAGAGAGTGCCCCTCATGCGCGTTACAGCTGAAAATGAATGAGGATCATCTGGCACTCGTTCTCATCGGGGGTTGTGCTCCGCAGGGACTCAATACACCTTGGCACTCTCGCAGGGCTGGACATGCCAGCAGCTGGAGGACAGTTACAAAGCTGCCACTCCCCGACGCCACCCACCTGCTGGCCCCTTCAGGTCTGAAAGCCCAAAAGCTCCCGGGGATTTTTGCAGTGGTGCGCACCATATTCAGCGCAGTAGGGTGATCTCTCCGATTTTCCAAAACTGCTGGTTTACTGGTTTGGGGAACGGTCGTCGGCAGACCGTTGAAATGCCCGTGTTAGCAAGGCACACTCACGTTTCAGGTAGCGTGTCGCGTGTCACGCATGTCGCGAACGCGGCAAGTGTACCTCCCAGGTGGGGAAGCCCGACCTCCTGTCCGATGTCAGTCAGGCTTCGAAGAAGCGCTTCATGGATGCGGCGCTGACCTCCTACGCTGCACTGTACCCGGGGAAGTGAGATAGATGGACGGGCACACGCTACATGGGGGGTCTGGGGGGCGGAGCCCCCCAGCCGCCGGAGGCCACGGTAGCGAACACCTGTTCGTGTGGGCGTACAGATTCTGTGCGAGTTGGCTGCGTCCTCAGAGGCGACTGGAGTGGTTGGACCCCGACCTGATGGGATTCGAAGGGCTTGAGTACGAGACGTACGCCACAGGGGGGTCTGGGGGGCGGAGCCCCCCAGCCGCCGGAGGCCACGGTAGTGAACGTCTGGCTCTCCAGTTGGCCAGCAAGGCGAACGGTACGGGGGACAGACTTCCCTTCCATCCTTGTGCGCGCCCTGTCGACTGGGGAAAACTTAGAAAAAGTTTTCTCCTCTGCGAAACAACCTTAGAAAAAAATTCCCCTAACAAAATTCTTAGAAAAAAACTTTTTTTTCCCTTACAAAAATTCTTAGAAAAAAAGTTCAGAATCCTGAAAGTGGGGAACAAGCCCCCCAGTTAGGAACAGCCCTGGTGTGAACAGGGGGGGGTTTTTTTGACACCGTTGTGGCGGGGAGGAATTGAATTCGATTTGAAATGAAAAAGGAAGAAGAAGAAAAAAAATACCCAAGGTCTTCTGGCGGGTTTTGTGTGTGTGTTGTGGATGGTGTCTGTGCGCGCGCCAGATCCTGCACCAGTAGCAGAGCGGCAGCGCCTCGGCACTCTGGTTGTCATGATCTCAGGTGTATGTGTGTACTGCGCACTACTTTCTCAGTGAGGGAGGGGGGTTGTGATTGTAGCGCATGAGGGGGAAGGGGGGAGCGCAGTCTATATTCACGCTCCAGACAGAGGTCCTGTTTCGCCACGGTATTGCTGTGAGCGCCATTTTTTTTTAAATGAGGGGGATTAACAACCGGCGACACTTTGCCTGCAAATGCCTAACCACCCTGGTGTCTGTTCTGCCGAAGAGGACAACCCGGGGCACCACACTAAGGCGAGTGATGGGTGGGACACGAGGAAGGAGAACGGCGTAAGTTGGAACACGGTGAGGGGGGATCCATGCTGGCATGAGTGACAGGCGGCGCGTGAATGGTTTATGCGTAACGCCACTGGGTTGGGAAAGGAGGGGAGGGGAGGGGGGGGGGGGGATTTTGTGTGGGTTGTATGTGTATTGTCCGCCCAACCCACTCCACCCCACCCCACCCCACCCCCCCACCCACCCCCTACTGCTCTCCCCTCTTCTTCTTGATAGATCGCCGACACATGCCGAAATAAACGGAGGAAAAGAAAACATAATACCGACTCCTCTGAAGTGAAGGATGCCCCCCACCCACCCCACCACCCCCCAACCTTTGCTCTTCGCTACGTTCACCGCCGCCCCATGCTCAATCACGCCCCCCCCCCCCCCTCCCTCCATCTCCCACCATCCCCCCTCCCCCCCTGACAACCCAAGGACTAACATTGCGAGAAGGTGCTGGGAGATTTACTTTTCCATTCCCTCTCGACGATCAAACCCCCCCTCCCTCCATCTCGACAACCAAAGCCTCCCCCCCCCCCCCCCTCCCCTCCCACCGTAGGCCGAGTGGGCACACCCACTGATCTAATCCCAGACGCTCCCCGCCACCCCCTTTCTTTTTGCCCGTCGAGCAAAACAGGAGGCGGGGGGAGGGGAGGGTTGGGGGGGGGGGAGAAGGGAAGGGGGTTGTTGCTGACCCCAGAGCCTCTCAGATCCCCGAGCCTTTCTCCGGCATAAACGTCGCCCCCTCAGCCTCCAAACTCCCTCCTCACCGACCCCCCCCACCCCACCCCCCCACGGAACAAAGCAGCTGTCATCATGGCGCACAGCCCTGCTGGCAGCGACACGGCGCTGTCGTTCCTCCACAGGCGAGCTTCTGCTGTGGCAATCCCAACGGGCATCGCCGCAGTTGATGTCGCAGGCATCGCAGGGGCTGGCATGACGGGTGGGGAGTCGGTGCTCATCACAGGCCCGCATGCAAGCGGGAAGACACAGCTGTGCCTGCACATTGTCGTGCAGG
Source organism: Rhynchopus euleeides (assembly GCA_963210315.1). NCBI lineage: Eukaryota > Euglenozoa > Diplonemea > Diplonemida > Diplonemidae > Rhynchopus > Rhynchopus euleeides. Next base: position 1,973,331 of record OY723257.1, read on the forward strand.
CCTTGCTGAGTGGGAGAGATGACGCCCGGGTCGTTTTCTACGACTGCGATGGCGGGTTTGATGCACGGCGCCTCCACTGCATGCTCACCGCTGCCGCAGGGGCTGAAGCGGCATCACTGTTGGAGCGTGTCGAGGTGGTGCAGCCCACCAGCTTGCTGGAGATCAGCTTGTCCCTGCTGGATCTGAGCAGCACCGCGATGCCCAGCCTGGTGGTGGTGGACGGGTTGGGGTTGTTGGCTGCCTGCGAGAGGGGGCAGCCCGCCCACAGTGTGAACGTGCCCTTTCTGCTGAAGGCGCTGTGCAGTGCGATGGTGCCCGTGGTGCTCACCGCGGCCCCGCTTCTCTCAGGCAAGGCGCATCTGGGTGGCGACAGCGAGGCTTTCTGCCCGCAGCCCTTCCTGCTTGCGAAGCAGATTGCAGTCGATTTTTCACCCGCAGTCACGCTCGCGGCACACCCCGCCGCCTCTTCGGCTGGCGTGACCCAGGGCTGCCTCACCGACGCCAAGCTCCATGTGGTGAACGGGCGTGTCAAGGTCACCCTCGGGTCTGCCGCGACCTCCTTCACGCTGTCGGGCAACCGCTTCTCCTTCTCGCAGCTGGGGCCTGCGAGGTGATGCCTGCCGCACAGCGTGCAGACACACACCCCCTGTCCCAATGGGGCCCTGCCGCTGCCCCGCCCTCCCTCGGCTGACCCCGCAGACTCTTGCACACCGGGGCTTGCGGTTGTCTCACAGCCTGCGTGATGCAGGCATGCCGTCTGCAGCAGGCCCGTGGCGGTGTGGCGTGCGGAAGAGGTGGGATGGGTGGGGAGGCTGCGTTGTCTCATGCAAGATCGCATCGCATCTCATCTCTCCCAGACACACACACACACACACACACCGCATTCCGCTGCTCCACCCCACCCCACCCCACCCCACCCCCTCGCTCAATCCGGAGCTGAAAGCTTTATATTCACATCATCACACCCACCGACCCACCCCTTACTTCCTCTCCCATAGACACCCTCCTGCCACAGGGACAGGCCGGAGGTGGGTGTGGGTGTGGGAATTGGCTTGGTCGCAAGAGCTTGGCGGTGTGCATAGACGCTCACAAAACCTCGTATAAAGAACAAAGGGAGGGGTTATCGGGAGGTTCATCCTACTTGTACTTACTAGCGGGGTTAGCCCCGGGCTGTGGTGTCACAGCCACGAGGCCTCAGGAGGGAAGGTGGGAGGGAAGGCACCACGTGCCCATCCAACTATGTGTGAAAAACAAGCAAAAGGCGAGAAGTTAAGGGGGCGCAGAGACCCCAACCATCAAGGAAAAAGTAGCAGAAAAGGTGCACTTACAGGAAAAGCAGAGGCACCACAAAAGGGTGGGTACCAGGGCGGGAAAAGAAGAACGAAAAGCGAGAGGCGAAGCGAGCGCGGGTTAGTGTAACCTAATTCAGAGGATGTGTGGATTCTAAGAAAGTAGAAGTCAACAAATCAAACCGGAGACACACCCGGTCACCGCCTTGGCTCCAAACTCCTGCCGATTCCCTTAGCTAAACACTCCGAGAATTGGCTTGGTCGCAAGAGCTTGGCGGTGTGCATAGACGCTCACAAAACCTCGTATAAAGAACAAAGGGAGGGGTTATCGGGAGGTTCATCCTACTTGTACTTACTAGCGGGGTTAGCCCCGGGCTGTGGTGTCACAGCCACGAGGCCTCTCCGCCAGCCCCGTCGCAAGTTAGGAGTTGTTTAGGAACCGCCCCACCGCCAGTGACACTTCACGGAAATGTGAAGGTGTAGAAAGCTCGGCCTTGGAGACACGTGACGGAAGGTCGGCAGGGTTGTCAGCAGACTTAACATACGCAAGTGAAAATGAGGCTTTGAGGGACCGAAGCGTCTCCAAAGCCTGCACCACCGCGTCGTTTATGATTCGGTTCTTTATGCAGGACCTACGGCGGGCCACACCTAAAACGGTGGTGTTATCAATGAAGACAGAAAAGGAAAAAGAGGAAAAAGAAGAGGGGACAGAAGCCATCGTATTTTTAAAAGCCAGCGCTTCCAGCTGGTTGATATGGAGGCCGCGCGCCTGGCCTTTCCAAGCGCCGCCGACAATCGCAATCTCTGCCGTCGCATCATTAACTACCACGCCGCCCCAGCCGTCGAGCGAGGCATCCACAAAAACAGTCGCGCTCGGTGTCCCCGACACCACTCGGCACAGCGCTCTAGAAACCATCACCGCCCGCCTCCAGCTCGAGAGGGACGCGCGCACCGACGGGGGAACTGACACCGCGTCGTGAGGGTGCAGGATCCCGCGATTCATGTTGTTGGTAACCCTGCGCGCGTATTTCAAGGCGAACCAGAACTGGCCTGGTGAGACGCCTGCGATGGCACTCGAGTGCAAGAGCCGTCCCAGCGTTGACTCCACCTCACCTGCAGTGCACGACCCAAAATCCACGCCCCACAGTTTCTGCCGTAGGCGGGATGCCACCGCAACAGTCCCGAGGGTGTGGTCGAAGCGTACCCCAAGGAAGTCGTATACACGGGCCGCCGTCTCAGAATCCGAGTCCTTCCACGTCACCCCGAATTCAAAAGCCCTCGCATCCAGGAGGGCGGTCTCCCGTCGCACTGCGCCTTCTTCCCCGGAGAAGCGGATGTTGTCGATCCACACATGGGTCATGACGCCGCGCACCACCAGCTCCTCTCTGACGTACGCCGGGTCGCCGGCCATCACCCCTGCCAGGGAGTGCATCAGCTCAGGCGCGCAACAGTGTCCCATGGGGAGGCGCGACAACTCGTACCAGGAGCCGTCATCCGCCTGGAACCGGAACAGCCAACGCGCGTCCGCAGGGACCTCGATCGCGAAGAATCCCGTTCTGAAATCCCGCAGGGAACTCACAGGCTCGTGAACGGCGTCGAGGTATTCAGAAATGTGCCCGATGGGCACGTCCGCCACATAACCGTCCCGGTCAAGCCTCTCGTTGGCCTGTTTTGTCCAGAGAATAAACCTCTGGCGCATCCCCGATTCCTTCTCCTCCAACACGGTGAAGGGGACAGTTTCCATGAACCCAGGCCCGGTCGCCCGCTGCGCCACACCACATTGAACCAGCAGCCTCGCATGTGCAGCTTGGAATGCACTACGCCCGCTGGCCCAGTCACCCGACCCACACCCATCCAAGTCGGGGTAAAACGTCCGTTTCCACACCTCATCGAAGCGGCGTGCCCTGCTCGCCGACATGCGCCCCCTAAGCCCATCCACATCCATGGGGGTGATGGGCGTGACGTGAAGGGGGGAGTCCCGCTCCTCGGCGGTCATCGGCAAGCGCGTCTTGCTGGCCCGGCGCGTGACGCTGTGCCCCCTCCACGGACCACTCTTCAGAGGTGCACCGTCACGTCCCCCGTCCTCAGCGCCCGGGCGAGGGCCACCCGGTTTCCTCCGTACCGGATGGTGAGGCGCGACCAATCCGACTGCGTCTCGTGTTTCCCCAGGCGCGCCAGCAGGGCCGGGGGAATCTCCACCCCGGACGACATCAGCCCGAGCAGGTGGGAGATCGCCCCCCGCTTGATGCTGTGGGCGGTGTACCCACACATCACTGCCGAAGCCCCCCACAGCGCATCCAAGCCCGCAGTCGACACGTCCGTGATCCTGGAGAACGGGCGCAGCGCCCCCAACAGGCTGGCAATCACGTCCGTATCCGGTCCCCGGATCACCACGAACTTCGCGGCCGTGAAGGGGTCCTGGCGGCGCCCCTTTGTGCTCCTCCCCCAGTCCAATATCACCTCGGACCCGGAGCACTCCAGCACCTGTGACGACGTCAGGGCAATCACATCTCCCCACCTCGAAGCCGTCTTCCACGCCAGGAGGCACGCCAGCTTGAGGGTCGGGGGCTGCAGATACGCCCACGCCAGCAAGGTCTCCCGCGGGATGGGGTCGGCCTGGTGGATCGGCACCGCCGCCCCCACGGCCCGCAGCGCCGAGGCGTACGAGAGCAGGGGCTGGTTGGGGAGTCCCAGGTGCCTGAACGTCCCCGACAGCGTCTTGGTGTAGGACAGCTGCCCCTGCGGTTTTACACCTGTCGCCGCCACAAAAAGCACCGCCGTGTCCGCTGACAGGGTGCGGTCCACCTGATCCATCCACCTCAACATGCGGGACCACAGGCTCTGCCGGTTCTGCACCGTCGTCTTCGCCCACATGTTCGCCACAACACCTCGCACCCGCGCCTCCGCGTCGTCCTCGTCCACCGAGTGCTCCCCGACGGTCCGGTGGCGGATGGCTCCCAGCCGGGCCTGCACGAGGTCCAGCACCATACCTCCGATCATTGAAGTAGGCCGCCCGGATCCGTCGCCTGCCGCAGGCGAAGTTGTGCGACACTCGTACACGTGTTTTGGGGGGGGAGAGGGGATGGGAAGGGAGAGGGGTTGTGGGGAAAGGATTCCGGAGAGAAATAACGGGGAAATTGCTTGACTGACGATGTAGTTGAGGCCGGGAAAGAAGTAGTCACTTGTGCCCCTTCCCGGCCCGGCCGTTTCCCGAAAAACCACCTTTCCCCCCACGACCCGAGGGCTGTCTCGCCGGGGGGGGCCGCACCGTCGCCGCGACCCGGGTCACCTCGTGGACCTCGCAGTCCGCCGCCGCCAGCTTCCGCTCGAGGTCCCGACGAGGAACCTTGTTCCGCACAAATTCGTGTTGTATTAACACGTGGCGGAACAAGACATTTCCGAGCTCATGTTGGGGTGTGTCGATCCACTCCGGCATCCACGAACACGCGAGCACCCACAGCCGCAACATCCCAAACATGTCGTCCAGCGTCTTCCCTCCCGGAAGATGCTGGAGCCCCGACAGCAACCGGCCCTCCAGCTGCATGAGCAGGAGCTGGTGGTCGGTGAGGATGTCCTTCCTCCAGGCCTTGACGTCGGCGGCGGTGGCGGGGTGCTTAAATGAGGGTGGGGAGGGGGCCTCAGCCGCCTTCCCCGTGTCCACCCGCATCGCGTCCAGCGGCTGGCTGCTGCTCGCTGCGGGAGCCGGCGCCCCCTCCCTCCGAGCTGCCGCCAGCTCCTCGTCCTTGAGCGCGGCGGTTGCGCGCATCTCCCTCCGCAACGCAACCAGCTCCTGCTCGAGCTGGGACACCTTCGCGTCGCGCTCCTCGACCGCCTTCCTGGCCTGCCCCTCCATCTGGCCCATCGCCGCGCGTGCAGCCTCCGTTTGGTGCACCGCAAGTGACACCAAGCGGCTGTACGTCCAGCCCGCTGCTGGAACCTCCCACAGCTCGTCGGGACCCTGGTGCGCTTCACAACCCTCAGCGTGGTTGTAGCACGACGACCGCAGCAGAATGCACGAACTCCCCGCAGCCATCAGCTTCCCTGCGTACCGCTTGACGGCGTGAGTCCCGGGAGGAGCTGCGGAGAGGACCACCACTTGCCCCATCAACCCAGACGCCTGCTCGCTGAGCTGCCACCCTTTCATGGCAGCAGGGGCTGGCACCTCCCCTTCCCCTGCGGTGGCGTGCGGCGTCTGACGATGTGCATCCTCAGCCTGCGCGTGGCTGACCGACTTGTTGAGGGGGATCGCGGTGGAGTCGGCCCCTGCCTCGGCGGAGTTCTTCACCAGGTGGATGGCCGCCAGCACCCTGACGGCCACCCACTTGCCCACATCGGGCAATCCATCCCCGCACAGGGCCTGCAGCTGCGTCGTCAGGAACTCCGGGGGTACCTCCTCCTCCTGGCATTCGGACACCAGCTCGACAAACGTCGCCTGCAGTGACCGGAAGGGGCACCATGCCGACTTCCCCAGAGCCGCTGCCACGGGGGCCGGCAAGCCCGCGCCCTCGACGTCGGGTGGCGCGTTGTACTTGTAGCGGTGGCCAGCCGCTACCCCCTCCTCCAGCTGCGTCGACAGCGCTTGGAGGTTGGCGGGGAGTGTAGCCATGGAGGACATATTAAGGGAAGGAGGGTAAAAAAAGAAGAACGAAAAGCGAGAGGCGAAGCGAGCGCGGGTTAGTGTAACCTAATTCAGAGGATGTGTGGATTCTAAGAAAGTAGAAGTCAACAAATCAAACCGGAGACACACCCGGTCACCGCCTTGGCTCCAAACTCCTGCCGATTCCCTTAGCTAAACACTCCGAGGGTGGGTGTGGGTGTGGGGGGGGGGTGGGGGTGGGTGTGGGGGGGGGGGGGGGGGGTGGGGGTGGGGGTGGGGGCATGTCGCTGCGGCGTGGCGACACCGGGTCCGTGTCGCGCGGGCGGCGCTCGCTCACCCCCCAGCCTGGCCCGAGGTACACATCCCCTGCACGCCAGGCCATCCCGCTCCCCCCCGGCTTCGAAGGGCCCGGCGTGCTGCCGGAGCCGTCGGTGGTGGATGTCGGGCCAGGGGCGGCGCATGCCAACCTCCACTACAGCCCGCTGCCCGTCACCCCCACCGTGAGGGCGCCCCTGCCCGCATCCTTCCCGTCGCCGCCTGTGGAGGTGCCCAGCCCGGCTGTGCTGCAGCCCTCCCCCTCGGTGGTGGAGGCGGTGCACAGCCCTTACGCCGTATCGCCGCTGCACCCCACAGGCGTGGCGTTGGGCAGCCCCTACAGGGCGTTGTCCGCCTGCAGCGCCTCACCACCTGCCGTGAATGTTGCGCTGCGCGCCGCACCGCCCAGGCCTGTTGTCGCGCATGATGCCTACACGGGTGGTGCAGGGTACGCCGCTGCTGTGCAGGAGAGCGAGTTCGCAGCGGCGCTGCCGCACCCCATCGTCAGCCCTGCGATCCCACAGCCCCACCCCGCCATCCCGGTGGGGGCGGTGGACGAGCGGCACCAAGGGGTGGTAGCTCTGTCCCCACCTGAGGTGGGCAGCATGCCCGCTGTTGCAGATATGGTATGGCTGGTGGTGGTGGCGGGGGTGGTGCCAGTGTTCTGTTTGATGCCTGGGGATGCAGAGGGGTGGATGTGTGTGTGTGTGTGTGGAAGCAGCACCAGAGCCCGCTCGGTGCGACCTACGCTAAACTAAAAATATTACCGTGTGTGTGCTGTGCCCATGCCAGTGCAGGGGAGGAGGAGGAGGGGGAGCTGCAGGGAGGGGCACAGCAGCCCCATCTTGTTTGATTTAAACCCCACCCCCAACAGCAGCAAGCGGCAGCCGATGCTGCGGCAGATGCTGCGGTGCTGGCGTCCATTGCAGCTGTGCCTGGCTCCAGCCCGATGCCACACCCCCAGGAGCGCGCAGGGTCGCCCTACAGCACCACAGACTATGCGCTGAAGCGGCAGCACCCGAAGCAGCTTGGCGGTGGTCGTGCCACCTCCACCCCTCGGGGCACTCCCTCGCATCAGGGGCACCGGGCAGCACGGGGCGAGGCACACCCTGCATGGGTGCGGTTCAGCAGCCTGGCAGAGTCGAACGGCATCGAGGCCCATGACCTGGGGCTCCTGTTCTGGGATACAGTGGAGCAGCTGTGTCGGCACTTCGGCATCGCCGATCCGGTATGATTTGGGAGAAGTGCGTGTGGCTGCGGTGGGGGTTTTCCCGGGCCCAACCTATCCCAACAAAGCGGGAGCTGAAGCTGTTCCGCGTATAAACTGGCTGTAAGTTACTCAAAGTGCCCCCCCCCCCCCCCCCCCCGCAGCTGTTTTGACGGGCAGTGGAACGAATGCACAGCCAAATAAAGGGGAGCGGATCACCAATCGCCGTATCATTTAATCCCACCACCACCACCCCGCACCCACAGATCGATCTCGCTATTATTCAAGCAGAGTGGCGGCGGTGCCACACCAGCGACCCTTCTGCCCCCCTGTGTGCCGCCCCCGCACCCTCACTGGAGCCCAGCGGCGTGTGCGCAGCACCGCCGGACCACCTCACCCCTGCCGCAGGCCTGGCCCTGCCCCACGAGGCCACCCCCAGGGCGTTCTCCCCCGACAGCTACGCCCCGTCGCCCGCGACGCCACGCCGCTCCGTGCTGTGCGCCGCACGGTCCCCCTCCCCGGGTGGGCGCAGCGCTGCCCCGACGAGGTATTGGAGCTCGCGGGTCAGGTCGGACTCGCAGAAGAACCGCTGAGGCAGGGGTTCGTCACCATTCCCTCTCTCTCTCTCTCTCTCCCCTTCTCTCCTTCCCTTTACCGTCCCCCACCTCCGCCCTTCGACCTGCTGCGGCACGGCCTCCATTGTATTGTACACACTTGTCTCATTCAGATGGTAGGGAGAGAGAGAGGTATAGCGAGGGTGCAAAGGGCGAAAGTGCGACGGTCGGTGTTGACCCCCCCCCCCCCCCCCTTCCCCCTTCCCCACCTCTCCCCTTGCCGGCGGTTCATCCCACCCGCTGCAGCTGCAATATGCCTCCAGCATTTACACACATTGCGGTGGGATGTGCCACCAACCCAACACATCATGGCAGGGGGCTCACCACCACCACCACCCCACCACCCTCCCCTGAACCAGGGCCACGAACCACGTGGCGGCGGGGCCACGATCTGACCCTCATGGGATCGACCCCTGACTATGGGACGTGGGGGCACCATGTGTCAGCGAATGGGGACGACGAGGCCGCCAGTGTGAGCTGTCTCGACTACTTCAACCGCTACGGGGGCACGTGGCTCTGCCTGCTGGCGCCTGTCGCTGTGGGTGCGCGATACCTGCAGGCGGTGCCGGGCAGCGACGCCGTGGAGCTGGGTGCCGCAGCCCTGTCGCTCTACGGCCTGATCCGCCTGATGCACGCCTGCGCGGAGGAGCTGGAGCAGGGCCTGTCGGCATGGCTCAGCAACATCGTCAACAACGTCAACAGCGCAGCTCCCATCCTCATCGCCTCCCTCGTGGCACGGGACACCGCCGCCGCACAGCACCTCCTGTTTGGGAGCATCGCGGCGCAGCTGCTGCTCATCTTCAGCTCCGCGGTCATCTTCTTCTCCTGCGGGAGGAGGACCGCGACGTGCGAGCCCCGCCCGCACAACTCGGTGACAGCATCCGTCGTGATGCTGGGCACCACGCTGCTCTGCGTCCCCTCTGCGGCGAGGCATGCCTCGGGCGCACCGGACACCAGCAGCCTGGCTGCGGTCCTCCTGCTCTGCGGGTGGGCCGTCAGCGTCTTCTCCGTGCACAACACGCGTGCCCAGGGTGTTGTGGGCGGGATCTACACACCCTGCCTGCTGTGGGTGTGCGCCGCAGCTGCCTGCTTCCTGGTCATTACCTCTGCCTCGCAGAGCCTCTCCCCAGTCCCAGCGGGGAACCGCTGGGTGTACGGCGTGGTCCTCCCAGTGGTGCTGGTGCTGCCCTCCGTGCTGTTCCAGCCCAACCTCGACGAGCACGTCTCCTCCGTGCTGCTCTCCACCATGTCGTACGTCCTGCTGCTCGCCCCGGCGCTCCACTTCACAGCAGGCGCGCTGCCCCTCGCAGCGCCTGCGCCCCTCTTCCTATTCGCCTCCGCCCTGGTCGTCAAACTCCTCGTCAGCTGCAACCACGTCACCTCTGTGGAAGGGTTCATGGTGTTCTGCTCGTATATCCTGGTCACGGTGACCGTCTCCTCGTGAGACCTTTAAATGAAGCAAGAATATGGCAGAGGGCGGGGAGTGGGTGTGGGTGTGAGGTGACCTTTCCCGCCCTTCACCCTCCTTCCCTGTCCACAAGACTGTTCCAAGTGTGTGAGGGGGAGGGGGGGGAAGGGGTGAAAGGATGGGGGGAGGGGGTGTGAATATGCTTTCACGCAGGGTGTATTCGCGTTTTAAGCATGTGAGAAGGGTGTGAAGGGGGGGGGTGAGATAGATAGAGAGAGAGTGTGAGAGAGGTCGGGGCTGCCTGTACACCTTACTTATGTTTCCCTGCCTTTTTTCTGCTGCCTCCACCCCACCTGCCCCACCCTGCATCATATGGGTATAACGAGTGAAGGAAAGGGGAGGTCAACTCTGCGCTTTATTCTACCCCGATTTCACGACCCCCCCCCCCTCGCAACACACAGCCCTCTCGTCTTCTCACCAGGTCTCAGACACGGCCTGCATTTTCATTGAAGGAGAGAGGTCGACACGTGTTGTCTCTTCTCACGAGCGGCGGGTGTCCCACTCTACCACACCCTCCGACCTCCCCCACACCCCCACACCAGCATTGTGCTATCTTTTTCTGGGAGGGGAAGGGGGGTGGGGGGAGGGGGGTCTTTTATATATATTTCAGGAAATTTTTGTTTCCATTGTAACGCATAGTCTGACGCAAAAAAAAATCTCACACACACACACACACACAAATCGCGAGCGAGCTGCTGGGGAGTTGGGGAGGGGGGGGGGGAGGCGGACACTTCCTTTGAAATTTGAAAGAATTGATTCCAACAGAATATTTCTGAGCCACACTCGAGTGGCGAGGGGGGTGAGCAAAAGGCTCCCGCGGCCTTCACTCTCTGCCCACGGCGCTGTGTCAGTGTGACGCCTGTTGGCACAATACGCAACAAACCCTTACGCCCTACCCTTTTCTAAAGGCCTGCGTTACTTCAGAGCGAGTAACCTTCTCCTGGCGATGTGTGAAACCCTCTGTTCTCCTCCTTGCCTGCTGCAGCAAGAGGGGGTGGCAGAATAGAGGCAGGCGGGTGCCGTCACACCGGCACTGATCATCAGATCGCACACCGCAATTCCGCAGGAGTTGGCCGGGCATCCCCCGGATGTGCTGCCAAAGGAGGCCACAACAATATCGTTAGGTGACTGTTCAACCTCCGGCAGAGTAGGTCGGAGGGAGGGGCCTGGGGGGGGGGGGGGTCGGGGGGTCGGTGGGGGTCAGTGGGAGGGGGAGAGTGCACGGCGCAGCAATCACATCACAGGGAGGAAACAGCTGGCACTATCCTCCCCCCTCCCCCCACCCCCCCCTACTCCTCCAACCACTCCAACCAGGCCCCTGTGTTTCTAGTTCTGTTCTTTGAGTGTTCACATCAGCTACGGGGGGTTGCAGGCTTCTTGTCAAAAAAACACAGAAGACCGAATCAGGTATCGTGCTTCTGGGGGTGGGTGGTGTGGACTGACCCTTTCCCCTGCAACCGGACCCTGTTCTAACCTGCTGTAGGTGGGGGGTGGGGGGTCGTGGTGTGTGCCGCAGTGGTGAATATCCATGCACACCCCCCACCCCCCGTCTTTTGCGTGTGCCTCCTCCGGCTTCTGCCGCCTTCACAGGGTCGGAACAACAGCATGCAAACTGTCTGATCGTGGTGTGGCCCTTCCCAGCTTGTCCTTCGTGGCGCGTTTTATTCCTAAAGCTTGGCTGATGGGTGTGTGTCTGTGTGTGTTGATGCCGATCAGGCTTTGAGTTTGGAGACCCATGTCCCACTGGTCCACTTTGCGTGTGTGCCTTGGGGTGCCCCTTGCCCCTGTTGCGGGCGTGCCTCTGTCACGCATGCAAGGGTGTGCAGGAAGGGCCCAATGGCCCTGGGGGTTCGAAGCTTTGCTCGTCTCCAGTTGGGTAATGCAGGGCTCCCGGAAGTAGAGCGGTGCGCTTGCTGTGGGTTTGTCAGGTGGGTTGCTGACCTGCCCCGTGGCAAGTGGGACATTGTCACTTCCCATAAAGGGTACATTCACGTGTGTGTGTAACGATCCGCTGAAGAGCAAGATGCCCAGTGTGTTCTGCACCGTGACAAACATGTTCACGTGTGGGACCATACGTTGGAGGGGGTAAGCCATTCTGGAATGGGGGGTGTGATATCATTGAGCGGGAAGTGGCGGCCAACTGAATAGCGTTGCAGCCACCGCACACACGCACCTGGCGGGGTGCACCATGCAGCACACCCCACCTGCCTGAGGCGAGCTGCAGTCGGGCGCCGCATTGGCGGCGCAGAGAGGGAGGTGTGGTAGTGGAGGTAGCTGACAGAGATGCAGCTAGCGAAGGACACGCGGCAGTGTTGGTCGCAATCGACCAAATGACGACAGCGCAAGGGCGAGCCACCCTACTGCCCCCCCCCCCCCCCCTTTTAGATACATTGCGAGAAGGTGCTGGGAGATTTACTTTTCCATTCCCTCTCGACGATCAAACCCCCCCCCTTTTAGATGCTATTGTGGAGGGGCCATTGTGCATTGATCTGCCTTGTACAACATATCTGGTGTGGTGACTACAAAAAGGACAAAAAAAAAGGACTAACATTGCAAGAAGGTGCTGGGCGTCTTGCTTTTCCATTCACTCTCGACGATCAAACCCCCCCCTCCCCATTTTTTAACGCTGTGACCTGCAAGACCCAAAGCCAGGGGTCCTGCCCTCTTCCCGGCACTACTGACCAGCACTCCTCCCCATTTCCTACCCCCCTCCCTACAACAGGGCTGCCCGGAGTGGGCCCGGGCTGGGTGGGGTGGCAGGCCTGATCCCATAGCAGGGGTCGTGCGGTGATAGCGGGGGTGGGCTCCTCACCCTCCCTCCCCCCCCTCCACCCTGACGCCACATGTCAGGGGAGGACATGGGCGGGACGCCGACTGACGGGAAGGAGAGCAGCAGCGACCGGTTCAGCGAGATGCAGCAGCGGCTGGAGAACATAGACAAGTCGCTGGCTGCTGCGAAGGGCAGCTTCGGGACACTCCCGGGGTGCGGGACGCTGTCGGGACTCAACCTGCGATATACGGAGTCGGAGCGGGTGGGGGATGATGTGATGGAGACGGAGGACGGGAGCTCTGAGCTGACCCACACGCAGTCCAACATGCGGCTGCAGGAGGAGGTGAAGTCGTTGAAATCACAGCTTGCTGAGACCCGCGATCAGGCCGATGAACTGGCTGCCGAGCCTGGCGACCGCGCCATCAAACGCTTCCAACAGCTTGAAAGGGAGCAGGACAGAATCCGCACGCAATACCTCGCAGAGCGGTCCAGGCGTGAGGCAATCGAAGGGGAGCTGAACAACCTGCACTCCTCCTACTGCGACCTCCGCACCAAGACAGAGTCTGTCGGGGAGAGGTACCGTGAGGAGGTCCAGGCGCTGCAGGAGGAGCTCAGCTCCCTGCAGACACGCCAGACCAGCATCAGCCCCAGCCTCAGCCCCTCCCCGGTGGTCCCCAGGGCGTTGGTTCAGACATATGCCAGCAGCCCGCCGAAGCGCAGGCACGCCTCGCCGGAGCGTGAGCACAGCAGGGGGCATGCGGCGAAGCAGTCGCCCCATGTGTATCTCCCGTCGCGGATAGCGACGGGCAAACGCCCCCTGGTGGTGTGCAGGCTGTGGAAGGAGGCGGCCCGGACGCGCGAGCGTGGCCCGTACACCCTGCTGGCCAGGACGGCGGAGGCTGCGAATGAAGAGGTGTCCCTCACCGTGGAGCTGGATGCGGGCCACTCCGTTGCGGCCCACACCTTCGACAATGTGCTGGAGGTGGGGTCCAGCGCGCATGCCCTGGCGGATTCGCTGACCCCCGTGCTGTCCGCTGCCCTCAGCGGGCTGCCGTCTGCGCTTCTGATGTACAGCTCGCATTCGACAGTCACGTCAGACCCGAAGGGCTCCACGCTGCTCGCCCTGGGTAGCCGCTTCTGGGGCCTGATGACCGAGGCGAGCGAGAGGGACGGCTTCCGGTGGGGCGTGTACCTCACCTCCGTGGAAGTGCGGTCGGACATCGTGCGGGATCTGCTCAACACCGACAGGCAGTACACCCGGCTGCAGGTGGAGGGGCGGGCGGGGCACATCAAGCACACCGTTGTCGCCACCCCGGCAGGGCCGGAGGTGTTGGACTGCGCCCACCCCGCCGTCGACAGCGCCACCTCCCTGAAGAAGCTTCTGCAGGTTGCCCACGGGAGCAGGAGCATCACTGCCGATGGCGAGACCCGGGGCCACGTCTTCCACATCCTGACATGCCACAGGCGCAGCACGACCGGCATCCCCGTGAGGGGCAGCGTGGTTATCGCTGACCTGGCCTGCGATGCGGATTTCCCCGCGGAGCTCCCCCCGGGGAAGACGGCGGACAACCCGTCGTCGGTGCAGGCTGCTCAGGAGGCGAGGGAGCGGGAGAGGCAGAGCGTGCGGAAGTCGCTTGGCATCGTGTCGGACATCTTCACCTCGCTGGCCTACCCGCAGCGGATGTCGATCTCTCCGAAGCGAGAGCGGGATGCCTTCCCTGTGGGCAGCCGGGTCGAGGTTGTCGGGCTGAAGGCTGTCGACTTCCTCCACATGAATGGCGAGCGCGGCGGTGTCGTCGGAAAGGGTGACGGCGAGATTGCGGGGCGTGTGATGGTGAAGCTGGATGGGGCGGGGCGGTCGCTGCCCTTCCTCCCGCAGAACCTGATCCCGCTGGATGACCTGGGGAGGCAGAAGAGCAGCAGCCCGCAGGCGGTGCCGGTGGTGCAGCAGAGGCGTGTGGCGCAGAGCCCCATCCGCAGCGGGTCCAGCCCGCGTCGCAGCACGCCCAGCCCCCTGCAGTTCTACACACCCCCGCAGCGCCGCTCGGGGTCCCGCAGCAACAGCAAGTCGACGCGGTTCTCGCTGCCCCGTGGGTCGCGGCACACCGTGGCTGAGGCGTCCCCGCTGCAGCCCACGCTGCCCCGCCCCGCAGTGCGGATTCTGCTTCAGGCTGCTCTTGGTATGTTGCAGGGGAGGGGGGGGATACAGTGCTCTCGCGGTGGCGAAAAAGTGGTTTTTTTCGCCTTTTTTTTTTCACGGCACTTTTTTGCGTGGCGAATTTCGCCTTTTTTTTTCCCCGGGCTTTTTTCCACATGGCGGATTTCTCCGCACTTGAAGGAGTGTATTGTCCTCACAGGGGCCAACATTGCTGGTGGAGCCCGGAAAAGGACGGTCTCCCATATTTCTCCTCGGGAGATGGGTGCAATACCCAGTGCTGTGTAGTCGGTGCAACACATCGCGTACTCCCTGAGCCCTCGGTGGCTGAACGTGCGTTCAGCCCTACGACTACGGATACAATATAGAAACTGTGCGCCCACAATGAACAGATGCTCACTACCGTGGCCTCCGGCGGCTGGGGGGCTCTGCCCCTCAGACCCCCCTGTTTGAAACCTCCAGAAGGTCCTCAAGATGAGGCTAAGGAACTGCCTGCCGGATGAGTCTCTCACCACCGTCCATGCACTGCATGGCTGCGGCACACGATGTCTGCCGGACGATGAAGCCCACATCAGTGTGGGGCAGGTTATATGTTATGCTGTCCACTCAGTGTGTCACGTGTCGACGTGATCGACGCCGCAGGCGCGAAGCGCCTGCGGAAATTTTTTTTTCCCCTCTTTTTTTCGACCTCAAAATTCGCCATGCCGTTTGTCAGATCGTGGCGACCAGCGAGAGCACTGGGGGGATAACCCAAGCGTTGTTTTTTTTTTTGGCATTCCCGGGTTTGGCGCACAAACAACACCTTGTCTTTTTGGCATTGTTCTCTGTTTATCTTTCGCATGAAAGAAGGGGTGGTGAGGATTGGAGATGCGTGCGGAGGGGAGGGAAGGAGGGTGGGATTGCATCGTTTGAGCCGTGGCTGTCTATAGTTATTGGAAGTGCGGCGTGGCGGAGTTGCCCCGATGCTATGAACTATGCACACACCTGCCGCTGCCACTGCCACGCCTCCACCCCTGCAGAGCGTGGGATGCTGGGTACGGTGGCAAACTTCCCTGTCGTCGGGCCGGAGCCCTCAGGCATGGCCTTGCTGGACCTGTGCACAAGGTATGGAGGCAATCCATGTTATGCTTGTCTGCTTGCCAACATCGCCGCCCTGGGTATCGAGTGGTGGACACAGAGGGTCTCCACAGAGAGCATGGCAGTACTGAGGGTCAGGCGGGTCTCCAAAGAGTGCTTCCAACATCGGCGCCTGCCTTTTTTTCCCTTTTGCTGCCACTTCACGATCCAGCTGGGGGGGGGGGGGGAACACAGATGGGTGGGAGGCGGGGCGGTAGGTAGATTCTGTCCTTCGACACGTCATAGCGATGGGACACACCCCCACCCCACCCCATGCACAGAATACATAACTACCCCCTAGGGGCTGGCCCGATTGCGTGAGTGAGGGGAGCAGGAAAACAGCAACAGGAGAGCCGGAAAGATCGCTGACGGGGTAACCTGCCGTGGCGGCTCGTATTTTGGAAAAAGTTGATGGAAGCATTTTTTTTTGGTGCCGCCCATCTTGTGTCTGCGCGGCAAGCACACCCGTATTCCACACACACCCCATCGCCCCCACCCACCCACGTGGGATGCGAACCATTCCAGTGTACGAAGCGTTTGCTTCTACATGCATGTATTGCCCCACCCGCCCCACCCTTGTGTGGCTGACTTCAATACCCCCCCCCCCCCGCCCTTGTGGCCTTTGTCGAAACAACAGCCAATCACATCCCGTGTGACCCTCAGTTCTAGGGTTCTGTCAGGATCTGTGTTTGTCAGTGCCGATTTTTTTCTACCCCCCCCCCCCCCCCTCTCCCCCAACCCCCTCCCCATCCCCATTCGTAGTTCTGACGCAGTTCTTCCTCGGCGATTTTCAGAGGCACCCGGCCTTATCTTTTCTTCGAAACGTTGGGTATACGTTGGGTTGGAGGTTTCTGGCGGTGAGGTGGTGGGGGTGTGTGGGGCGGCATGCCGTGTTAGTTTACCGTGTTGCCACCAACCCACCCACCCACCCACACGATGCACGGTTCACCTCTCCGCCTTCTGCCTTACCAGTGTGCCGATATGTAATGTTGGCAGGACCCCGGGTGCTGCCACGGGTCTATTGAATGTGCAAAGCCAGCTGTTCTGACTTCGCCAAAAAATTCACGTGTGTGATGTGTATTGGCGGAGGGCGATAGGGGGTGGATCTCGGTGTGATCGACCCCACTTCAAAAAAGATCCGCGTGTGAATAGGTGGCCTAGGCAAGCCGTAGGCTTCAACATCCTCTGTTCACACGTGGATCGCGGGCTATAGAAGCGTGCGTATTGGGTTTGCGTGGGGCGGAGGGCAACGCTGCGGGGGGTTTGGAGTTTGGTGCTGTGTTAAACTGTTAACCTGTAACCTGTTAACCTGTGTCGGTGGGGGAGGGGGGAGGGGAGGGGAGAAGGAATGGTGGTGCTTGCTGCAGGGTGTGGAGGGGTCTGGTTACTGATACCCGATCCCCATACCATTTGTGGCACCGATGTTTTTCAAACAGAACTGCTCCACGCATCGGTGCGGCACAAGACACATACAGTATAGCTTATAAATTACACGCCCATAATTCGCCGACGGGTGTTTTGTGGACCTCTAATTTATGGACAATTAATTTTTCCGGATTTTTCCGGGGGGAGGGCCAATAATTATTTTTGTTTTTGGAGGGGGGTGCGAGCAGAGCGAGCACGGTACGGTACGGTACGGTACTGCCAAAGTCGGGTGGTCGTTTTTCAGAGGGGGTCCAGTCACGCGTGTCCTTTCCATGTGACAGGCCGAGTCGATCTGCAGGTCCTGTGTGGAAAAAGAAAAGGTGAAAGCGCAATGGCACCATGTGACTAAAAGCCCAAGATATCATCCCTTCTCACAGAGGTGCGCAGTCATCCGTCAGTCGACGGATCTCATCCGCAGTCAGGCCACGCCCGAGAGCGACCACCTCCTCGTTCATCGTTCTCCTGCTGCTTGGCAGCAGCAACCATCTGACCAGCAATATCCATTGTTGGTGTGTTTGGTTGTAACCTTCAAGGTGGGGATGTGATGGCCAAGCAAAGAGAGTTTACCAACCAAGGAAATATGGACACATGATTTGTGGATTTATAATTTATACCTACCACCCCCCGTGTATATGTCACCCCCCCCCCAGGTGCAAAAATCGGGAGGGGGGTGACATGAACACACCTTTTAGGGGGTGACATATACACGGGGGGTGGTAGGTTAGTGTATGTCACCCCCCGCCAGGGCCGCTTGGGGGTGACATAAACACACCCCTTTTGGGGGGTGACATATACACGGGGGGTGGTAGGTAGACAATTAATTTCTGCGGGGGTGTGTCCATAAATTAAAAATCCATAAATATTAGGCTATACTGTACATGCACAAGCGAATTATCTTTTCTTGTATATTTACCGCGTTGCAGCGCAGAAACGCACACAGCAAACCCCACCCTGCTCTCTTTGATGTGGAATAATCTCCACTGCAATGCAAACAAAACACACAAGCCTTTCCCTGAGAGTGCAAAGTTGTGAACCCCCCCCCCCCTCCCCATCGTGAATAAGAATGACCGCCACGCCCCCCCCCCCTAGGGGGGGTCAAATGCCACCCTTTTACGTGGACAAACACGATTTTTCAAAAAACCGGCGCAGAGGCCCCAAAGCCCCCGTAAACCCTCCAAACCCCCCCAGATCGGTCCGGAAACCCATCGAACCCCACTTTTCCACCATTCCGGGCACCTCAGGTGCCCGAATTGGGGTACCTAAATTTTGTGCCACCGTTTGGTACCGTACAGTGCCACTGTGTGGGAGGTTGGAAAAGAAAATGCCCCAACACACCACATCTGAGGGTTGCAATGCATGTTGCTTGCCAACCACGTCATCCGGTGGGTGTCAGGCGCTATGTAGGTGGCATTAGCCAGGTCTTCGATGTGTTCTGGCTTGTATATATACCTCCCTGCCACCATGCACCGGGAGGCTGCCTGTAGGTACGGAACAGTCCAGATGGTCGTGTGATTCCTGTGCAGCAGTGCTCCACAACCGGGATGTGTTGACAACGACTGTTGCAACACGAGCTGTACATTCCGGGAACACATGAAGTGCGCTGTCGTGGTACCCATTGTGCCAGAATTGGTAGTTGCTGCGGTCTACTTTGCCTGGCCCAAGAGCACTGGTACTGAACGGTGCAATATGCGTGGCGAGGTGAATACAACGGAAGCGCGCAAAGTCAATACAGCTCTCGGATGGCGGGTGGTGGTGCCACTAGTGTGTGACGTTCACTCGAGGATACAACGCATCACAATGAATCAGCAACCGTGGACCGAGTACAATACGCTCTCTGTGGCTGGTGTGGGGGACAAAGGCAGTGCCTGTGCCGCAGGCAGGGAGGTATATATACAAGCCAGAACACATCGAAGACCTGGCTAATGCCACCTACATAGCGCCTGACACCCACCGGATGACGTGGTTGGCAAGCAACATGCATTGCAACCCTCAGATGTGGTGTGTTGGGGCATTTTCTTTTCCAACCTCCCACACAGTGGCACTGTACGGTACCAAACGGTGGCACAAAATTTAGGTACCCCAATTCGGGCACCTGAGGTGCCCGGAATGGTGGAAAAGTGGGGTTCGATGGGTTTCCGGACCGATCTGGGGGGGTTTGGAGGGTTTACGGGGGCTTTGGGGCCTCTGCGCCGGTTTTTTGAAAAATCGTGTTTGTCACCCCCATTTGACCCCCCCTACCCCCCCCCCCCCGTTCCTCCTCGCCACCCACCCCCCCGCCCTTTTTGTCCCCCTCCCCTATCCCCGACCGCATTTTTTTGCGCTTACCGCAACGATTGACCGAACGATAGTGCCCAGAGAAGGGGGCATGCTTGAGCAGAGAGGATGAAGTGGAGGGAGAGGGCAACGGTGTCGGCCGGCATGAGGGGGGGCGAGGTGGTGGTGGTGGCCTCTTCATTTTTTTTTGAAGGCACCGCTGTCGGTTGCCGCACGCAACAGCAACACCGTGCTCTGCTCGCAGCAAGAAACTCTCCTTTATATTGCTTCCAAGGGAGGATCCTTGAAATCGGTAGTGGACAGTAGCGGACAGGGCGGACATTTCCTTGTGGAAAAAGTGCCCGAAAAAAAAAATTCGAAAAGGTCCCCCTTACAGAATTCGCCTTTTTTCAAAAAATCGGAAAATTTCGGACCGCAATTTGTACCCAAGAAAGTGCCGAATTTTCGGACTTGGTCCGATTTGAACGATTTCCGTGCCTCTTGCAACCCCCATGAGGGGGGGCTGCTGTTTCGGGTTCTTCCGGTGGTACATGCTGGGGTGTCAGGACAGGGAATCCTGCTCGCTGTACCCGGTGATCCCTGACGCAGCCAGGAAGTGGAGAGCCTTGGAACCCTGGTTGAGGCCTGTAACACCCGGCCTTCCTGCCACTTCTGGCATTGTGGAGTGGAGGTGGATATGGAGAAGGTTCTCTCTCCGTCCGGTCGAGCACAACCGTCCTCTCCAGCCAGGGGCCATCTACTTTCCAAACAAGGGCCAGGAACATGCTCAAACAAACTAATTGATCAGAAAATCTGGCTAGCCGTGGAATCATTGAGCAAAATTTGGGGAGTGATTGGTGCCCCATTGCTGCATATGACATGTCCATTTTTGACGATTTTTGGGCAGAATTTGGTGCGTGGGACCTTTCGATTTTCATGAATTTTTCGGAATTTTCGTGGGGACCGGTACCCCATTTGAGGGCCAAAAATCTCATTTCCGAGGCCTGGGAATGGTCGCAGTGGCCTCAGATGTCCAAAAACGTTCAATTGACCTCTCCTCGAAAAAAAATTCGAAAGGTCCCCCCTACTGGCACCCCGGATTAGGACATGTCTCTGGGGGTGCCCGGGGGCATTTTTGGCCCATTTTTGGCTGGGGAAAATGGGCCATTTTTCACGATTTTTTCGGTTTTTTGTCCGGACCGGCACCGCATTTGAGGGGCAAAAATCTGATTTCCGAGGCCCGGGAATGGTCGCAGTGGCTTCATTTGGCCAAAAACGTTCAATTTACCCTTCTCCAAAAAAAAATTCGAAAGGGTCCCCCTACAAATCGCCGGTCTTAGGAAATTTTTTTTTGGGCACCCAGATTTCAAAAAATTTCAAACTATTTTCTGGACCAAAAATCAAACTATTGAGGTCCTGGCCGGACATGTCCGGGGGGGGTCAAAATTGGATTTCCCGAATTTCCGGGTCCGGACATGTCCGCCCGGACATCCGGACACCAGAAAATGTCCGCCCGGACATGTCCGCCCTGTCCGGGGCGGACATTTCTGGATGTCCGGATGTCCGGGCGGACATGTCCGGGCGGGAAATTCGGGAAATGTCCGGGGGGGGGGGGGGGGGGGTCAAAATTGGACCCGGACATCCGGACACCCGGATTTCCGGGTCCGGGCATGTCCGCCCTGTCCGCCCTGAAATCGCCTAAGGGGCCGGGGGAAATCCAGGAAATTCGGGAAATCCAGGAATATGAAGAATCCTCCAAGAGCTATCCAAAAAGAGGTGTGTGCGAGCTTGGGGGCGCGGTGGGGGGTGGGGTGGGTGAGCAGTGTGGAGGCTCGGCTGGCGCATCCCCGACTTTGTTTCACATTTAGCTCAATCCAAGCCAGGGGTGCCACCTGCGGCAGAACGGTATGGCACGGTGCTGTGGCCAGGGCGCGGCAGGCCAGGCTGCAGAAGAAGGGGGGGTGATGCCGCATGAAGTGGCAGCCCAAAATAAATGCGAAAAAAATGGCAAGTTTCCTTCCCCCCCCCCCCATTTCCCCGCCAGATTTGTGTTGCTACTTCAGGTGTCGTCTCAGATGTCATGTGGCAGCTGATGTGACGAGGTGGGGTGGCAAGGCAAAAAAAAAGCTCCCAATCTGCCGGTGTGGCATGTACACAGCTTCAGCTGACCACTGGCCACAGCGTCGTGAAGGGCGGGGTGGGGATGGGAGGGGCGGGGGCAGCGCGTTCGTCCGGAGTTGTGTGTGCGGAACCGCACTTTTTGAATCCAGTGCAGTTCTGCTGCCCCCCTCCCTCCCCCAAGTTACCGAGAAAGCCTGGATCTGGGCAGACGCCCACACACACCTGCCCACACACATCCCCCCCTCCCCCCCTTCCCCCTCCCCCCCCGTATGGACATTTCCCTGCCCGGTTGAACCTGCTGGTGCGACACTGCCACCCACCCCAGCCAGCCAACACACCCCACGGGGCCCCAGCCATGCAAACCCCCACGTGACCCACCCTCTCCGCCCAGCCATGCAAGGCGTTGTGCTGGACCCACCGGCACCCCTGTTCCTCCGCAAGCCCGGCACGCCGCACCACCACCCTACCGCCGCCGCCACCACCACCACCACCACCCCCTCCTCCGCGTCACACAATGCAGGGGCCCTCATCGAGGCGCCTCTGCGACGCCCACACCCGCCGAGCGCAGGCAGTCTGACTGTGCGGCGGAAGCGGTTAGAAGCTCCGGGATGGATGCACCAACAGCACCGCCTGGCCCGCACGGGGGGGCGTGGGCTCAGCGCACATCAGCTGCAGAGCCCACCACCGCCACCTGCACCCCCTGCGACATGGGCCCGGGTGGCCAGCGCCTCTGAGATACAGCAGTACGACGCGTGGCCTTCCAAGGCAATGCCGGGCCCCCTGTCCGCCTCCCCGCAGCTGCTCCGCGACATGGTGATGATGATCGACAACGAGCTGTCGCTTCTTGACATGCCCCCCGGATCACCCACAGAGGCACCCCCCCGGGTGCAGGGGCTGTGGCAGCGCGAGCACCACGGCCCGCCCAACGTTGCGGAGGCCCGTGTCTTTCTCTCCGCGCTGTGCGTTTTTGTCAATGCGTCGCGGCTCTATGCGCCCGTCCTGCAGGCAATCTATAAGAGGTTGGAAGCAGTGCTGGATTCATATGAGGCGGTTGCCCGGGTTGCGGACGATGCGGAGCGGAAGTTCGCCGACATCCAGTCGCAGTGTGAGGCGCAGATCAACGATATCCAGGAGCGCCACTCCCGTGACAGCACCATGTGGGCGGAGCGCCTGCACGACGCAGAGCAGCTGCTGCGCAACAGGGAGGAGGAGGTGGAGGACACCCGGAAGAAGAGGGCAGATCTGCAGCGCCTCGAGCAGGTGTATACCGATAAGTGGGTGGAGGAGCGTGAGAAGGTGTTGGTGATGGTGAACCAGATACGCGACGCGGAGGAGCAGCACCAGGAGACCATGGTGCAGTATGAAAAGCTGAAGAGAGACACGAAGGGGGTGCAGGAGCTGATGTCGCTGTATCAGAAGACGGCGGATGAGCTGCAGCAGATGAAGGAGGACTTTGCGGAGCATGTCCCCGCCAGGCAGTGCGCTATGCTGCAGCGCCTCGTGAAGGACAAGTCGGAGTCGTTGGTTCAGATGCGGATGAAGCTCGCCACGGTTGCACGCCGCATCGACCACCTCGAGAAGGAAAAGCAGCAGCAGCAGCACACCATCGAGGAACTGGAAGAAGACTGCAGACGACTCCGCGAAGGCAAGGGACGTGATACACCCCGCCCAGGGTGGGTCGAGATCCTGCAGGAGTCTGAGGTGGGTGTCTCCTACACCGACCAGTCCAGCCAGGAGCTTGCCGTGACGCTGTGCCAGCTGTGTGCCAAAGAGCGGGAGCGTGCCATACAGCAGGAGAAGGAGGTCAGCAAATGCAAGGAGCGGCTGGGGTTCCTCGGGGAAGGGGAGATATCCGAGACGCCGGAGGAGGTGGACACAGAGTATTTCGTGGGGCTGGGGACCGGGAAGGATGTCCCGAAGTATCTGCGGTGGTTTGGGCAGGTTGTCAACCGCGACCTCCCGAAGCGGGAGGTGGAGCACTTCATCGCAGACTTCTGGGGGGCGAGGCGGAAGGAGGTGGACCGGCATGAGAAGGTTGTCGCCGAGGAGATCCGCAAGACAAAAACCCCGTCGAAGCTGGAGCCGGTCGAAGAGTATATGAATACATACTTGAAGGCGAAGTATGGGATGCAGTCACGCATTGTGGACAAGGGGTACAACATACGGCATGCCTGCAAGAAGTATTCCTACGATGCGGATTGCGAGCTCTTCCTGCTCATCCTCGAGGGTCACCTGCCTGAGGCGGTTCACTTCGAGCAGGTGAAGATGTTGGATCGCCTGCAGCGCAAGATTGAGGATGCTGAGCTCCCCGGACCCACCGGCAAGCGCACCGGGCGTGTGAAGAAGGGGAAGGTGCTAGCCCTCCTCGATAAATTCTTCAACACAAAGAGCGACAAGGGGCTGGTGCGTCTGAAGTACGCCCTCAGCAAGCAGTTCGCAGGGGACGAGGTGGTGGTGCCAACACTGTTCGCAGAGGACCGGGAGGGCAACCAGGGCCCTTTCCTGGAGGCTGTGCGTGACCAGATGGTGAAGGAGTCTGTCGAGTACTACCAGCAGATCAGCAACGCCATATTCCTGAAGGCGGAGGAGGCGGCGCAGGAGGCACCGCCATCTCCCGGAGGCGGGGTGGGCGAGCCCACGGAGTGCATCGCCATCGGTGGCATCAAGGAGGCCATCCTGGAGGTCGACCCGCAGAAGCCAGGCAAGGAGGTGGACCGCATGCTGTGCCTGGGGCTCGGGGTTCCCGAGCAGACAGCGCTCAATATGGGAAGGGTATGGAAGGAGGGGGGGTTTGCAGGCATTGCCAGGGTGGTGCTCGGCTGGGGTGGTGTCCAGTCATCCGGCCTTTGGGTATCCTGTGGTTCTGTTGGTAAATCATCATCATGTATCCCGCACGCACACACATCCCTTCATGCAGGTGACAGACCTGCAGCCGTTCCTATGGAACCTGAAGCAGACATTTATTGCGAGGCACACAAAGATTGCCGAGTGATGCTAGAGCCTTGCCCTGGCCACATGCAGGCACTTGCCGCTGCCTCGAGGCTCTCCTGCACCTGTGCCCTGCGTGGTGACGAGCGCCTGCTGGGTGGGTGGGTGGGTGCATCCCTTGCTCTGCTTCCGCACTGCCAGGCACGATCACCCACACCCTCCAGCTGAGAGCTGCCTCGTGGTGTTGCTGGGGCTGGCCTTGCCCTCCTGTGATTTGCCTAGCCGCCTAGCCTGCTGTGTATCATTTCAGTTACACGCTATCTGTCGTTTCTGTGCCAACTCTGCGCAATTTTCGTTGGAGCCAGGGCACGACGGGCGTATTTCAACTTGAAAATGGCGACGGTTCTCACTCCCTCATATTCTTACTTCTTCTTCTTGATGTTTGCTTCACCCCCTCCCCTCGCTAGAGTTGCGGTGCCCGAGCAACACTGCGCACCACCGCGCCGCACACACGCACACCCTTGCTATGACACAGGAGCATCACACTATCATATCATATCTGCACACTTCGTTATTCTTTTGACATTTTCTTTGTGAGTATCGCATCATGGCCGACAAGGGGCATGACGGGTTCGAGGGGCCGGAGAAGAAGTTTGAGATCGACTTCCGGCGGCGCGTGGGCACCGACGATGGCCTGTTCTCCGTGAGCGACGAGACATGGCAGCGCCTGCTGGACAAGGCGCACTGCACCATCATTGGGAAGGAGCAGTCGGCGGAGTGCAAGATGTACGTGCTGTCTGAGAGCTCGCTGTTTGTCTACAAGCGGCGCCTGATCATCAAGACGTGCGGCATCACGACCCTCATGGAGTTCATCCCGCCTTTGCTCAGCCTCGTCTCCACAGAGCGCAACGACTGGAATGCCGACGTGCCGGAGCCCCTGGGCCTCGAGGTTGAGTACGCCTCCTTCAGCCGAAAGAACTTCGTGTGGCCGGAGCGCCAGCCCCACTGCCACTCCTCTTTCCAGGAGGAGATCGTGCGTCTGGAGAAGATGTTCCCGGGCGGCAGCGGCTACATCCTGGGGCCCCTTAACAAGGAGCACTGGAACTTCTTCGTCGCCGACTACACAACAGACGAGGACAAGACGCAGAACCCACCCGACCAGACCCTCGAGGTGATCATGTCCGGGCTGAGCATCGAGTGCATGTCCCACTTCTTCAACGAGGACGGGTCGAAGACGGCGGAGGGTGTCACGGAGTCTTCTGGCATTTCGAAGATCATCCCCGGCTCCCTGATTGACGCGAAGCTGTTCGAGCCGTGCGGCTACTCGATGAACGGGCTTACCTCTGACAACCACTACTGGACTATCCACATCACGCCCGAGGACCACTGCAGCTTTGTGAGCTTCGAGACGAACCTTCCCCAGTATGCCCCGCAGCAGGAGACTAGGACTACTTGGTGTTTGTGTTGTGTGGATGCACACCGCTTGTATATTGTGTGATTTCCCAGGGGCAGTATCATGATCAGGGTGTGATGCAAAGCAATGTGGGGGGTTGGGGTGTGCGTGTGTGTGTGTGTGTGTGTGGTGACCACGTTTTGTGTGGGGAGATCCTGCGCGGATCATTGCCCACCCCCGCCCACTTCTACGTCACAGCGGAGGCCCCACTCGGGTTAGAGTGTGGGGCCAACTCAGTGCCACTCCGGGGAGGAGGGCGTGCAGCATAGCCAGCGTGGTGTGTGTGGCAGCAATGTGTTAGTGATTTGCCATCGCTGTAGCAGTCACCGCATCGGTCCATGCTGTGGCGTTTGCAGAAGCCCATAGTGACCGGGAGCCCGTCCCCCTCTTTGTGGTGGTTGCGGCAGCACACCTCCTCTGGGAGGCGTCGCTTTTGGCATGCCGAGCAACGGGGCTTCCAATGCAACTTGCAGGCAAGCACCTTTGCGTTCCTCCTGGCACCAGGGGGGGCAGTACGGGGGGCAGCGCCCCTCCGCTCCCATGGGCGTCCCACCCGGCTGTTGGCCTGCCGACCGCGCGCCGCCCACTGCTGGGCCGGCTGCTGCCAGCCCTCTGGGTAGTGCGGCTGTGGGGCGAAGGTGGCGGCCCACGCCATTCCGCGGTCATGGAATACCGTATCTTGCCGGCTGTGGACTGGCTCAGCCAGGTGTGCTTGGAGGCTGCGCATCACCGATTCAGTGGCAGGGTTCAGTTGGGCCCTCCTCGACAGGCCCGCCGCCACAGTTCCGCCGAGAGCCGTGAGGACCGTTGAGTTGGCAGCATGACCGCAATGCCAGGGCCCTTTGCCCACTTTCGTCACCATACTGCAGAGTCCTTTCAGCGAGGCGGCTTTCCCTAGGATACTGCTCTGGAACACCGTGAGGTCCTGCTGGAGCTTCTGCCGCGAGGCCCCCAGCCTTTCAGCCTCATCCATCGCGGCGTTGCTGAGGGCGTCAGCATCGGTGTTGGATTCCCTCTTCACATGCTCATACGTGAGAGTGAACCTCGGTTGGAGGTCCGCAGCCAGCGCGGACGTGCTGAGGAAAAGAGGACGGAGGGCGGCATCCCGGCACAGGGATTCCCCTCGGAGCTGCCGCAGCACCACCTGGGAGTCGCCTCGCACTGTGACTGGGCCCTCAGGGGCATCGCCCCTCTCGAGGAGGCGCAGGCCTGCTCGTAGCGCCTCGTACTCAGCAATGTTGTTGCTACGCACGTTCAGCAGCGGGAGCACTTTCTCTGAGACCTTGCAGCCGTCTTGGTACAGCACCGCCCCTGCCCCCGCCACAGCGAAGGGGGTGCCGTTGTCGCGCGCGCCACCGTCAAAGTACAGGGTGAGCCCCGGGGCCGTGTCTGCAGGAATGCGCGGGCGGGCCTCCCTCGCACCCTTCTTATTCGGGTCCACGTGGGTAGGGGGGCGGATGCGGCGTGTCACGGTGTCTGGGAGGGTGAGGCCCGTCGACAGCTCGAAGTCCACGGCTAGCTCCATCAGGGTCACAGTTTGCTCACCCCCCTGCGGTCCCCACTTCAGGCCCCTTAGCCAGTCGCAGAGAGCCACCCACATGCCTGGGGGCCGCTTGCCCCACGTCTGCTTGACTTCGGATGGCGCCAGTGCAGGGATGCAGGCACTCTCGGGGGTGGGGGTGCTCCACTCCCAGGGGTAGACTGTAGTGCGGTGGTGGCGTACAGAGCGGTCGAGCAGCCCGTCCTTCTCCTGTCGCGCCGCCAAGACTGCGATGAAGTAGCGGTGCAGCTGCGCCACGGTGGTGATTCTGTCAGCAAAAGACATGGGCAGCGGCTGCTCGTTCTCCGGAACGCCGTATCTGTACACGGGCGCTACCCCACACTGCGCCAGGCATGCCGGCCAGGCAGTTCGGTCCCTCGCTGCTACGGGGTGTTTCTGGCGGACCGGCTCCCATGCCGCGCAGTCCCACCATAGGTGCGACACCGTCTCCGGGGCCCCAGCTGTGCAGTACCGGCACACCTCCCCCAGGCCCGTGCGCCCTCGGGCAGGCACCGCCCCTGCAATGACAGAGCGGAGGAGGCCTCGCTGGTATCCCGTAATTGCGGCGCCCTCCCCCTCCAGGACGCAACGTGTCACCCTTCCGTCAATGCCGTGCTCTGCTCCTTGGAAGTCCTCTCTGCGTTCAGCCAGCTTCCCCGCCGTGGCGTTTCGCAGGGTTTGGCGGAGGTCGTGCGCGAAGATCGCCCAGGCGCTCGGCGTTGCTGCAACAGGGTCGAAGGTGACAGCGCGACCAGCCTCGTCCGTGTAGGCCAGGGTGGTCGCCGTACTCCAGCGCCATCCTATCCCTTGCAGGGCAGCCCAGAAGAGCGCAAGGGGGCCTGTCCCCTCAAGCCTCTCTTTGCTCCCCCATGCTTCCTCGGACAGCACCCTGCTGTGGCCCCACTTTTTGATCTGCTTGGCCCACGTGGTGATCTGCCGGTAGGGAGGAGCGATAGCGGGGTCCACCCGGTGCGCCTGATGGAGGACACACAGCACGATCTCTTGCGCTCTGCGTGGTGGGCCAGACCAGAGCGCGGCGACGAAGAGGCCCCTCCATCGCCTGATGGCCTTGCTGTCCCAACGAGTTACGAGGGCATCGTAATACAGCCGTGCCCCCGCCGTCATCGCAGCCGCCTGCCCTTTCCATTGCACCGGCAGGGGCAGCGCTGAGGTTCTGCGGAGGTTCTGCTGCGCCCCCTCTTTCCGACGGGCGATGCGCTCGGACTGGGGCGCTGTGCGCCCTTCCCTGATCAGGCGCGCGTGCAGCATGGCCCCGAGACAGTCAAAGCTGTTGCGTTGCCGGAGGGGAGTGTGTGTGTGTGTGTGCGTGCGTGTGTGTGATGTATCTAAAGCGGCAACTTTACTTTTGAGGGGCGACATTTATCTACCCTTCTGCCACCTGACACCCCCATCACAGGAAGGACTACGCCGCCCTTATTGAGCGTGTGATTGCGACCTTCGGGCCGACGAAGTGCTTTGTGACGCTGTTTGCTGACAACCACTCGCTCGCAAGCACCCCCACCGAACCGTCCTTTGCGGATAACCTGCCGAAGGAGCTCAAGAACTTCACAACAAACCACAAGACGGTCTACGACTTCAGCGAGCCCTACAAACTCACGCTTCTCGACTACACAAAGCGCGACAGCTAGCGGGGGTTCGCTGCGCCTCCACCCACCCACCCCACACCCCCACGTGCCCCCCTTGGGGCACTTCTTCTCTCCCAGCTCCCCACCCGCCCGCCCAGCACATCATCCTGACTACTGTATGAATGAAATCGGAACGAACGTCAATTTTAAACGAAATCTGAAGGCCGCACAGAAATTGGGTACGGGGCCGGGGGATGGAATGAATATGCGTCTCGTCTCGGGGGCGCACCCTGGTGTTGCGTGTGGAGCAAGGTGTCACGCGCCGTGGCTGTGCCAATGTGCTCCTCACACACAACTCCAGGAGTTTCATCAGGTGTTGCAGTGGAGATTGCAGCAGGATCAGCTGTGCTCGGTGTGCTCCCGCTAACATGTCTTCACGTTTCGATGTGTGTGACAGTGGAAATCACACCAGCAGGGGCTTCAGTGTGCTCCACACGCCTTCAAAAAGGTTCACAGCTGTGTGTGAATGTGGGACGGCCACTTTTTGAGCAGGGATGTCCGACGCGGATCACAGCCACCACTTCATAGCAGAAGCCCAACCCGGGCTCGCGTTTCTGCGTGCAATGCGTGTGCAATGTTCGGGGTGGGAGGGGTATGGGATGTGTGCCTTTTATTCTCGGTCGCCATTCTGCGCAGGAGAGGTGCTGTTTCTGCGATTTTTTTGCGCGCTTTTCGCCCCCCCCCCCCTCCCGCCCTCCCCTTTGTCTGCATAGTCACATCACCCCACACCCCCCCCCCCCATCACCTTCGGTATCGTTTCATTTTTTTAGGTTTGCATGCACGCTAGCTGGGGCGAACCCGACCTTTCTCGCTGCAGTCGATCCCCCACCCCCCCACCCCCTGCCGGTTCTTTCAAAGCTTCGCTTCAGAGTGCCACTGAGGCGGGGGAGGAGAGAGAAAGCGGGTGAGAGAGAGAGGGGGAGAGAGAGAACCAGAATTGCTCGGGGGGGTGCGCTCTGCATGACTTCCGTAAAACGTAAAATGTGTGTGGGGATGTAGGGTATGTGGGCAAGACACACAGTGTGTGCTCAACGTAACACAGTTCAGCGGCTGATGGGTATGGCTGCTGGGCAGAATGCTGCTTTCTGCCAAGATCTAAAAACCGAAAGGGGGCCGAGATGGGCCTACGATTTTTTTTGGCCGTGTTTTGAGGAACCGCACAGAAAAAATAACAGAAAACGATTTATCACACACACACACACAGCCGCCTTTGCGACTTCTCTCTCTCTCTCTCTCCCCCTTTGCCTGCATCCGATTATCGTGTTCTGCCCGTTGTTGGCCAGGCAGATCTGACCTCTCAATATTCCTCTGCCATTATCTGCACACCCACACCAGCACACCAACACACAGAGGCTGGCTTGCCCTCTTGGCATCAGGGGATACCAAGGGTGGGGCAGCGTTGGTGGTGGTGGTGGTGGTGGTGGTAGAAGCAAGGGATGCATACTCTCTCTCTCTCTCTATCTCTCTCGATTCCCCTGTCCCCCCTCCCAGCCTCTCAAGCGCTTTGCTGGTAGCGCTGATCTTCTCCCCCCTCCCCCCCAAAGAAGCTCCAGCCAAAGCGCAAGCGCCAGCCAGAGGCAGAAAAAAACATACGGCACGTGATACCATCTCCCAGCCGCCTTCGAAAAGGGCCCACAGCTCGTCTGCCGGGGTGATGGGGTAGGTGAGGTGAAGGGGGGGGGGGAAACAGCGAATCGGAATACTGTGTGCAGCAGGGCAGACGCGATCCCCTTCTCCCCTCCTCCCCCCCTCACCTACCCCATCACCAACACAGGCGAGTATATCACATCTCGGGCACGACCTGCATAACGTGAAAAAAGATCAACCCTGCGATTCCTTCTACTTTCTACTTCACTTTTTGTGCGCTTTTCTCACTTCGCCTTTTCGGTCATCCCACCACGCTGACACATCCCACCACCACCCTGCGCCAGGAGGAGGGGTTGTCCGGGTTCAGCTTTCAGGTTGACCCAGCGGGAGGAGGGGTTGACCCTTTTGTTCAGGTTGACCCAGCAGGAGGAGGGGTTGTCCGGGTTCAGCTTTCAGGTTGTCCCAGCGCCTGGGCCGCCAATTTGGCCGAGCCCACCTACAGCGCGGCCCGTGCCTCGGACACCGCGGCCGACACCTGTGCCCCCAGCACCCACACCGTCTCCTACGCCTGTGCCCCCAGCACCCACACCGCGGCCGACGCCGTCTCCTACACCTGTGCCTCTGACACCGCAGCCCACACCGTCTCCGACACCTGTGCCTCCGGCACCCACACCACAGCCCACACCTGTGCCCCCGGCACCCACACCGTCTCCTACACCTGTGCCTCTGACACCGCAGCCCACACCGTCTCCGACACCTGTGCCTCCGGCACCCACACCACAGCCCACACCTGTGCCCCCGGCACCCACACCGTCTCCTACACCTGTGCCTCCGACAAGGTCTCCCGTGTCCGTGCCCCCGCCACCCACACCGCTCCCTACGCCCGTGCCTCCGACACGGTCTCCAGTATCTGTGCCACCGGCACCTACACCGCCCCCCACACCTGCGCCTCCGACAAGGTCTCCTGTGTCTGTGCCTCCAGCACCTACACCGCCACCGACGTCGGCACCTCCGACACGGTCTCCTGTGTCTGTGCCACCGGCACCTACACCGCCGCCGACACCCGCGCCTCCGACACGGTCTCCCGTGTCTGTGCCTCCGGCAGGCACGCCACAGCCCACACCTGTGCCTGGGAAGCCGTCCCCCAGCCAGTGTAGCCCGAAGCTGTCTGAGTGGGCCACATGCACCAACTCCTCGCAGTGCTGCCAGGGGGGCACGCAGTGCTACGAGAGGCATGCAGCGTATTCGCAGTGCCGCAAGGCCTGCGACCCCTCAGGCCTGACGGGGTGGACGTGCCGCTTGCTGGGTGGCACCACCACCACCACGGACAGCAACGGGACCACAACCACCACCACCACGACGGGCGCGGGTGCCAGCACCACCACCACAACCACCACCACCACCAGCACTGGGGCCACGAGCACCAGCACTGCCGTCATCACTGTTGATCGCAGCCCCCGCAGCACGTGCACGGCCCTGGTCCCCTTGTGGGGTGGGTGTCTGGGCAAGGAGCACTGCTGTATGTCGGGGCTGACCTGCGAAGGGACAACGTGGTTTAAATCGTGCAAGCAGTAGAGTGCCGCATAGACGCCACCAGGCAGAGAAGCCACCAGGCCATTCGCCGATCCGAGCAACATCCACACACCTTTCACCTTTCACCCTTCACCCGTGCTCCTGCCCCTGCCAGCGCTGCCGGGAAGACGGCGAACCGCTCTCCCCGTGCCTCACTGCGACACAGGAGGCAGCCGCCTTCATGGCAGCTGTCTGCTCGTTGCTGCCAGTCGAGAAGGGAGGGAGGGAGGGAGGGGTGCCCGGAACGCACTGGACACGGTGGGTCTTGTCATTGTCAGTTGTTTCTCGACCCCCCCCGCCCCCTTCCCCCTCCCCCCATCACGCATGTTAATCTTTTTGTTTCGTGGAGGCAGGGTGTTCGCTATCTCCCACCTTCCTCGCAGACTGTGGGAGAAAGGGGTAAAATTGCCTCCTCAATTTTTTTTTCGCGCGCGCGAAGCGCGCGCGAAATCATGCAACATCTGCCCCCGAACAAATTGCCTCGGGTCCAGACCAGGGCACTGTATATGTTTAGCGCAATGGGCCCATCTCGCTGTTCGCGGTTGCAAAACGGAGGTTTTGCGGCAATCAGTGAGTACTTCGGGAGTTGGCCTTTGACAAAACTGATGTGAACATGTGTATGAGCCTGACTTGAACCCAAAACAGGACCGTCGACGGCACCCGTTCTCGAGAAGGAAGGGCACGGTCACATGCGCTCGTTAGTTCCTGTTGGGCAGACTTCACAGGTCACAGGGGGTCTGGGGGGCGGAGCCCCCCAGCCGCCGGAGGCCACGGTAGTGAACATTTGGCAGCCTCGTCCCCGAGTCCGCTTCATAGTGGAACACCACATGCAGACAACGTGCACCTTGAGGCAGCATGCTCAAGAGGTACATCGGCCTGGCGCCTGTGGCAGGCCACTATGCTCTTGGCTTTGGCCTCCTCTGGCCTTGACCATGCTGATGCCGGCTCCGACGGTCCCCAGCAGGTTCAGGTCTCGCTTCTTTGGGTCATTTCCACTCCGTGCGAGGCGTGGTGGTATCAAGTTGTACGAGAGGGTGCTGCCTTCTCCTTCAGAACCCTTTCCCACCCGAGGCAAAAACTTCCGAGAAGCTTTTTTTATTTAATTTCTCCCCCTTGGGAGAAATGCCGGGGAGAGAGGTGGGAGAAGGGTTTTCCCAGAATCTTTTTTTTAACGAAATAGGCCCCTATTTCTCCCCGAGCGAACGCCCTGCGTGGAGGGGAGCACCCGATTCAGCTCTGGATGCGACCCCCACACATGCCGTGCAACAACCTTTGCGTTACACCTGTTCACTGGCGGTGTCACTACACGTATGGACTGATCATAGGACTTGGGTTGGGCAGCAGGTCAAAGGGAAATCTATGTGTCAAGAGGTCAAGAGATCCCAAACTGCCGTGTCTGTGGGTGCCGAGTCTGTATATTGCAGTTCTATGGGTTTTGTGACAGCCCACAAGGCAGCTGTAGCAAACACATATGCCAGGCGGATGGAGCAGTGCACACTTTCGAACGCGCGGTGTAAGCAAAAAAAGAACAGCACAACTCGACAGTTCACGGCTGGTTATAGGGGCATCTTTGCTACGCGTGTCAACGAGCGCATGTTGGCGCATTTCACCTTTTTTTTTGTGAGGGAAACGCCAAAAATTGCCGGAAAAAGCGCTGAATAGCGGAGACACCCCAACATCCCACACGGTTACATTTCCTCCTCCACATCCCCCCACGATCTATCCCTCTTGCCAGACAGATTACTGTATGGAGGCCCTGTGCGAGCTGCAATAATCCAATGTATGACATGGCCAGGCAGAACATGAAGTTCCCAGCTTGTTTCAGGTCCCTTTCTCATCCGCATTGGCTTGGCGGACCACACACAACCGCTGGACCAGCTTCAAGCTGCGTCACCCTTCACATTTTTTATCTCCGGTGGCACGGGGTGTGGTTGCTGATTGCCCCTCCACGTGCCCATGTCCAGGGCTGCTCTCTCGATTGATGAATGCCCTTTCGCTTCTTTCAGAATCACCATACATGCCGCTTATTCTGACCAAAAACGGCCAAAAACCCGGTGCTTATACCAAGTTTTTTCTTAATTTTCGGACCTGATTCAGGCCTGCCTGAACCACCAAGAGAAAAAAAGTTGGAAATTCTGAAAATTCTTATACTTATACCGGGCAAGAATCATGTATGCAGAATCACAACAGTTTTATTTTTTTTGCCCCAGTCCCCCCCTCCCTTCCCCGTATTTATGTTTATGCGCGTGCTTTCGGGATTATACACCTTTCGCCAAGGGGATGGCTGTTTTGTTTTGGAAGCAGTGTGGCGCCTTTTCCCACCCGCGTCGTTAGGGTGTGCAGGAGAACAACAAGGCATCCACCCCCCCCCCCCCCACGGCAACCTCGCCCGTCAGGGTGAGGCATGTGTATTCACATGGCGTTTTGTGGTGGTGAGGTTATATTAGGCGTCGCGTTCTTAAGGATAAATCGGGATTCTATCGGAACCGACACAGCAACGTCACATTCCCTCTCTCTCTCGTGCGTGCATGTGTTGGTTGTGGCTTGATTTTGGGTCAGTGGCCCTCAACGAGACCTAGCTTCAGCTGTTGCTTCGGCTTGGTCAGTTGTGGTCCTGGCACAACGGCCGTCCGCCAGGAAGATGAATTTTAAGACTTCAGCGTCGCCAAGTGGGGAATATTTCCGTCCCTTTTAATTGGATCTTGCGACCCCCACCCCATGTGCACCACTTCACCAGACCGGGTAGTGGTGTGCACGAAGTGGTGGGTGAATGAAGACGAAAACCTCTGGAAAGCGAGGTTCTGCGTTGCCAACAAATCAAATCACACGGTTCGGCAAGTTATCGATATACGGTATCACCCGGTTCGCTCTCCACGGAAAAAGAATCTTCATTTCCTCCCCCATCCCGTCCCATCCCACTCCTCCTCCCCTCCCCTCTCTCAATCCCAAAGCCAACGCGGGCGTCAACCAAGATGCCATACGGGTGGTGCTGCTGTGTGCCTCACCTTGTTGCAACGCTTGTCCAGGTCAATACCTGTGTTCTCATATGAATCCTCCTTTTTTGCCAAGCAGCCTTTTGCTTGGTAGCTAGGCTGCCAACCGCTACAGCTTCTGTGCCTTTTTGCTGGGATCTTACGATCCCCCCCCGCCCACCGAACTCGGGTCGATCCGCCTTCGTACCAATTGGAACGGTTCAGGGTGTCTTCGCTGTTCATGCCTCCGACGAGTTGATCGGAAATCGGGTTCTCAAAGAGGACACTGCGCGATGCTAGTTCTCCGAGCCCAGCCTACAAAACGACGAGGTGCGTTTGTTCAATTCTCTCAGAACTGCGACTCATTCTTGTGAGAACAACGCCGAGTATGGCCATAGCTTGCCGAATAGCGACGACCCCTTCAAGCCGTACCAAGGTCCGCTCTGCTGAATGGGATTGGCCTCGCAGGGAGGGCGGGGAGGGCATGTCAGTCCGGTTTCTGCCTTCACTTTACCTGTCCACTTTTTGGGTCGGACCCCGTCAGATCAAACAGCGTGCATGTGGGTTGTGTGCATGTGCTGCCCCCCTGTTTACTGTGCTTCGCCCGCTTTATTTTTGTCTTGTGCGTGCGTGAGAAGTATCAAGCAATGTACTGCTGACCCTCACGAGCTTCTTTGCTACTGCGAGGAGGTGGTGGGTGAAACAAGAAGACAACACCATGATGCCGAAGCGGTTCAACAACAGTGCAGGTGTCTGAACCAGAGAAGTGCCTTCAAATGTGCCAGTGTCCACTGGAGCTGGCCATCGTGCTTGCAATATCAAATGTTAAAATCAAAACACCAACGGGAGCGTGCACTGTGTTTGTATGGTATGTCCCGCACAGTCGACTGCCACGCCTTGCCCAGCAAGACGCACAAGAACCACCTCAATGTGCCTTCCTGATGTTCCACATCTAAAGCTCCAAACCAACTGACACCCACCTTCTTTACCCTACAAGCAATCTATCCCCTCTCGTTGTGCAAGGAAAGCTACAAGAGGAACTATGTTCTTCTTGCAATCGGGCAGTTGCCGCCATCCCCCCTCAGGCGCCTTCCGAGACCTTGGCAGTTCTTTCCTCTCCTGCAGCCCAGCTGTTGTGGCTCGCGAGCAAAGCCCTCCCACCCCCCACCCCCACCCCCACCCCCAGGGCTGTAAATAAGGTTTGGGGGTCAGGAGTCGGGAGTCGGGAGTCGGTTATTTACAGTCACCTAAGGTACCTGGGGTGGGGGGGTGGGGGGGGCGGGCGGTCTCAAACCCTACTCAATCCTGCACGCATCCTGTAGTACGGCCACCTCTGCCGTGGAGAGTCCCATGTACCCTCCAGCAGTCGCCCACCATTCGGTCAGGGCGGACTGACTCGGCGCTTGCGGGGTCTTCCCGCGTGCGAGGTGGTCCGCGAAGAAGCACGCGACGCACAGCGCCATGTTGGCTGTCCCAGCCAACCCCCCACTTCGCCCGCAGCGCCCCACACGCTGCGAGCACCTCACTCACGGCAGCAGTATTTGGCTGCATAGCTCTCAGTATTTCCCGTGCATGCAGCGCATGCATCCACACACAGCCTGGAGCTCCGAAGCCCTGCATGCAGGCCTGCCTGCAGTGGATGAATGCCTGTATGCCTGCATGCATGGATGGATGGATGCAATTTTCAGCCAAAAATCGAATTTGGCTGGGCGAGTAGTTGTCCAAAATCGCGAAATATCCCAAAAAATCGATTTTTTACAGAGGCCCAAAAACGTGTTCCTGGGTGAAAAATGGGCCCAAAAATCGGTTTTTCGACGTTTTTTGGTCAATTTTTGGGGTTTTCAGCGATTTTCCTGTGCCAAATCGAAAATCCATTTTTTGACATTTTCGGGCATCCCTGGATGCCGTGGATGCATGCATGGATGCATCCACACCATCCACGGCCCCACTGAGAGCTATGTTGGCTGTGAGTCAAACACTACTGCCTCTACCTGAGGCATGTTTTGTGTCGCAACAGTTGCGTCACATGTGTGACGTATCTGTGTGGAGTGTGTGTGGGTGTGCACGTGTGCGCTGCGGTATGATCAACCACCTGATGGGGGCGGGAACACAACTCTTCTTGGGAGCTGCCAGGATCTGGCAAAAGGGGCGGGAAAGGGGCGCCGTATTCACAGCAGTGGTTTGGCAATGAACTCACCCCAGTTCAGAGACCGGTAATGAAGAAGATGACTGGGAGGCACACACCATGTCCCACCCAGCGGGACCCCCACACCCCCACCCACCCATCGGGACCCCCCTCCTCGGGTGTTCCAAAAACCCTTTCTTTTGAATATTTGGAGTCTGTGCGGATCGCAGTGGGGTCATTATGGCCATGGGGTGCCTAATACCGCACATTCCCTAAGGGAAGCAAGGCAACCCTCCCAACCCCAAAAAATCCGGCGCGAGTCGGGAGTCGGGAGTCGGCCTTATTTACACCCCTGCCCACCCCCACCCCCACCCCCACCCCCACCCCCACCCCCACCCCCACCCCCACCCCCACCCCGCCCCATTGTCACAAGCCGCACAACCTGCATTTCCTTCCAGCAGGGAAGAACCACGCTCCTGCGGGTCTCTGTCCCACAGCCTGGTCCATCCAAACACCCTCTGCCTGCAGGTGGCCTCGCTCTGTAGGGGCTGCCGACCTTTACCGGGGGCGCAACGCATGCTCCCGGGTGTGCTGTGCCATGACGAAAAAATGCAGCCTGTGTGACACCCCCGTGGAGCGGCCGGCCAACATCGACATCCGCAATGTGTTCAAGACGGACGGCGTGGTGCTGTGCCTCTCGTGCTACCCCTTCTACGTCGAGAAGCGCTACTGGCTGTGCCCATCCCTTGCGGGCTACACCGGCAAGGCGTCGTGTGAGGGCTGCGCATGCCACCGGCCACTCTTCAACTCCTACTGCACGCCGTGCTGGGGGGCGTGGGACAACGCCGAAAAATGCGACGACGGAGTTGGTGGCCACCACGACCACCACACCGATCCCTCGATCCGCCCTTCGGCTCCGCCGCTGACCCCAGAGCGCAACTACATGGCACCGTCACACGACGACGACTGCTACCACGGGGATGAGCAGTACGACGACGCCAGCGAGGGCAGCGAAGAGATGTGGCAGTGCGTGCTCTGCACGCTGCACAACCCGCAGTCCACAGGGGTGTGTGACGCCTGTGGCGGCCTGAGGCCGAAGGCCGGCAGTGGGTTCGCAGCCCAGCCAGAGCCGCAGCAGCAGCTGCGGCTCCCGCAGACACCACCGCCGACACCCCCGCCGCAGGGTGGGTACGGCGGGTACGGTGGTCATGGCAGCGTGGCAAGCAGGCCGCCCCCTCAGGACACCGAGGACGATGACGAGTGGGAGTGCCCCTCGTGCACCCTGGTGAACGATGTGTCGGACTCTGCCTGCGCCGCCTGCATGCAGCCCAGGCCTGCGGCGTCTGCACCTGCGCCTGCTGTGCGCCAGCCGAGCGAGCCTGTGGCAGCCCCACACGCTGCCCGCACACAGCACGCGCATCACCCGCCCCAGGATGCGACATGGGAGTGTGCCGTGTGCACCCTGGTGAACGAAGCGTCAGACGCACGCTGCAGCGCGTGCGACAGCACACGCGATACCGCTGAGGATGGGACCCCTGCAGATGAGGGGTGGCCGTGCCCCTACTGCACCTATGTCAACGCGATGGCCAGCCTGCTCTGCGAGGCGTGCGACAAGCCGAAGGCTGCCAGCAGCACTGCTGGGGGCCTGCAGGAGGAGGAGCAGGTCGATGGGTGGGAGTGTGCAGGCTGCACATACGTCAACCCCGACATCGAGGTGAACTGCGCCATGTGCGACGGAACCCGCCCCAGGCAGCACCAGGCGGAGCGGCCCCCGTCGGATGACGAGTGGCAGTGTGGGTCCTGCACGCTGCGCAACGACGTCAGTGTCGACAAGTGTGAGGTCTGTGGGGTCCCGCGCAAGGGCAGGCGGGCCAAGATCATCACCCTCAAGGCGGACCCCTACGACACGGTGCTGCAGGGGCGGCAGAAGAAGGCGCCGAAGAAGAAGGCACCGCCTGCACCGGCACCCCGCCCCATGCCGAAGCCCCAGCAGGCGCCGCCGAGCTACCACATGGGGGGGCGCTCCATCATGATCATCGACAACCTGAAGAAGAGCGACAAGGTCAACAACCACGCGCTGCGCCTGGTGTTCGACAGGATGGACGCCATCAACGTGCTGGTGATAGTGAAGGACGGGAAGAAGACCGGGCGTGGCGCCGCTGAGTTTGAAAACGACGGCGCTCTCCACGCCGCCATTGCCAAGACGAAGTCGATGACGGTGTGCGAGTCGAAGATCAAGACACGCAGGTGCACTGCGGAGGACTTTGCCCAGCTCCCCTTGGCGTGGAAGAAGGGCAGGCCCATGGAGGTGCAGCGCCCGGCACACCTCCCTGTCGGCCCGAGGCCCACACACAGGGTTGCTGTCGTGCGCGAGAGCAGGTGCAGGAATGACAAATGCTCGCGGGAGT
Source organism: Rhynchopus euleeides (assembly GCA_963210315.1). Lineage (NCBI taxonomy): Eukaryota > Euglenozoa > Diplonemea > Diplonemida > Diplonemidae > Rhynchopus > Rhynchopus euleeides. The sequence continues at coordinate 2,012,892 of OY723257.1, forward strand.
GCATGAAGATCTGCCCTGTTGGTGCTGTGAACGACTTCGGCATCTGCCGCATCGACGAGAGCAAGTGCACAGGGTGCAACATGTGCATGAAGAAGCGCAACGTGAAGCACAGGATCAAGTCGGGGTGCCCCTTCGACGCCATCGCCATCGTCAACCTCCCGAAGGAGGCGACGGACCACATCGTCAACCGCTACGGCAGGAACGGGTTCACGCTGTGCCACCTGCCGCGCCTCAAGCCCGACCGCCTCCTGGGGATCATCGGGGAGAACGGCAGCGGGAAGAGCACCGCACTCAAAATCCTGAGCGGGCGCATCACCCCCAACGCAGGCGAGACATCTGCGTCGCAGAGCGACAAGAAGTGGCCCGCAGTGCTGAAGGCGCGGTTCAAGGGCACCGAGCTGCAGCCGCTGGTGGCCAAGCTGGAGGGCGGGTCCTCCCGCGCATCCCTCAAGGTGCAGCACGTCGACAAGCTGCGCGAGGAGAAGGGCACCGTGCTGGAGTTCCTGCAGAAGTTCGGCAGCGACAAGAAGCGGATCGACCGCTTCACAGAGGACCTCACCCTGCAGCACCTGCTGGACCGCCCCATCAACGTGCTCAGCGGTGGGGAGATCCAGCGCACCGCCATCGCCGCCGCCGCCGTGAAGGAGTCAGACATCTACCTCTTTGACGAGCCCTCCTCCTACCTCGACGTCAAGATGCGCCTGCGCGCCTGCGAGGTGATCCGCGACCTGCTGAGCTCATCGGGCTACGTCGTGTGTGTGGAGCACGACCTCGCTGTCTGCGACTACCTTGCTGACTCTGTCACGGTACTGCACGGCCAGCAGTCCGCTTACGGGGTTGTCAGCAAGACGATGAACGTGCGTGACGGCATCAACGCCTTCCTCAACGGGCATCTCGAGCAGGAGAACGTCAAAATCCGCGACAAGCCGCTTGTCTTCCGCATGCACGACGCGCAGGACCTCTACGGCAGCGATCAGAAGTGGAGCTACCCACGCATGTGCAAGACGCGCGGCTCCTTCTCGCTCACCGTGGAGGCGTCGGAGCTCAACTCCTGCGAGGTGACCGCCTTCCTGGGGGAGAACGGCTGCGGCAAGACCACGCTGCTGGAGATCATGAGCGGGAGCCTCGAGACGGACGGCGAGGGGTCCTTCGACCGCAAGGGGTACCTCAAGCCACAGGAGGTGCGCATGCCGACGGGGGTCACGGTTGCGGAATACGTCAACCAGTCGCTCGGCGACAAGATGACGAAGAACAAGGTGCTGATGGAGGAGGTCATGGTGCCCCTGAAGATTGCAGACCTCGGTATCCTCGACACAGACAAGCTGTCTGGGGGTGAGATGCAGCGTGTGGCGCTGGCGCTGGCCCTGTCCTCCGACAACGACCTGCTGCTGATCGACGAGCCCAGTGCCTTCCTTGACGCGGAGCAGCGCATGACAGCTGCACGTGCCATCCGCCGCATTGCTGTGCTGATGAAGAAGACCATTGTGGTGGTGGAGCACGATCTCATGATGACCTCCTTCATGGCAGACAAGGTTGTCGTCTTCGAAGGCACGCCCGGTGTGGAGAGTGTTGCATCCCCTGCCGAGTTTGTGTCGGGTGGGATGAACCGATTCCTGCGGCAGCTGGATGTGACGGTGCGGCTCGATGGCGTCTCGCACCGCCCCCGCTTCAACAAGAAGGGCTCTGTGCTGGACAGGGACCAGCGCAGCAAGGGTATAGCCTGGCTCTCTTGCAACAACTTTATTATCCTCCTTGGAATGTTAGTCAGTAATCAGGAGGTCCGAGGAAGACCTGGTGACCGATCTGCTCGGGGTTGTCACCCGCAGTCCTGAACCTCGACCACGTCTCCGACGAGAAAGTTTTGGGCATCTGCCCCCTGACACAGCAGGACAGTGCATAATACTCAAAGAACCACCGTAAACTTTGATACCTCGTCTCACACACGACACATAACACAACCCAACACACACTACAGGTCAGTATTACGCAGACGCTGCTGAGATCAAGGAGCGGATCGACGGGCTGCAGTGCCACGTGTGTGACTGCATCAACTCTCTCAAGGCCAAGGCATGCCAGCGCTGCGGCATCCCCCTCAACGAAGATGAGGACTGAAAGGACCGAACCCCCGCGGATCAACACACACACCGGCGCATGGGCTGATCAGGGCGTCCCCAAGCCAGCCCAATCACCGCACCGCCCTACCCCCTGGTGCGCAGCCACTTCTCACCCCGCCCTGCGGCAGGGGCACGCAGAGGGCCGACGAGCCCTCTGCCATATCAAGGACAGTGTAGTTCGGTGATCTCCTTCTCACATACGGCACGTTGTTTTGGGATGGGGGTCGGGGTGGGGTACGTGTGCAGAGCCTGCCTTTTGCCCTCCTTCACACAAGGAGGCTGTCAGATAGGGATGCGGCAAGATCGATGGGGTGCTGGTGGGAGGGGTGGGGGGGGGGGGGTTGATTCTTTTGCCGTCGCGCGCGCACACATACACACGACATGTCTTGTGCCTGGTGGTTTACATGCCACACTTGTTCCCTGGGGGGGGGGGGGATGGGGACACATGTTTGTTGCCTTCTGTGTATGCCATTGCTACTATCTGGTGCCGTGCAAACGAAAAAAAACCATGTGGTATTTCGTCTTGGTCACGCTACAACACATTGTCAAGAAGTGAGCAGCCATTTTTTGTGCATCCTTCGAGGCCCTTCTTCAGGAAGGACCTGCGATGGCCTGGACATCCCCCCAGCCGCGTGTGTTCCCCGCGGACCCTTCGCAGCGAACCAACTGCGCACCCCCTCTGTATGTTCCGCGCAACAGCGGCTGTTGCCTGTTCTGCTAGCCCTGAACGGGCGCCGCCCAACTTATCCCCCGCAGTGCGCAGCCTACAGGCGAACCTCATCAGACAAGCCATGCTTCATTCGTGGCATCCCACAACAGCCTCCCTCCCCCAGACGGCTGCACCTCTCCCCCTCCCCACCACCACTACCTTCCCCTCCTTGTTTGGCACCTGTCACCTTACTGTTGGGCCCTAACCCGACCACACAACTGCTGCCACCCCACCCGACCTGCAGGGCACGGCATGCTGAGGGAGGATGTCCTCTCTTGATGCCCTCGAGTCCTCTGCCGGCGAGGTGTTCCGCCGCCTCAACATGGACACGCTGGCGGAGCGCACGGCGCAGCTGAAGTCGCAGCAGCAGCTCCTGCAGGACGAGATGGCCCGCCGCAACGAGGAGTACAAGCAGCGCCGCCCCGCTCACTCCCCCTCCCGCCCCGACCTCCTCTCGTCCCTGTCCTCCGTGGGGCGGGCCGACGGGCGGCACTCGCCTGCCCGACCGGGAGGGGGCGGCAGGCGCTCCCCGACACGGGGAGCAAGGGATGTGCAGGGTGCTGACCACCTGCCGCCCCACCTGCAGCAGGCCCAGGCGCAGACGCGTGGGCGGGCGGGATCCCCCAGCTCTGCAACGTATGCCAGGGCGACGGAGGCACTGCAGAAGGCGCGCAAGGCGCGTGCGGTGCCCACACCCGAGCCTGTCGTGACGCCTGCCCGTGAGCTGTCCTCCCCGCGCGGTGCGATGCTGGAGCGCGGGGGTGTGTCGCCCCAGGTGCACAGCAGGGGGATCTCCCCTGCTCGTGGCACCCCCGGGCAGAACGACACCTCTGTGACGCTGTCGTCTGTCTCGTCTGCCTACCTGGGCAAGCCTGGGCACTCTGGGAGGCAGCCCGTTGCGGTGCTGGAGAGCTCCTACCATGCGCCCTCGTCGCTTGGGGCGCAGCTGCCGTCGCTCTCGCTGTCGCCGGGGCGTCCGCTGCAGGCCATCCCGACACCGGTGCTTCCCTCGGAGACATCGACGCGTGCGCCGTCGCCTGTGCAGCCGCCTCCCGTGATGACGCCGAAGCTGGAGAGCACCGCGACCTATCCGCAGCTGTCCCAGGATGCAAGCGTGGCGCCGCACCACAACGCGAAGCCCGCGACGCTCTCCCGGGATGCGCTGCGGAAGCAGGCGGCGGATGGGTCCACCACCACGGGGATACGCACGCCGCCAACCCCTGCCAGCCACACCCCGTCGTCCCGCCTGCCGCATGCCGCGGGCTCGCCCGTCCGCCCACCGAACACCACAGACACAATACCTGTGCAGGCCCCGGTGCACACGCTGGACGACACGGAGCTGCAGCAGCAGCAGCACCACCCTGCCTCACACCCTCCCTCACACCCCGCCTCCTCTGGGGCAGGGCTGCCCGCCAGCCTGCACGACCCCTCCGCCCACCCCGACCCCAGCCTGCGCAGCAGCCTCCTCTCCGCATCGGCAGCAGCAGCAACAGCAACAGGGGGTCCCGCCTCCGCACAGGCGCATGCATCGCATGCACCGCATGCACCGCCACCCCCCGGCAGCACACTCCCCAGCGGCACCACGGCTAGCCACCCCAGCCTGGGAGACTCCTCGCAGCAGCAGCTGCATGCACTGCAGCAGCAGCAGCCCCACTCCCTGCAGCTCTCCACAGGGGGTGGCGGCAGCGGGACTGCGGATGCGCTGTCCCTCCCGCTGACGGTGGACCCGCCCCCCGTCAGCCTCAACATCCCATCCGTCACCCGGCACGACACCCCGTTTGGCAGCACGCCGGGTTCCGTCGCATCTGCGCAGCAGTGGACCCCCACGCCAGACCAGAGCCCCGCAGGGCTGCCCGCAGTCCACCCGTCGGAGGGCGGCAGGCTGCCGGATGACGGCAGCGAGAGGGGACCTGTGACGGAGCAGAGCCAGGCGCTGAGGGAGAGGGAGGAGACGCACCGCGAGGAGATGCGTCTGGCGTATGAGATCCACGCGAAGCAGCAGCAGCGGATCCAGGAGATGGAGGAGCTGCTGCAGCAGGTGCAGGCGGATCAGGTGCGCATGCCGTCGGAGCCGGCGGGGGGTGGTGTGGGGGGGCCTGCCGAATCCGCAGTGATAGACGAGCTGCGGAAGATCCAGGAGCAGAACAGCGCCATCACGGAGCGCCTCTCGCAGCAGGTGGATGCCCTCCGCAGCACCTCGCCCTCCCGCGCCACGCCGCACACCCCCGGATCCCCTGGGTCCAGCCGGCGCGGCTCCCAGGCACACCACCACGACAGCAGGGCCGGCAGCAAGCGCAAGCCAGCCAACCTCAGCCCCACCCCCACCTCCTGGAGCCCGTCAACGCTCCGCGTCGGGGAGAAGGTGGACAGGCATATGAGGCGCCCGTCAGATTTCCTCCTCGGCCCCGACACCCCGTCCTGCTCCGACAGCGACGAAGGCGACGAGGGGTACGGCGGGGGGTCGCTGCACTTCCCCCCACGTGGGGGGAGAGCTGCGGGTGGGCTGCAGCAGCAGCAGCAGCACCACCGCCGGCAGCAGCAGCAGCACCGGGAGAGCCGGAGGGGGTCTAATTCAAACTACTCTGTGGACAACTTCTCCTATACGAAGAACGCCCTGCGGAGGGGGCGGAGCGCCAGCGTCGGTGGGAGGCGGCGGGGCGACGGGGGGCATAAGTATGCCTTTGGGTCGACCCTGCGGATTAAGATCGAGCCTGCCGCCTCCCGGTCCGCCTCCCTCCGCTCCTCCGCCCGCGCTGCGAGCCTCCATGAAGCCCCGCGGGGCGTGGGGGGGCGGGGCGGGACGGGCGTCAGCCCGCCCCCCAACCGCCACCGCCTTGGCAGCAGCATCGGGAGGCAGAGCTCCGCCGCATCGACCCAGGCTGCGGCGCGCCGCCGCGGCGGGAGTGACGCGGGGGGTGGGTGGCTGCGGCGCGACGGCGGCGGAGCCGCCGTCGCGCCGAGCCGTGGCAGCCGGCACGGCAGCCCTGAGGGCAGCGCGACGCAGGCGGGGGGGTCGCGGCGGGGGAGCGTCTCGCCCCAGGGGGACGGGGGCGCAGCCCCGGAGGGGCTGCAGGTCCCCCTGCCGGAGTGCTGCAGTGCGCTTGCCCTGTCGGATGCCGGGGTGTCGCCGCGGGGGTTGGTGCAGATCGCGCACCTCCACCTGCAGGCGGTGGTGTCGCACTACCTCGGGTGGCTGCGGCCCACCTCCAGCCCGGAGGCGATGGAGGAGGCTGCGGCGATTCTCTCGATCCTCCCTCTGGCGTCGCTGCCGATGCAGGGGTTCGCCTCGACGCTGCAGGCGGTGCTCACCCTGCTGGGGCAGCGTGGGGAGATACCGCGGGGTGTGGTGCTCTACCTCCTGAGGGTGTTGCAGGTGCTCAGCGCGGCGCGTTCCAACGAGCATCTCCCGGAGTGGTCGCATGTCTTCAAGATGCTGGTGGGGCTGATGCGTGAGGAGGACTTCGTGTCGCTGATGCCGAACATCATCGCGATCCTCCTCGCCTTCGGCACGCGCGGCCTCAGCGTGCTGCTGAAGGAGGCGGCGGCGGAGCCGCCAGCCCATGACATCAGCCCCATGGAGGACGGCGGGGTCAGCGGGTTCAACAGCTGTCTGCTGACGCTGATTGCCAACCAGCCTGCTGTGGTGCGGAGTGTTGTCGTCCCTCTGGTGATCCGAGACCTGCGTGACGGAACCCCCGAGCGGGCGGAGGCTGCGTGCAATGCGCTGATCGGCCTCCACAAGCACAAGCCGCAGGTGTTGGGGCAGCTGGGCGAGGCCCTGGTGAGCGGGAAGATTGACAGGCGTGTGGCATGCATGGCGGTGCGCGTGATAGGCGGGGCTGACGGGGTGAGCCTGCTGCAGTCGCTGCTGGGGCACCAGTCGCACCGGGTGCGGCAGTCGGCGGCGTGGGGGTTGGGGCTGCACGCGCCGGAGGAGGAGGGGTGCAACCCGGAGTTCGACTTCCTGCCGACGGAGCATGTCCCACGCCCGGCGTTTGAAAAGCTCCATGCGCGGTGCACCAGCGTGGTGCACGCCGAGCTGCCGGCGCTGGACATCATCCAGTCGCCGCCCACACGCCTCCCCCCACCGATCCTTTATTTCCAGCCGCAGCTGGCCCCCGAGTGCCCCCCCTACACCGAGACCCACATCATCGTCGATGCCTCGGTGCTGCTCCAGCAGTGCAGGTGTGTTTAGTTTTTGCTGAGCGAGGGTCCGTTTCTAGGCAGGCCGTGAATATTTAGCGTGCATTTTGGAGGGGGGAGGAGGGCTGGTCTGGTTCTTGCGCCCTTCTTACGCCCGTGCCTTTCTGTAAGGCACACCTCACCGCACCACGCCACGCCACCCACCCGCAAATGCCTCACCCTTGCAGCGACTTCATCCGCAACCATGAGATCGACTTCTCTGTGGGGCAGGCACATGCTCGCCTGCTGCCTGCGGACGACGATATCAACGTCCCTGTGCGGCCCCGCTTTATGGAAGCGGCAAAGCGGCTGGTATGGCACGGCAGGGTCACAGCTAGATGCATCCCACCTTAGTTGCAAACGGGACGCAGAGGAATACAGCAACACGTCACACCGACACCGGCATTGACACACACCCACACTCCAACACTGTTTGCCTTGCATTTTGACCTTGGGGGTGTTGACTCTCGAAAGTGTAGAGAAGCGAACCGCACACCACCCTGGCAAAACAAATTTGGGTGAAGCCCCGTGGCGCACCATTTCGACCCCCCCACCCCTACCCAGGCCCTGATGAGCGAGGACGACGCACGCCACATGACACTGTTCCTCGGCACATTCCGCCCCATCACCGAGGGGCGCGGTGTGCTGAGCGGGCCCTTTGTGCAGTGGCAGCGCACGCTGCGCATGCCTGCCCAGGTATGTTGTGCTGCTGCAGGGGTGCGCCACGACACCCTACGCCAGGGGGTGCCGACCCCGCTGCCGCAAGTCACGAGGCCTGTGCTGAGCAGGATCGTAGGATCGCTCGTCACCGTCGCCAGCGCCGGCGGCGACACGCCGCAGGACATGAAGGTGAAGGGCGAGGCGCTGCATGTCCTGCGATGGTTCCCCGCAGACCTGGTGGAGCCCTCGATGAAGCACCTCCGTGCCGCACTGCACGGCCCCCACCCTGCCCTGCGCAGCGGTGTTGTGGTGCTGCTGTCGGAGCTGGTGCGGAAGGGGCAGGAGCGTGGCGCCGTGTCGGACATCGTCGGACTGCTCTCCAACAAGCTCAACGACCCGCACCCCCGCGTGCGCCTCGCATGCGTCGTGGCGCTGCGCAGCACACAGCTGCCCAGCACCCTGCTGGACAGCCTGCTGCGCTACCTCCGCGACGGGAAGATCAACCGCTACCAGGTGGCCCACACCGTTGCCTGTGTGGTGCCTAAGGGGGTGCAGGCGCTGGTAGATGCCTCCCTCGCGCAGTCCATCGAAGCGGGCACCCGGAAGGCCAGCATGTACGGCCTGGGCAAGATACACGCGGAGCACCTCCACCTCGATCACCCGAAGCTCAACGAGGCTGTGTCGCAGTGCCTCGCGCAGGGCTGCAGCGAGGGGAACACCGCGGAGGTGAGGGAGCAGGCGCTGCTGTCGCTGGCCTGCTTCAGCAGCCTGCTGGCGAACCCGCTGTCCCCGCCGTGCCCCGCGGACAACAGGGAGAACGACCTGCTGAGCATCAGCGACCTGCAGCGCAAGGCGGTGCTCGTCAGCGACACGGCTGTGGGTGTCCTTCACAGCGACGACCCACGCCTGCGCCGCACCGCCGCAACGGTGCTGGCGCTCTGCGGGAAGCGTGGGGTGTGCTCGCTGCAGGAGACAATCCTCAAGCCACGCGCCGCCCTCGCTGCGGTTCGCCTCAGCGCCGTGTCTGCGCTGCCCCACATCGCCAACAAGGCAACCATGTTCCGCACGGCTCTGATCGCCACCTCCGACGCCGATGCCGACGTGCGCCAGGAAGCGCTCGACGTGATGTTCTCAAGCCCCATCGAGGTCATTGCTGACGACCTCCGCCGCCTGCCCCCCCCCGCCCTGGATGAGGTGCGCAACGCGGCCCTCGACCTGCTCAACAGGTCCCGCCACGTCCTCCCCCCTGCAACCCTCACGTCCCTACACACCCTTGTGGAGCTGTTGTAGAGACGGTGTGATCCTGTACAGAGAACGAGGGGCGAGGTGGGAGTATACAGCCCTTCTCCGATAGAATAGATCTTTTTAGAGTTGGGTGGAGGAGGGAGGAGGGGGGGTGGGGTGGCGGGGTGTGTTTTATTCTGTGTACTCTCATTTGCCTCCTGTTCCTCAAGACAGATATAGGGTGGTGGTGGTGATGCATGTATTCATATAGATCGGTCTGTGGAAAGAAGGGTGTGTGACGGAGGGAGGGGCCTCTGCTTTTCTGAAAAAAAGACGTGCAGGGAGTAGCCCCCACCCCCCGACGGTGATAACAAAAAAAAGAGCTTGTATTGCACCCTCCCCCACCCTCCCACCCCCACCCCTGCCAACCAGCAACCCCCTTTTTGAAGTTTTCTGCAGTTCTGTGTTTGCCGCTCACCCGCCATATCACACCTATTGTCCCCTCTCGCCACGAAGCTCGGCAGGTGACAGAACCCAGAGGGTTTTTACCATGGCGGAGGTTGGGAAGGGCGACCCGCGGTGGATCGTGCAGGACCGTGATGACGGGGCCAACTGCAACAACTGGCACTGGACGGAGAAGGACATCCTCCCGTGGGCGAAGGAGCAGGTGACGGGCCTGCTGCAGGAGAAGGTCTTCACCGAGACGCCCAAGGTTGAGGTGCGCACCACAAACATCAGCAGCTTCGAGGGTGACTGCATCATCATGAACCGCAAGAAGAAGCTGATCTGCAGCTTCGACCTGAAGATGGATGTCGAGTGGGAGGGCGCTGTGAAGGACGAGGCGACTGGTGAGAAGATCTACACTATCAAGGGCAAGATGACCATCCCCGATGTGGACGACACGACCATCGGAAACGACATGCAGGTCGACATCACATGCGCTGAGAGCGGCGACGCTGCGGACCTTGTCCTGGGGCACGTCCGCACCGACGGGCGCAAGCTGCTGCGGAAGGGGATGGAGGACTTCGCCCTTCTGCTGAAGGACGCGCACGGCGTGACAAAGAAGGCGCAGACGGTGACGGAGAACAAGGCTTCTGCGTCGACGGCTGCGAAGAAGGAGGAGCGCGGTGTCGACGGGTGTGTGGACGACTTCTCTCTCCGCATGGACTGGCGCTGCCCCCCCGCAGAGCTGTGGGACGTGCTGACCAACCAGGGCAAGGCGTGCGCCTACACCCGGTCACAGGTGACCCTCAACGTGAGCGAGGGTGGCGAGTTCGCCTACCTGGGTGGGTCCATCAGCGGCACGTTCAAGTCGGTGGATGCGCCCAAGGGGTTCGTCATGAAGTGGCGCCTGGACAACTGGGATCCTGGCCACTTCTCGTTGGTTGAGGTGACCCTTGACTCCCACGAGGCAGGTGCGACAGAGATGAAGCTCAAGCACTCCAACATTCCTTACGTATGCTGCATGTCTTGTGGGTGGGTGCTGTTACTCGATGGGTTTCCACTATAAAGTGAAACGACCACCACATTTTTTTTGTCTCGTCTCTGTTGATTTGTGCTGCTGCCGTGAGTGTCGAACATCTTCTCGTAGACAGAGCTCAGGAGAATCCTTGCTTGCCTCAGACGCCCCGTCCAGATGGTGGTCAGGTCGTCGTTCCTGTCGATCACTTCGAGGCAGGATGCTTCAATCGCGATGTAGGCGGAGAACGTCTGGTCCTGCACAGTCTGATTATTCCATGTGGCAGAGGTCATCAGCTCCTGCGCAGCCCCAAGCGAACGGAAGCGCGCTTCAAGCGATTCCAGGTTCCCCCCCCCCCCCCCCAAAGCGAGCACTCCACGATTCATCGTGTTCCGCTCGATTGGGGTGTCCCCGAGAATCACCTGGCACGCAACTTCCGGCATGGTGTAGCTGTGCCGATAGCCTGTAAGGAGGTGGTGTGGAGGCGTCAAATCACATACCTAATAAAATAGGCTTTGGTAACTTAGCACCTATGATATGACCTCGTCCTAAAACCCCCCCCCCCCCACTTTGCCCTTTTTCAGGTTTTTTCAGGTTTTTGGGGGATTTTCGAATTTTTCACTTGTTACACGACGCCCATGGACCAAAAACAGGTCCTGGGGCACATGCGCACTATAAACACAGCCCTTCTGGGCCAATAATATGGCCCCGAAGGCCCCGAAGATCATGACAGAGTCTCTCCAGAGGCTTGCCCACAAAAGGAGCTTTACGGCCGGAAGTGGGGTGATGCAGGTCACGACATCATCAAGACCACAAGAGATGCCCGCGTCTTTGTTGGAAGCACAGAAGGAAGTGCTGATCTTGTTGCAACTGCTCTGGGAAAGGTGCCCTCCCTGGCACCACTCACGCCGCCCTTGTTGTAAGTGTCAATGAGGACATATGGACACACGCCGAAGCGTGATTCACCCACTTCGGGACGACAACTTTTCCTAGACAGATATGAAGCACAGGGTTCGTCTGCGGCGATGATCTGTTCCGGCAAAGGGGAAGGAATCCCGAGCATGTTGATCATGCAGACAATATCTCTGAAGCAGGCACCCATACTTTCTGCGTGTGCGTGTTGCGGGACGTGTGGATAGCTGTCCAATCTGAGAGGGGACAAGGGCCTTGCGGAGGCCCTTGTCCCTTCCACCTCGCACAAGGAAGGGCGGGTTTGGTGGGACAAGCGGAGCAATGCCCCAGCAGCATCTTTGGTCCTGTGCTGCATGCCTCCCGGACGCAACCTCCCTCGCCGCCCAGCACGTGATGTGCAAGCTTGCGTATGTGCTTCAGGGGCGCAGTCGCCGTGCCTCACAATCGACAGCCTGCAGCAACCCTGTCACCCTCTGCGCAGATATGGCTCCTGGAAGCCCGCAGCATCAGAGTGCTAACCCAATGTACCGAACATTACCCCATGTAGACCTCAGAGAAGCGGATGAGCCGCTGTCACGGATAAATACCACGATAAAGCGAAGGGCCGAGGAACGGGAGAAAATCACCCAATCACAGCAAAAAAGTGCGAGAAAACGGTCGAAGCACCCCCAGAACACACCCCCCAAACCCCTCATGGATGTGTTTGTGGGTCTGTGACAGGTGCATGGGGTCTGTTCGGCAATTTTTCTGACAAAAACCTGAAAAAACCCCGAAAAAGGGCAAAGTGGGGGGGGGGGGGTTTAGGACGAGCCCATATGTATAACCTTCCTTGGTACGACACCAGAAATGCAGGTTTGGTGCTGTGCCTCACACCCCCACGCCGCCCCTCCACACCACACCCATCCACAGGGGGAGACGCCGCGTGTCAAGGAGGGGTGGACCCGCAACTTCTGGGAGCCGATCAAGGGCATCTTCGGGTTCATGTACTTCCTGAAGTAGTCTGTCTTCCGAGGCTTGCCTCCCTTCTGCAGTGCGGTGCCTGACGCCGACTGCCGGACGGGGTCAGCAAGTCACCTGCCTGGGCATCTCAGGTATCGGGTTGCCGGCCGACGGGGCAAAGCAAATCAAACAAAATAACCATCCGGGCCGCCTTCTCTTCGCCTTCGCCTTCCCTTTCACTATCTCTCTATCTATGTCGCCGAGCAGAGGCTTAGCTTGGGGGGGGAAACTCGGTCAGCTGACCGAGTTTCAGCCAAACCCGGAAAAAAACTCGGTCAGCCCAAAAAAAAAAAAGCATAAATTTCCGGGGAAAAAAGCGAATTTTTCTTGGGGTGCAGCAGCACAGGAGGTGAAGCACGCGTGCGAGCGGAACGCGAACACCCCATTCTCCTTCTGTCCCGTATTCGTCGCTAGCCTAAGAATAACGTCAGCAGTCTCGAATTCCGTCTCCCGGCAACATGGTGGACACGCAGGTGCAGGAGGCTCTGGGCTACATCGCTGACCACTACATGGCACCTCTCCCGGGGATCACTGGCGCGTACCCTTGCCCGGAATTCAATGCCCCAGCACACCCACCGAAGTGGGCACAGGCGCACAAGACTGCCCTTCTGCAAGAGTGCCCGGGTGTCTGTTCCGAGATTCGGAGGTTGGGCCTGCGTGATCTGCAGGAGGTTATTCAGCGGTTTACCTCGGGAAACCTCGCTCTCACGTACCCAGCAACATGCAGGCTACTCCAGCTTGCATCTATCCTTCCGCTGGGCACTGCTTCTGTTGAACGCTTGTTTTCCAAGCTCCGCCTTGTCTTCACCAGGCTTCGCCAACTGAGGAGCGAAAGCCTTGCAACTGTACTCTTTGTAGGAGTGGAATGTCGCGAATATTCACAGGGTATCCCCGAAGCCACTCTTACGAGGTACCTAGGGTACCCCGAGAGAATGGCACCCCCCTCGAGGGCCCAGGGCCGAGGGGGGGGGTGACATTCTTCTGGGTGAACGGGGTGGTGGGGGGCAAATCAACTGTGTGTGTACTGTGACCGAGTCTGACCGAGTTTCGGCCCCAACCTCAAAATCCAAGCTAAGCCCCTGTCGCCGAGGTCAGAACCAAAAAAAAGCCCCGAATAGAAGCCACTATCTGCAATCAACACGGAGTAAAGTGCGGATGCCTGTTGTGGCCTCTATCTCAGTTAGTCTCAAAGTGCCCCACCAACCCCCCCGCCCCCCGCCGCACCCCCCGAAAAAAATGGAGCCTGGATTTTTTTCTTTTGATGTTCTACTTCCGCGCGGGGTTGCCGTGTCAGCGAGCCCACCCCCTTCTTCGTTAGGGAGGTTGTGCCCAATCCAACCGGATTTATGCAAAGCAAAGCAGCCCTGGTGGTTGTGGCGGTTGTTGGGCAGCCTCGCATGTTGTGTCCTATAATAATGGGTTGCTGTTTGACGGTCACAGTGTTATAAAAAGATCGTAGATTGGGAGGCTGCCAAAATGCTGCCGCCGGCGTGCGCTTCTTCGGGGAGGGGGGGGGTGTGTGGGTGCGTGCCTCGATCATTGTGCAGTGTTAGGAAACAGGTAATGTGGCTGATCCTTCGATTGACGGTGCTTCGCATTAAGGGTGTGCATATGTCTGGGGGTTTGGTTGTGCGGGTGCAGTGCAGGGCGGGGGATGGGGTGGTGAAGCGGTCTCTCTCTATCTCGCTAGTTTGAGTAACAAATACAGAATCGGGCATCCAGCACATAACCGGGGTGGGTGGGGCAGACCTGCACACAACGAACCTGAAGGAGGGACGGGGCGAGGGGGGGTTGGGAGGTGGGTCTTCTGCCTGTTGCTGCTGCCAGACAACAACCAATGCCACCACCCCCCCACCACCTTCTCCTCCCAACTCCGCTCGATTGCAGTTTCTTGCAGTAGTTTACCCCAGAGAGGCATCGCCCACAACCCACACACCCACATCCCGACCAGGCTGCACCCCACAATGGACGGCATATTCGAGGAGGTGAGCGGTCTCCTCAATGATGGCCTTGAGGAGGACATGGCGGGGTCGCTGCGTGTCGTGGGCCGTGGGCGCAGCCAAGCCGCAGGTGTTGTGATCTCTGGGGAGCACAAGCGGGGCGCAGACGCGGCGGTGGATGCCAGCCTGGGTGCCTGCTATGAGGGAAGCTTTGGGGGAGACACGGAGTACTCCTTTGAGACCGTGTTCCACCAGGGGAACAGCACGGATGTCAACTGCAGCATCAGCAACCTGCTGGGCATGGCTGCAGACTCCTTCAGCTACAGCGCCGAGATCAGCCACGCGGAAGGCAACCAGGTCTCACACACCTGCGAGTGGTCACGCGACTCCGACGGCATCACCAGCGGTGTGAAGCTGGAACGCCCCACACCTTCCAGCGGGCTGCTTGTCGAGCCGAGCCTCGTTGTGAGCCAAGACGGCACCACCCTCGGGGGCATGCTGCGCTACGACGGAGGCGCGGCACGCCTCGTGAAGGCCGCATTCGCGCTGTCGCAGCGCGTGCGGGATGTGACACTCGCCTTCACCGCAGGTCTGGACAGGGAGGACGGGCCAAAGTACTCCTTCGACTGCGGGTTTAACTACCTCGCAAGCGACAAGCTGCAGGCGGGAGGCACGCTGTCCCGCACCTCCCAGTCGCCCATCGAGATTGCCCTCGGTGGCAGGTACGAGCTGGAACCGGGTGTCTCTCTGACGGCGAAGGCGACCACCGCAGGGCTGTATGCCGTGGCCTGGAGCGTGCTCATCTCGTCGCACCTCACAGCGACCCTCCTGCTGCAGCACCGCACCCACTCCGGCTCCCCTGGCGGCGGCCTCACACTCTCGTACGACAACACAGAGGATGAGGTGGAAGCAGATGACATGGACTGACAGTGCACTCGGAAGAGTCGCAGTAGGAAAGGGTGAAAGGTGTTTTGCCTCGCTAGCCTAGGCATGGGGCGTGGGGGAGGAAATCCCCCCCCACCTGGCAGGCAGATGGGGGTTGTGTGCAAAATAAGTGCCGCGGCTGTTCGAAAGCCATAGAGGTGTGGGGGTGGGGATGTGGGGTGCTTTTGTGTAAAGTGGAATCGAGCCGATACGATGGGATCGGGGGGTGGGTGGGTGACAGTCTGCACAGTTAGTTCTTAACAGCAAATGGGGCTGGGAGGGGGGCCAGAGGGGCGGATGGGGGGCACGCGATACTGCGGTGAGTTGCCTCCCCCCCCCTGTTCGTGCAAAGAGAACGCAAGCCCAAGCCGCCCTCGATTTGACCCCCGAAAAGCGGTGGTGTTTCCGAGGTGGGGCATCCCCTCCGAAAAGGTGTCGTTTGACGTACCGTACGCCTCCCCCTCCCCCCCCCTCCAGACCGTACGCCTCCCCCTCCCCCCCCGCAGCACTTCCCCCCCCTCCAGGTGACTCGACAATCGGCACCAACGCAGAGCCTTACCCGAGCCGCCCGTTAAGTTTCTTGTATGGCTTGTACTAGAAAGCAACGTTCCCTTTTATAAGGCACTCCTATAACCCCCACTCTGACAACCCCCATGTGTGTCCCCACGTCTGTTTCTGTCTCTGTCTCTGCCTCTGCCACCACCTCCTGCATGACTTTCTTCAGTGGATCGTGTGGGGGTGGGGGGTGGGAGGTGTCTGGAAAGCCCAGAGGTGGTGCTCAACTGCACCAACGGCGCATGGAGGGGGTGTGGTGGGATTAGCGGGGGTTGGAAGCCCGAAAGCAAGGGGAAAGGAGCTGGGGTCGGGTCGGGTCGAGTCTGGGGTATGTGGTAATTTCTGTTTTTTTTTGCACCCCACCGTTTTTTTTGCCATTTTTTCTTCTTCCCACCCACGTTCTCTTCTTGTTCTCTTCTTCGTCTTTCCCCAGCTGTTGCCATGTTCATCGTGTTGATGTCCCCTCTTCCCCCCCTTCCCACTTCTCTTGTGGGCAATGGCGAAGCGTTGCGAAGAGAACTTGTTCGGGGCGTCGCAACCACATAACACTACGCACGCACGCGCAGGGGAGGTAGTGGTGCCTGGGTAGCTACACTACGCGGACGCCCCTCAAGCACCTCACGCAACAGCCACTTACAAAACAAGTTGTGTCTCTCTCTCTCTCTCTCCCCCTCCGCACCCCAAATACTCGCCAGCGTGCCGCTGGCGTGCTGCTCTCCCAAAGCTCCAGCCAAAGCAAAGGCTGGTAGCCTGAGGGCGCTTTGCCCCTGTGGGCCAAGCTGTGCCAATGTCGCACGGCGGTGGGTGGTGCGAATTTGGGCAGGGGATAGGGGAAGGGGGGCGGAGGGGGGGGAGCGGCTGGTGGGGCGGGTGGGTCGGGGTGGGGGGGAGCAGCGCAAAAAAAAGGAATGCAGCAACAAAAAAACCACAAAAGATGGAGGTGTGCTCTATGGTTTTTTTTTGCGGTCTGTCGGCCGTCTAGACATTCCGCCCCACTCCCCACACACAAACCACACGCCCCCCCCCCCCTAGGGGGGGTCAAATGCCACCCTTTTACGTGGACAAACACGATTTTTCAAAAAACCGGCGCAGAGGCCCCAAAGCCCCCGTAAGCCCTCCAAACCCCCCCAGATCGGTCCGGAAACCCATCGAACCCCACTTTTCCACCATTCCGGGCACCTCAGGTGCCCGAATTGGGGTACCTAAATTTTGTGCCACCGTTTGGTACCGTACAGTGCCACTGTGTGGGAGGTTGGAAAAGAAAATGCCCCAACACACCACATCTGAGGGTTGCAATGCATGTTGCTTGCCAACCACGTCATCCGGTGGGTGTCAGGCGCTATGTAGGTGGCATTAGCCAGGTCTTCGATGTGTTCTGGCTTGTATATATACCTCCCTGCCACCATGCACCGGGAGGCTGCCTGTAGGTACGGAACAGTCCAGATGGTCGTGTGATTCCTGTGCAGCAGTGCTCCACAACCGGGATGTGTTGACAACGACTGTTGCAACACGAGCTGTACATTCCGGGAACACATGAAGTGCGCTGTCGTGGTACCCATTGTGCCAGAATTGGTAGTTGCTGCGGTCTACTTTGCCTGGCCCAAGAGCACTGGTACTGAACGGTGCAATATGCGTGGCGAGGTGAATACAACGGAAGCGCGCAAAGTCAATACAGCTCTCGGATGGCGGGTGGTGGTGCCACTAGTGTGTGACGTTCACTCGAGGATACAACGCATCACAATGAATCAGCAACCGTGGACCGAGTACAATACGCTCTCTGTGGCTGGTGTGGGGGACAAAGGCAGTGCCTGTGCCGCAGGCAGGGAGGTATATATACAAGCCAGAACACATCGAAGACCTGGCTAATGCCACCTACATAGCGCCTGACACCCACCGGATGACGTGGTTGGCAAGCAACATGCATTGCAACCCTCAGATGTGGTGTGTTGGGGCATTTTCTTTTCCAACCTCCCACACAGTGGCACTGTACGGTACCAAACGGTGGCACAAAATTTAGGTACCCCAATTCGGGCACCTGAGGTGCCCGGAATGGTGGAAAAGTGGGGTTCGATGGGTTTCCGGACCGATCTGGGGGGGTTTGGAGGGTTTACGGGGGCTTTGGGGCCTCTGCGCCGGTTTTTTGAAAAATCGTGTTTGTCACCCCCATTTGACCCCCCCTACCCCCCCCCCCCCTCACGCCTCTTTGCGCCAAGCGAGACGGTAAACTGCGCCATCAGCATTCTTTTCACAACCTTTCCCATTTCATGCAACACCTATGCAGGCACGATGGTGCAGAAGGAGCTCATTGTGGTGGTGGGCGATGCACATGCCGGGCGGGACGAGTGGGTGGAGCGGCACGTGTGGAACGCCAAAGCGGGCAGCGTCGAAGTGGTCCATCTCGAGGGCGGCCGCCGAAGCCTCCACTGGGGATGCAAGCAGCTGCGCGCCGCACTCGCCAAGCCACGCGTCGAGACGGTGATCTTCTGCGACGCCTCAGCGGGCCTGCCGGGCGCACGCACCGCCGCCATCGCTGCATGCCGCGAGGCGCACGCCCCCCTCTTTGCATGGGGTGTGCACATCACACGCGCAGCCGGGCCGCCCTCCCTCGACACCCTCCACACCGCATGGGCACAGGCCTGGCAGCGCGCGAAGCGTGCAACCGCCGAAGCCTTCACCTCACACGCCTCCGAGAAGCAGCACACAGAGGACCACGTGGTGCGCGCCAAGGCCCTGCTCTCCAGCGCCTACAGCCCTGCAGCCTCCGAGCTGAGCCCCGGGAGCCACACCACCCGGGTTGTCCCCCCGGCCATCACCGAGGGGTTCGACCGGCTGACCCGCGCCGCCGGGGTCCGATTCCCCTGCTTCGAGCTGGCGTACGCACCCCCTGGCGCCAGCACTGCGGAATCCGAGGCATCGTGCCGCCCCTCCCCTGTGCAGGGCGTGCCCTTCGACGCCCAGGGCCTCCTCCTCGACGCCTCGGTGCTGGTGCACGGCGGGAGGCTACGCCCAGGCGTGGCGAACCTCATCCACTTCTTCTTCTCCTCCCCGACCTCCACCGCCGCGCCTGCGGCGCGGCGCGTGCTGGTCATCCTCCTCAGCGGCCTGCCCGACCTGCAGAAGGGTTGGTGCGACGACACCGTCACAATGCACAGCGCGGTGCGGCAGCTCTGCTCCACCCTGCGCGGCCTCAACGCGCCCTACCCCATCTACCTCTACACCGCAGCGACGGGTGGCGGTGGTGTAGCGCCTTCGGATGACCCGCCCAGCGTCTGCTCGATAGTCGCATCGCCACCCTCAACCTCATCATCCTCCCGGCCTGCCCTGAAGCTGAACAGGCTGACCGTGTCAGATGTGGCCTACATGCATTATGCCTTCAAGCTGTGCCTGCAGGATGCCTTCGTCGTGAGCAGCACTGCCCTGGTGGGGAACGCCGCGAACCACCTGCAGAAGCTCTGCGGGGCGACGGGGGTGCGCTACCTCGATGCGGACAAGCTCTTCGGCGCGGTGGCGTCGGGCGCGCAGGGCGTGCAGGGGTCGGGCCTGCTGGCCGAGCTGGCTGCGGAGAGCCCTGTCCCCCACGACCCTACCGTACAGGGCTTCGTGCCGCTGCTGGCAGGGCTGGCTGTGGGGCAGGCGGGGGTGGGGGTGGGGGCGGCAGCGGCGACCCCCCTGGCACACTACTACCCGCTGCTGTTTGGGTGCGACCGCAACGTGGGGTTGTGCCACAGCACTGAGGGCGTGAGGGAGCACACAGCGGTGCTGGCCACAGCCGCGCAGCGCAGCATGAGCCTGTGCCTGATCCACGGCCCCGGCACGGATATCCCGGATATCGAGCAGGCGCTGCTGTCGAAGGATGCCGTGCAGCAGCAGCACCAGCAGCAGCACCAGGCCCCTGCAGGTGTGGCAGCCCAGCAGCAGGTGCAGCAGCCCCCAGCCCTCGCGCCGCGGATGCTGGGGAGGGAGTCCACCGGGGTCCAGCTCTTCGGGGAGGTCCAGCTGGGGAAGGGTTCGAAGTTTTTCAAGAAGGGCATGACCTCCGTCACCTCCGTCACCTGCAAGCCGCAGGGCGGCGCCGCCGCACCGGCACCCGTGGTGCTGGTGGCGATGGGGTGCCTCGCTGCGGATGGGGTCAACAGCTATGCCGTGCAGCTGCAGGCGGAGACCGCCGCCGACCCACACCACATCCGCATCACGAGCTACCCCTCCATCACCTGCGACTGCGGGAAGGATGTCCGCCTCCTCCCTGCAGCACAACAGCAGCAGCAACCCACCCTGTCCAGCTTCTGCAGACACGCAGCTGCCTGCGTCGCACACCTCTCCACCGCTGGGGCAGACCTCCCTGACGACGTGTCCCGCGCCCTCACCCGGGCCCACGAGCCGTCCGACATCTTCGACGTCTTCTTCGGGAAGAAGAAGAAGAAGCCCGACGGGCAGCCGGAGCCGGGCGCCGAGCCCCCCGCCAGCCCGGACGACCTCAACCTCGACGCTGTCCCGGGAGAAGCCGCTGCCGCAGCCACCACCACCACCACCGCCGCCGCCGCCGACCCCCCCGCCCCCCCGGGGGCCGCGCCGGAGCAGCAGAAGGCGGAGGGCCTGCAGCAGGGCAGCCTCACCTCAGGCGCGTTCGGCATCTTCAAACGCATCAGGGAGTTCTGCAGCCCGGTGGTGGGGCCCGCGGCTGCCCCGGGGGGGCCTCCTCCGGAGGCTGCTGCTGCTGCTGCTGGGGGTGCTGCGGCACACCCACCGGGAACATCTGGCGATGCGGCTGCGCCGCCTCTGAGTCTGATCGTGGGTCAGCAGCAGCAGCAGCAGGGAGCCCCCACCTCCACCCTGCCTGCCTTCATGCTGGGCCCGCCCGGCCCGAAGGGGCGCGGCGGGAAGTCGAAGAAGCGCGCCCGGGGTGTGGGCGGGCCGGCTGCCCCCAAGCGGCCCCTCTCTGGGTACCTCTTCTTCATGCAGGCGCGGCGTGCCGAGGTTGCCCAGGCACACCCCGGATGCACCGCGCCGGAGATGGCAAAGCTGCTGGGGAAGCAGTGGATGGAGATGGGGCCGGAGGGCAAGGCACCCTTCCTGCAGCAGGCAGACGCGGCGCGCGAGAAGTATAAAGAAGAGATGGCTGTGTTCGAGAGGGAGCACCCGGAGGCGTGCCAGGAGGCGGCAGCTGCGGCGAAGCCTGCGAGGGCTGCGAAGCGGAAGGCTGCTGCCGAGCCTGCCGACCCGGCCCCTGCCCCGCCGCTCAACGAGGAGGACGCATTCCTCGACAAGTTCCAGCGGCAGAGCTCCTGGCAGATTGAGGACGGGCGCTGGGTGCACGCAGGCGACAGCCTCAGCTCGCTGGGGGGCGGCACGGACATGTTTTTCCCCGCGCCCCCTCCCAGGGGGGGCGATGCCGTGGCGGTGCTGCCGGGCGGCGTCGTGATGGGGCCGTCGGGGCTGCCGTTGCCTCCCCAGCAGCAGCAGCAGCGCGGGGGGCATGGCGATGAGATGGCCCCGCCTGCAGGGAAGCGGCGCAGGGGGGGGCAGGCTGCGGCAGCGGCCCCTGTGGGGGTTGGCGGCGGTGGCCATGTGGTGTCCCAGCTGGCTGCGGCTGCGAGGGCTGGAGTGGATCCGTCCGCAAAGGCGAAGAAGAAGAAGAGGGCCAGGGAGGAGGTGCCGCAGCAGGCGGTGCTGGGGGAGGAGGAGGGCGAGGGCATGTCGCTGGACTTCGGGCAGATCGAGCCTCTGGAGGTGCAGCCGCAGAAGCGGCAGCGGAGGGGTGGCGGCGGTGCTCCGGGTGCTGAGGGTGCTGCGGAAGAGGGGGAGAAACTGCAGAGGCAGCAGCGGAGGCGGGCGAAGGCGCCGCCGCCTGTGCCTGTGGCGGAGGCAGCAGCAGCAGCGGCAGCACCGGAGGCGACGACGGTTGTGGTGAGGTCCCCCAAGCGGTCCGCCCTGGCGCGGGGTCTCAGCGACCTGCTCGTCACGCATGGGTCGTCCCTCGGCAACGAGGCAGAAGATCTCTTCTTTGGGAAGGCCCGCAAGAAGTAGCCTTATAGGTTCGGAGTGAATAATGGGGGAGGTGGGGTGGGCGCAGTCCGGTTGTGGAGCCTCTGATGCTAGCCCGTGGCTCTGCCTGTGTCTGTGTGAAGCCCACACTCCCACCGCCGCCACCACCCCCGTGCATCTATTGGCCTGTCGAACCGAAAAGAAGAAGTTTTACCACAACCCCCCCCCCCTATCTGTATTTACCTTGCCCGCCAGCAAGTTTTTTTTGCTCGTCAACGCAAAACGATGCCCCCACCCCTGCGTCATTCCCAAGTTATCCTTTTTTCTCTGTTTTTTGCCCTTTTTCTCTATCTCTCACCCCTTTCACCCCCCCCCACCACACCCCCCCCCCCCCCCACCACACCCCCCCCCCCCACCACACCCCCACCCCACACCCTGCTGCAACGTGATTGCCGTGATGTGTTGTCACCCTTTCTCTTCCCGCCACCCCCGTCCATCAAGCCGCCATCTGCGAGCGGGGCCTGGCTCCCGTCTCAACTCTTGGCAACCCTCCCCCCCCCCCTTTTTTGCATTTTGTTTGAGAGTAGGGCAGAGGGGGGAAAATACGGTCTGTGCCTGGCTGGGGGGTGAGGGGTGGTGAGTGGCTGCGTTCCAACAAACGTGTGGAGGGCAGTGGAAAAATCCGCCGTCAGATTTAGCTCGGGGTGTATCCTGCAGTAAACAGAACTCGCTTACGGAGAGAGGGTGGGGGGGGGGGGGGGGGGGCACTGATGTCTGCGGCACACCCGTCTCCATCTGACGAGGTGCACCGCAGCCGGTGAAGTTACTCCCCCTGTATATTTTTCAGCTCCCGATTGTTTTCACCAGATCTCGGGCACACCACCCCCCCTGCATACAGGAAGGAGGGGGAGGGCGGGTCTATGATATTCTGTTTATTATCTGCTTTCACTATCTCATCCCCCCCCCCCCCCACCCCCCCGAGCACACTACTTTGGATAGTTTCGTATCTGTCGACCGAACAGTAACGCAAGAGGGACATGCGGAGGAGGGGGAGGGGGAGGACAAAACGAAAGCTTCAGACACACCAGACGCCAAAAAAAAATACTGAGACCACCGGCTGAAATGAAAAGGTGGCATTGTCAGGCCCTGTTGATTCCCCGGAGATCTGTTGGAATCCTCTCAGGATACTCTTCAGAGTATCCAGGGAGGAAAAATCTGGCAGAAAACCCCCTCTGGCTTGCTGCCCCAACCCCTTGCTGCGCGCAGTGGGGGCATTCGCTCCAACAGACTGTGTCAGTTCGGCACCTGTGTTGTGAGGCACTCTGAGGCACGCCTTACATTTCTGCACTTCTGAGCGAAGACCCCCAGTGTGTGTGGTGTGTGTGCGTGGTATGACCCCCCCGGCGACAATGCTGTGCCACAGTCACCCCAACCTGTTGCGGGTGGACCTCCCCCTTCTCCCATTGTGTCCTCAGTGTGCGACTGGCCACATCCCAGTCACACTCACCCTTATTCGAAAAACATTGAACCTGCAAAGCAAGCCATGCTTGGGAGAGGGTGGGGATGGGGGTAGGGGTGGGGGAGGGGTGCAGGTGTCCCTGCCCTGGTGGTTGCGTCGTCGTTCCGCTGGGCACGCCGGAGTGTGCCACTGCCCACACGCCCTCCGAGCCCCCTGAGAATATGATGTGCTGTGATGGCATTGTGGCGGCGTGCTTCAAAAGTGTGATTCATCACTACCACCACCACCACCACCACCTTCAATGCGGCAGACACACGCCCCCCTCGCCTTCCGACAAGAGGGGATTCGAGGCTGAGGAACTCACAATGGCAGAGTTCGTTCCGTATGTCCCGCCGGTCAGCACCGCGATGCACGGCCAGCTGGCGATGGTGTTTATGGTGATCGGGTTCAGTCTGATGGCATACTTCTTTGCAGCGCGGTCAGCAAGCAAAACGCCGAATGTGTTCCAGGAGCTTGCAGTCGCGCTGATCAGCTCTCTGTTCATGGGCATTGGTATGCACAGTCTGGGCAGGGCGGAGGGGTCGCCGCACACTTCATCACAGTTCGCTTCGGTGGCAACTCACCCCACAAAAAATGCTGTATCCATGTGTGTGTGTGTGGTGCATGTGTGTTCCAGTCAGAGGGGATCTCAATATGCGCCCACCCCACCCCACCTCCCCCCATCCACAGGTGTGCTGTTCACCTTCCTGACCGTCGGCCTCTGGGTTTGAGGGAAGGGCTGTTTCGCATGGGTTGCATTTGCCGGCTAACCCCCTCACCCCCCCACCCCCCCACCCCCGCCTCCCAAAGCAAACCGTGCAAGAATAAAAGGGCTGTGTGTGTATGTGTGTTTTTTTTGCAGTGCAGGTGTCGTGACACAGCAGGGGGGCGGTGCTCAGGTGTGTTGTTCCACACCGCTACAAAAAAGGTGTTTCACGTGTGTGTGTGTGCACGCGTTGCCCAGACACTGTTTTGGCTGGGCCGGAGCCCAGCCCCCCGTGAGTTGTGCCTCTCCAGGCCACTGTTCGTGTGTGACTGCGCGGTTGCAGTTGGGTGATGGCCGTCCGAAGGACTGACAAGTAGATAGCAAATTGTGTTTCGCAAATGGCAAAGAACGTAGGCAGCCGGGTCTCTCGGTGTGGGCAAACTGAAATAGTTGAGGGAGGGGATGGAGGGTGCTGAAGGAGGGCGACACTATGCAGTGGGGTGGGTGCCCTTCGCCCCCCACCCTGCGTTCAGCTGCTGCTGCGTGTGTGGGTGCGTGTCAAAAAAAAACTGTGCCACTTTACAACCAGTTTTGTGAGGCACACACACACACCCACAGCTTTGTGAGGCAAAATCGCCTTTTCCCTCACTTCCACAGCAGTGGATTTTTTTTTTCGCCGTGTCTTTTTTTCCCGCAGCAGTGTTGCCCTGTGTGCACCCACCCCCTCCCCCTCAGTGTCTCTCTCACCCCCCCCCCCCCCTTTGAAGTGAGTCCAGCCAAGCACCTGTACCCCCCTTCTACCCCTCCCCCCCCGTCACCACCGCGGGCTGGGACACACGCGGGCAAAGAACCAGGTCGACATGTTGCTTAACCCTAACCGGGGGGGGTGTGTGGCGGGGCGGGGCAGAGCGGAGAGGCGTTTGTGATTTTTCTTGGGGCGGTCGGAGGTGGGGGGGGGGGGGGGGGCAAAACCGTGCCAAATGGACCTAAAAAAGGGGGAGGGGGCTCAGGAGGGAGTGTGATAGGGGGGTGGGGCGGGGTGCCCAGTGGGTATCCGTTCCCCCCCTCCCCCGATCTACACCCTTGTTGCAGGGTGAATGTCGCGGGTGGGCCAGGGGGGGGAAGGGAGGGGTCGATTGTGACCTGTGGTGCAGTGTGCCGCCTCTTATCTCACCGTCCCCAGCTCTCCCCCCCCCCCCCCCTCCCCCCACCAACTAACGCACGCTGAGCGCACACAACGAAGCCGGAAAAAGACAGTTTGCATTGCAAAAGAAGACCGCAAAGCAACGCAAGGGATGTTGGAAACCCCCCCCACCCTCCACCCCCCAACCCCCTCTTGGCATCCAATGCATGCGGCTTCTCTCCCAGCCTATTTCCAGAGTGGAGTACCATAAAATGCTTCTGTCAAACCTATCAAGGCGCATAAATAGAGAGAGGTACGGCGGAAGGGGGGTCAGCTCAGCTGTCGCCCTGCGCCGATGTGCCTTCAGAGGTTGGGGTGGGGACGGGTGGGCCGCAACCCCCGGGTCGCGTGAGTGACGCGGGTGGCCGGCACCAGGGTTTTTGGGGGGAAAGACGCAGCTGCTTGGGTGGGGTGGGGGTGGGGACGCCGACGCCGACACGACGCATTGCCGCTGTGCCTTTGAGGGGTCGCTCACCCGACGCCTTGCACATGACGGTGGGGGGGTGGGGCGCGAGGGGCTGGGTGGGTAACGCAGCACCACGACGCCATTTCCGACGGGACGACGCCAGCACAGCGCTACACCGGGGGGTCAGCTCAGCTGACGCCCTGCGCCAACGTGCTCGACGGGCCTCCTCTGTGAAGCGCCATGAGATGCTGCCCTCACTGCCCACCAGGGGTCGCTCACCCGACGCCTCAGGTGGCCAGGGGCAGGGGCAGGGGGGGCTCACGCATGAAGTGCCGGGCAGGGTGGGTTGGGTTCCGACAGGACGATGCCCATCGCAGCGCTACACGGGGGTCAGCTCAGCTGACGCCCTGCGCCGATGTGTACTGGTGGGGGATGCTTAGGTGTTCCTAGGAGAGGGTTGGGTCGGTAGGGTCGGCAGTTTGCCGTGTCGGGTTAATTTGTCAAACGGGATTGACGCGTGAAGTCCCCCGGTCCACCCCAGCAGTGCAGTCCTCGTCAGCATCCGCCCTGTGTGTCCCTGGCCCTCCCTGCCAGCTTGCCCGGTCCTTCTCCCTCCCTGTTGCCCAGTCGTCATACGTCCCCATTTGGCGGTGCCCCAGCCTTGCCCTAGTTTCGAAGGCGTGTGCTGTGACACAGAAACCAGCCAGGGTCCAACTTGTGCCCCAGCCCCCCCTTCTCTTCATATCACTCAGGTTGGTATTGATGAGAAAGCTTGAGGCTTCCATGTTGTCCGCATCGTCCTCTGCCCTCCGGTGGCAGCAGTTCCGCTTGCTGCCCTCCATCTGTGGAGGGTATTATGACTAATGTAATGCAAGGCGATACAGGCCAGGTCTTATTACAATGAGGGAGGGTGGGGACTTCTCCAGGTGCCGACGATTACTGGCATGTACCGATTAAGATTAACGAAGACCCCCAATACAATGTTAATGGTAGGTCTCAGCACGCCTGAAGTGCATCCATGTGTGCAGTCAGCGGTGCACAGCCTGGGGTGGTTAGGGAGAGACGGTGCTCCGAGGGGTCGCTCACCCGACGCCTGCGGATGCATGCAGTGTGGGTGGGGCTGCCAGAGGCTGGCTGGGTGGGAGGGGCGATGCCGGCACAGCGCTCTCGAGGGGGTCAGCTCAGCTGTCGCCCTGCGCCGATGTGCCTTCAGGGGTTGGGGTGGGGACGGGTGGGCCACAACCCCCGGGTCGCGTGAGTGACGCGGGTGGCCGGCACCAGGGTTTTTGGGGGGAAAGACGCAGCTGCTTGGGTGGGGTGAGGGTGGGGACGCCGACGCCGACACGACGCATTGCCGCTGTGCCTTTGAGGGGTCGCTCACCCGACGCCTTGCACATGACGGTGGGGGGGTGGGGCGCGAGGGGTTGGGTGGGGAACGCAGCAGAGCACAGCTTTGTGGGGTGGTATTTGGCTGGATCCTAAGGACGGCCATGCCTGAGTACATCAGCAGCAAAGTCACTCAAGTGCCTATGGCGGCAAGGTCTACGGTTGGGTCATAACTAAGGTAAGGTCAGCTGGTGGGGAACTAAGGTAAGGGTGCACCACCTCCAGGTGTACCACCGGGTGGCGTATTACACACGGTTGGGTGGTCCCTACCCCCTGGGTTGTATCGCGTGCAGGTGTCTCGCTTGGCCTGTGTGTTGCTTCGCTCGTGGTTCGCATTCCAGCAAAGGCTCGCCTCGGCGAGGGTGACAAGAGAACCCCGCTCTGTTCTTGCTTCACCACAACCTGCAGAGAGGGCCAGCGTGGTTCGTGGGGGGCCTTCGGCGCGGTAGGGTTGCGCCTGCCCTTTGTCTGCCCTTCCGCCACTGCCAACCGTGCCTCCTTGTTCCAGCAGCCATTGGAAGCAGTTGGCCAGGCGCACACCGGTGCGCCCTTCACCCACTGCGCAGGCCCTGTGTCCTCTGCTGCTCTGATAACTTCTTTCTGGGTGGCGCCCAGCATTGCCGCGGCAAGGCTAAACTCGGTCCAAGGGGCCCGTGCAGGGGCAACACCCAGCTATTTGCAGAAGCGTTGCAGACACGACTCTGTGGTCTGCACGCACATTCAGGGCCGGTCTGTATAACCTGGCAGGTGCTCCCCGTGGCCTGTCGGGTTCTTATCCGTCTTCCCAGCACAGCGGTCCTTTGTTGCTGCTATTTGCTACGACACTTACCTACCCTCCCCTGCTTCCTGCTGCCCCCCGTTCTTGTCCACCCAGCTTGCAGCTGAGCCACAGCTTCTGCCGCCTGCACCCCTGTCCTGGCATTGAGCGTGCTGGGATGAGACCACTCTGTCGTCGTCGTTAACCTCCGCAGTCGTTGTCGTTCAGATGTTGCTTTTGCCGTATCACGCCTCCCCTTGGATGTCTGTCCAGTACCCCCAGGTTTGCAGCAAGGCAGTGTGCACCTTGGGGTCCCAGTGCCTGTGTCAAGTGCGCCTCGATCTTCACTTCATTGCGGGTTCTTCTCCCGGTTATACTACGTCGTCCGGTTTGTCATAGCGTCGCATAAATACGGTCACATGGGTCACATAACTACACATAATTCGCATCAGTTTCACATCAGGGTGTCGGTTTTTGGGTAAGTGAGCTGCCGTCGAACAGGTTTCTGCAAAACTCGACGCTTCTGTGGATACAAGAATCACCGTTTGAGCCGTCCTAAGTTGACGTGGCCGACGTGCCTACCGGCCAACTGGCCCAGGTCCATTCTCTCATGTGGGGTTGACACCACCCCGTTGCTGCCTTCACATCCGCGTCGCCAGATCCCGCCGTCTTCCCGGCAGCCGTGGTGCGGGCCCTCCGTACTCCTCTCAGGCACCACGGGATGCCACCCGCACTGTATCCTGAGCGGGCAGGTCGTAGGGTGCTACTGCAGGACCAGCAGAATCACCCTGCACCTCTCTCTCTCTCTGCCGTATTGCTTTGCACCATACGCATCGCTTCCCATTTGTTGCGCTTGCTGCGCCCGCAGCACCTGCACTGGCGGAGAACACGTGCACCTGCCTCTGTGCCTTCACCGTGTGCTCAGTGTCATGCAGCACATATCCTGGCACGGTCCTCGCCCAAGTTAAGCAAGAGGTCTGCATGCCTGCATTACTCATTGGCCACATCCTTCCATGCCATGGTAGCTGATGTGGTACTATGCGACAGCTGCCGAGCTGAAGCCCCACTCTGCTGACTAGCGACATCACACGCGCTGCTCCCCACAATGGGAGGTCCTTGCTCTTGTCTAACCGAACCTGACCTGCCTGTTCTGCAAGCAGCACAAGGCCAGCCTGCAGGCCCTCTCCTGTGGCTGCACGGGGCGTGCAGTCCGCACATGGCGGACATACCTCGGTGTCTGCTTCGTTACGGAAGGGCGCCCGATGGTGTCAGGAAGTGTGTCCCGTCTGTCGACATCCTTGCGGCAATGTCCTGCACACCCACAGGTCTCCTGGTTGTGTTGATGCAGTGCGCGGTCCGAAGCAACAGCATATCGACTGAGTGAGGTGCATTCACCTTGTTGTTGTTGTTGCTGCGTCTTGTTCCGGAAGGGCATCCGTTGTGCCCACCCGTGTGTCCTCGCGCGTGCATTCCTCAGCATCGCGGCAGCTGGAAGATGTGCCCCTGCGTACTGCTACAGCTGTTGCTGCATCTCCGCCAGCGACCGTCAACACCTGCAGGCCTTCGCCACCACCCCTGTCGGTGCTGTGTGCGTCGAGCACCTCCCACCTCGACAATGTCAGGTGCCTCGGTTGCTCTCGCTGCACGGCTCCACGCGTCCCCGTGTCCCGAAAGTTGTCGGCATGTCCCCCCTTCTTCCAACGACATCACGCAGCAACGTCCAATCCCTGCCTGCCTGCCTGGTGTCAGGATCCGTTAGCCGCACCACTGAGTTTGCCGATCGTGTGTGTAATTACATCCGTCGCCCCTCTCCAGAGTATTGTCCACTCGGCACGGTTTGACGAACTCATGTCCATCTGTGGTGACATTTATGTCATCTCCCAGTGTGTACCAGGGTGGGCACCTGGGCCCTCAGAGATATAGGCATGCTTTGCCTGTTCCAAGGACACAGAGTGGTGCGCTTGCTGTGATCCGGCTGGTTTGCTGGCCTGCTGCCAAGTGTCACCGTCAGCTTCCAGAAATGTTCACACTGCACCCTCACCAGATGCCGGTGCATGTCCTGGCCCTGCAGCACCTCCAAACCGTAATGTCTCTTCCATCCTGTCCTTCGCAGCCTTTGCCACCACGGCTCTTCTCCCGGGGCCTGCGCCTATGCGATATGCTGCGCTCCGTCTTCCGCGTCACTACTCACAGGTGTTCAGTCCCCTGCAGCCACTGTCCATGCGCCCTGCTGAGCTCCACTGCCCCTGGCACTGGTGCCACTCTTTGCTGCGTGTCCTTTTCGCACTTCAGCACTGCTCGCTTATGGAGCCGTGTGCCTGTTCTGTTATTCGTCAGACAGCCGCCCCCTCCCAGCCACAGGGCGGGTGCTTCACAAATTGTGCCTGGCATCATCAACCGCGTCAACTGCGCGTCTCAGTGTCGAGGATCGTGGCAAGTCTCCACGAAGTTCGCCTTCTTGTAAGCTGTCACGTCTGCCTCAGTGCTCGACACGAAGGCACAACCATGTTCATCACTGCTGTCGCATGTGGACGTACTGCGCATGGCTAGGTGCCACGCAGGTGCACGAACTGCCAAAGACGGGTCCACATTGGCTGTCACCATCCTGCCAGAAGCTGGCAATCTGCAGTTGCTACCTGCAACAGACAGCTTTGACCGATTTGAACGATTCTTGGCTGTGCTTCCATGCCCGGGCTGCTTCCACCCCTGGCTTTGGCACGCGCACAAGGACGGGGTCCCGCACACGGCAGAGCACATCGCAGTCCCACTCAGCCCATATTGTACGCTGTCGCCACGTTCCTCAGCGTTTCAGGGTCGCCGGCTCTTGAGCCCCTCGACCCACGGTAGTGTTTGGCGTCCCTCATGCACGTGGCTACCAACGCTTCTTCACCACAGAACCTTCCAACACCGGTCGTTATCCAGGGTACCCGTTGCCAGCACGCTAGGACCAGGTTAACATATGTGGCTGATCAACCCCTACAGTGCTATCAGCTCGCTTCTCGTGTACTCATGAACATTCTGCTGGGGGACGTCCGCTCCTGGATCTTGGCAGGGCTAGCTGTACGTGGTGAGTTCGGTAACACATCGCATGATTGGACGCACCACCCCACTGCTGCCTCTTGCTGGTGGACACCACTTCCGCAGCATGCATGCAAGGCCACAATCGCCCCGACCCTTGGTACTTCCGCCTGGCGTGGGTCTCTCCTCTTCCTAGTGGACTGCACTGACACCACCCGTAATCACCCGGCCTCCTCTTCATGGTATCGTTATAACGTCTGCCACACCCGACGGCTTCTGTGGCTGGGCTCCTTCGTCAACCTTGCATGCATTCCAGAAATGTGTAAAAGGCCACCACCGCTACCATTGTCGACCAGTTGCCAGCCGTCGGTCGCTTCCCCGACAACCTGGAACTGGCATGGCAGTTGGTAAAGCCATCTCACCACCCCGTTCCCGCACATGAGCGCATCCGTACTCTGCTGCTGTGTTACGCAAGACGACCGGCCTCATGTTACCAGCTTCCAGCGTACATTCAATCCCCCTGTCTGCCCACTCGGTCACCATAGCAGCGCCACCCAGCCGATCTGAACTGCCCAGCACCGTGGTGACTGCCTTGGTTGGCGTGGCGCTTTTGTCACAGCGCTTTGTGACGGGCGTCATCAGGACCCATAGTGGACATCGCGTAGAGGCGGCCGTATCAGGGACACGCAACAGCACATTGTACCAGGAACAGGGGCGCATCGCTTCGTGTGAACCCTCGTAATCCGCTGCGTTGTTAGGAGCTGGCCCCTTGCACAGTACTCTGCACCGTAGCCGCCACCGCTGCCCACACCGTTGGGGAAGTGGATCCTGCACAAGGCCGTCACCCCTGCTGGCTGCTCGGCAGCGAAGTCTCGTCGTGCGACGCCCCAATGATGGACGTCCACTCGGGAGGGCCATCCCCGCCAGCCCTTCATGAAGGTGGGACCTGCTTTCACACCTGGCTGCTTCTCGCAGAGCTGGTCGCCGCACGTTGGTGTGTCCTGCCTCAGCACAGGGGGGGTTCGCCACTCTTTGTCGAAAGGCGCCGCAAATGCGCGTCACGATTGAAAAAAAATTCCCCGCATGCCGCTAGCTGCTGCACTCCCACAGGCATACCACACTCCCCCGTATACCGGTGCGGACAGGCTTCATGACGCTCCCTGCCCACCAGTCCAGTAGCCTGCTTGCCTCTGCTGTGGGCGGTGATCTGACTCGGGCACCATTCAGGCACCACCCGCCAGGTTTCATCCTGCCTGCCAGCCTCAGAGAGGAGGTGCGACGCGTGGCACCGCTTCAGTTGCATCTTGCATCGGCACTCAGGGGCTCAGGTGGCTGCGTGTCGTGCTTTTCTGAAGATGTACCTTGTAGCGGTACGTGTTGTTGTACACAATCGGTCTAGACTTACTTCCCAACGCCCGACAGACGAACGCCAACACCGCTATATTTCAAACATGTATCACCTCGTCACTTGAATAGTGTCCGCAGTGGTGTGGGAGGCTGTGCTGAGCCAGTGTCTTCCACATTTAACTCACCCCTTCTCGCAAGGCACAGTTGAGGGAGGGGTGCAGTCAGCTGTTGCAAGACGGGTGGTGATGGTTTGCGGGTTTTCAGGTTTATAAAGTTGCACCCCCTTGGTGTGGCCTGAACCGTTCCCGTTCCTCAGGGGCATTCTCTCCGTGCTCGAGTGTGCAGCGGAGGGTTTCTGGCTGGACACTTCTCAAATGCAGCCCCGGTTTCGCTTCTCCCTTCAAGGGGAGGCAGCCAAAGACGGGCACTGGTGTCCCACCCCCACGGAAACATGTGATGGAATGGGGAATGCGCAACCCCCTCCCGGAAGAGGTTCCCGGCACCACTCCTGTGGGATCCCCATCGCGGAGCCCACAAACCAGCAACCCGCAAACCCGCAGAGTCCATCAAAGGGAAGGGGAGGGCCGTGCATGAGAAGAGTGCCGGTCACCAGGCCCTCGTCATTACAAAAGCTGTGAAAGGCCTCGACGATTTGCACAAACCTGCCCCAGAGCATAACATAAGAGGCTGAACAAAGCCAACGAACAGGAACAGGGTTGCACCTCCGTGCTGCCCTGTCCCCCGCTCCCTGTGCTCAGCCTCCCGCCGCACAGGAGGCGCACCCCATACCTGTGATCACAGGAGCGTAGGGCACGCGTCGGGCCAACTGCCGCCCATTCCTTCCTGCCTCCACCTCGTACCAACCGCCTCCACTCTCCTTCAGCCGCTATCCGCTCAACAGCCTAGGGCCCAGGGTCCTGTGTAGGTGGGGAGAGCAGGGTGTCCCCGGCGAAGCCCTCATCCCAACAGGCCCGATCCAGGGGTCCAGTTCAACGGGGTTGTGCCCCGATTCCCAGCAGCTCACCCGTGACAGGTGCTGCTTCGGGGTTCTGCCGAGCCGTGGTCATTGCCGAATATCGCATATTTTGTCCGTCCCTTTCCTGTCTGGCAGGGCCGTGCGTTTATTTGCCCGCCCCCCAACCAAGTCGTGGCTGGTCGCTTCCCCTCTCTAAGGCTGTTCGGCTCCGTCTTCGTCTCGCCGGGGACACCAGGGTGCAGAGGCCATGCACATGGTGCCCCGACAGAGTCAGGGGGGGCGTGGATGCGCGTCACCTGGTACTCCCAGGGTGCCGCGTCCGTCAAGTTCAAGAAATTCGACAGTGTTTACTCGCCGCCCGGGTCTCCGAGTGTGGCGTGCCGGGTAGTGATCTGTGCGGGTTCGGAATTCTCACGTTTTGCCGACCTATATGTAACGGCGTTTCATATTATGAACCTTCCTGGCACCGCATACGACGATAGCCCCGCCGTGGCGGGGCTGCGCCTGGCTCCCATGCAAGGGCAGTTCGGTGATTTCGTCGCAGCGCCTCACAGCGGACTGTTCCTTGCATTGTCGCTGCGAAGGGGCGAGACCCCAAATCAAGCAACAGCCGTAGCAAGCCAACGCAGAGTAGCATCAAGGACGAGGCCGATTTATGCCAGTTTACGTAGTTCATAATTGGCGAAGCTTTCTTAGCCCACACACGGGGGCCCTCGCTACCAGGTGTGACTGAGTGATAAAAAGTGAGTCACGGCTCCCTTCCCCCCACTGACTGACGAGCTGTGACTGGTAGCGAGGGCCCCCCACGAATCGTAAAAGGATGGAGTGATTCCGATGACCCTGCGGCATTTATGCGTGTCTCGCTATATCGTGTTCACATGTGCTGCACACTCACATCAAAGCAGCAAGCTATTGAGTGGTGGGATCATCAATGCATCAAGTAATAGAATAGGGAAAAGGGATTGCTGGTGCCCCCGATTACCCCCTATTTCACTACGCACGAAGTACGCAAATTAGGGGGGGGGTCTCGTTTTTGGTCCCCCCCCCCCAGTTTTTTTTGGTACCCCTTTCTGTGTGGCTACTGAGACAGGACTGGAGGCACTGTGCTGACCGAGACAGAAAAATATTGCCAGAACTCACCTCCGGGAGCCACGTAGCACCGCCACAACACCGCATCATCCCACACAGACGTCATGAACACTGTGTAAGGATTTTACGCATGTTCCCTTACGTGGGAACAATGTCAGGTGAACAGGAGTCGCTGTTCACCATCGTAGCCTCTGTGCAGGGGTTGCGATGCCTCGCGGGGACCATTAGTGAATGTGTCTCCCGCGAGAAGGTGCTGGGGCTGCTGGATGAGGTGGGGTTGCAGCCGGCCGGCGAGTGCCTGGAGCAAGGTTCTCAGAGGGGCCCGGCCCCAAGTACCTTTTTTTGGGCCCCTGGTACTTGGTCCTGTACCCCCCCCTTACGCTGCACATGTGGAACGTATGGATTTCCATACGTTATTTATTTTGTATTTTTTTTTGGTAAAACACACCCCGTGTGGTAGAGAAAATACGGCAAGAGTCTCGGTGGGTCGGAAGAGCAGATGGTTCCCGCAACAGCTCCCGGGGAGCGGCGGGTATTTCGCATAGGATGCCGGATGTGTGAACACGTTTGTGCGGTTTGCCCTGTGTTGTGTGAACATATGTGTATGTGTGTGTGTATGCTCCACCCAACCCGACACATTTTCTGTACTTCAGACAGGTAAGGTCACTCGACACGCGGGGGGGGGGGGGTTTTTGTTGTGTGTTTTTTCTGCCAGCCGACATCACTAGCGCCAGCGAGAAAAAAAAACGCGTGACGAGTGACGGGTTGAGGTGGAAGCGATCAATGCAAAAATCATCTGAAAGGAAGACTCGAGAGACTGCTGCTGTATTTTGACCCACATGTGGAATCCATACGTACCCCATAGGTGAAATCCATACGTACTCCATACGTGTTTTTTTTCCAGGGGGGTATCAGGTGTAGGATGAGTCCTCCGGGCATCCGCCCCTTTTTCCGGTTTTTTCCCAGCCAAAACCCGGTTTTGTTTCCAGCTAAAAATCGGTTTTTTTCCAGCCAAGAGCCAGACGTCCACTACCGTGGCCTCCGGCGGCTGGGGGGCTCCGCCCCCCAGACCCCCCTGTGGCGGATATCTCGTACCCAAGTCCTTCGATTCCCATCAGGTCAGGGAATCCAACAGCTCCAGTAACCTCAGGAGGACGCAGCCAACTCACACAGAATCTGTACGCCCACAATGAACAGATGTTCACTACCGTGGCCTCCGGCGGCTGGGGGGCTCCGCCCCCCAGACCCCCCGTGTAGCGTGTCTCTGCCCGTCTAGTAACCGCAGCAAGTCCTTGGGCTGTTTCAGCTGTGGCATATCAAGGGGTATCGTCGGAATAACGGTCCCGAAAGCCGTTTTCTGGGGGTTTCCTCCAGCACCCGAGGATGGCGCGAGCGGGAGGACTCGTGGAAGGAACCCATTTGGGACAAGACCAAGGGCCCCACGCTGGGGGGGAGGGACATTGGGTGCCATTTTTGGCTGGAAAAAAGCGGGGATGAATCGGGGATTTTTGGCTGGGAAGATCGGGGATTAAAAATACACCTGGTGGGTGGTTTCCCCCAGGGTGCCCTCCCCCTTCTACAGCCAAGCAGGGCGCAGTCGGGGTGTTCAGTACGCACGACCGAGTTGG
This sequence comes from Rhynchopus euleeides, assembly GCA_963210315.1. Lineage (NCBI taxonomy): Eukaryota > Euglenozoa > Diplonemea > Diplonemida > Diplonemidae > Rhynchopus > Rhynchopus euleeides. The sequence goes on from OY723257.1 coordinate 2,048,546, forward strand.
CCGGACGAGGGCGACGGATGCTTCCGATCTCCCCCATTTATTTTTTTGTAAGAAACGTACGTATGGATTTCCCACAGGTAATTAATTCAGGCGCACCCGGGCTGCGTAAGCGGTGCCTGTACCAAGCCCCAAAAAAAGGGGCCGGCCCCACGGCCCTTTTGGTACAGTACCATGGTTTTTGGTACAGTACCTGGTACTGTACCATGGTACTTCAGCCTGTGTACCATGGTACAGTCCCAGGTACTGTACCAAGTACCAGGTACATGTACCTGGGCCGGGGTGGTCCGAAAATCCGAATTTTTTTGAAAGGCCAAATCTGGCTCTGTGGGTGTGCATATGTCCCAAAAATGTGATCCCGGGCATTTTTGGGCACATTCGCGACATTTTCCCCAAAAAATGTCGCCAAATGGGTGGACCATTTTTGGATCCTATTCACCATGGGGCCGGCCCCATTGGGCCCATGGGCCGGGCCCCTCTGAGAACCTTGCCTGGAGGTGCATCTGCTGAGGGGCGGCGATGTGACCTCGGCGGACATGCGGCCTCTCCCGGAGGGGCTGTGGCACAGCGTGGACGCTGGTTCAGCGTTGTTCGTTCTGGCCAAGGCGGAGACAGCGCCTGCTTCCCGCCTGGATGTGCGTGAGTGGGTCGACACCGCCATGCAGTGCCACGGACCCTGCGAACACCGTGAAGCTGGGCCACTTCACTGCCCAGTACAGGATCAACGGATAAGAAGACGGTCTGGTCCCTGTCAGAGCTGCACGCCTCGAGCATCGCATCGTTCCTAGCCACAGAGAAGAGGTCTAAGTCCGTGTCGTTTTCTTGTACCAACCAACAGAGTTGCAAAGACGACTGGGGAAGCGGGTACCGAGTAAAAAAATAGCCCACTGCGTCGAAACCCGCACCAAAGACTGCAGCACCTGCAGCGCCTGCACCCGTCCTGACCCCGGAGCAGCAGGACCTGCTTGAGTTTGGGGGAGGCGGGGCTCTGGCTGGGGCTGGTAAAGGGGACCAAAAAAGGGGACCCCCCCCCCCCCCGATTTCACTACGCACAAAGTACGCAATTTAGGGGGTGTCGGGGGCACCAAATTGCGCTTTCTCTTTGGAGGCCGAGTTTTATGGTGGTCGTACGTAGTTACTTAGTAAAACCTATCCCTGCATTGCACAGTTCAAGTGTGCAGTCAGCGGTGCACAGCCTGGGGTGGTTAGGGGTCTCCAGCCGAGACGGTGCTCCGAGGGGTCGCTCACCCGACGCCTCCGGATGCATGCAGTGCGGGTGGGGCTGCCAGAGACTGGCTGGGTGGGTGGGGCGATGCCGGCACAGCGCTCTCGAGGGGGTCAGCTCAGCTGTCGCCCTGCGCCGATGTGCCTTCAGGGGTTGGGTGGGGACGGGTGGGCCGCAACCCCCGGGTCGCGTGAGTGACGCGGGTGGCCGGCACCAGGGTTTTTGGGGGGAAAGACGCAGCTGCTTGGGTGGGGTGAGGGTGGGGACGCCGACGCCGACACGACGCATTGCCGCTGTGCCTTTGAGGGGTCGCTCACCCGACGCCTTGCACATGACGGTGGGGGGGTGGGGCGCGAGGGGTTGGGTGGGGAACGCAGCAGAGCACAGCTTTGTGGGGTGGTATTTGGCTGGATCCTAAGGACGGCCATGCCTGAGTACATCAGCAGCAAAGTCACTCAAGTGCCTATGGCGGTAGGGTCTACGGTTGGGTCATAACTAAGGTAAGGTCAGCTGGTGGGGAACTAAGGTAAGGGTGCACCACCTCCAGGTGTACCACCGGGTGGCGTATTACACACGGTTGGGTGGTCCCTACCCCCTGGGTTGTATCGCGTGCAGGTGTCTCGCTTGGCCTGTGTGTTGCTTCGCTCGTGGTTCGCATTCCAGCAAAGGCTCGCCTCGGCGAGGGTGACAAGAGAACCCCGCTCTGTTCTTGCTTCACCACAACCTGCAGAGAGGCCCAGCGTGGTTCGTGGGGGGCCTTCGGCGCGGTAGGGTTGCGCCTGCCCTTTGTCTGCCCTTCCGCCAATGCCAACCGTGCCTCTTTGTTCCAGCAGCCATCGGAAGCAGTTGGCCAGGCGCACACCGGTGCGCCCTTCACCCGCTGCGCAGGCCCTGTGTCCTCTGCTGCTCTGATAACTTCTTTCTGGGTGGCGCCCAGCATCGCCGCGGCAAGGCTAAACTCGGTCCAAGGGGCCCGTGCAGGGGCAACACCCAGCGGTCTTTGCCTTTGCCTCTCCGCATAATTGAGTGCTGAAGAGACCTTCGGGATTGCGAGCATCGCCTCCTGTTGGGCCAACTCAGCCCATTTTCACAGCACCTTTCTCTGAAGAAGGGGCCCGAGCTGACTGGCAGAGAACCCCTCAATGACCACGCCATCAAAGCCATTCGCGTGCCCACGGCAGTGTGTCCCCGGTTGGCATGATCAAAACGCAGGTTCCAACGTTGTGGCGAGGACAGCGCCGCGGACGGAACCTCGTGCCAGAATATGTGGACACCCTGGGTGCCTGCCTGCCTGCTGTAGAGCACCCTGCCCTGTTCGTACCCCCCAGGGGTGGTAGTCGATGCAGAGTCTCAATGCGACACATGGGGCCCTCCGCGCTCTGGCACAAGTGGCTGTTGGGAAGCCAGATGGATTCTCCTGACGGTGCCGCCCTGCCTCGTGCACATGCAGACAACCAATGCCCTGCCAGAGGCACTGGGGGTCGCGCAGCCAGCGTCGCCGCCCCACTGGCGGTACCGATGTTGGTGAGCACTACATCGGCAGGCCACGCCACCATGCCCAACTGTGCATCGCTGTGCTTCTGCAGCAGCGATGCGAGCGGTGCTGTCAGGCTGAGGCTCCAATCAGCGATGGATACCACCACCCTGCCAACTGAGAGGCCATGCACACGTGGCCTGGGGCATTGCCGCCCTCCTGCGGTGCTCATGGGCCAGGCGGGCCTGGACGATTGCAAACACCCGAAGCAGGGGGAAGCGAACACCTGATGGTGTCGCACAGCACGCACCAGCGTCAGCCTGGTTGTGACCATCCAGGTGCTGCACACCACGAGGGATGATCGCTCGCGCCTTCGGGAGTTACCGAACAAGGCTGTCAGCCCCCGCGGCTCAGGAGCCGGAGGGATTCCTCCAAAGTCGGAGCACCTGCACAATTTGTCGATTCGCCCACCGGAGCACCTAATTGCGGGTGGCGAATCAAGGATTTTGGCACCTGGGCCACACCGGGTGCAATATAGACACCCTCCGGAGGGGCTGATAGCCTGCTCTGAAGCTGCAGCTTGCACCGCCACCATCGCACCTACCCGTGTTGCCTTCAGTCCACGTGCAGTGGTCAACGGCTGGTCATCTGGAAGGCAGTGGCATCCTTGTCCTCCACCGGTTTGTCTCTCCATGTAGCCACACCAGTACTGCTGCCGAAGTGAGGCACATCCGACGCCAAACGTGCCCAGGGCACGATCATTCGCCCGTGATGCCGCACCATTCGACCCCCGAGCAGGCCGATGCACGACGCGGACTGCATTCTGACGACCCTGCTAGTGTCTGCGTCCGGAAGGCCCTTCATGCGTTCCCACATCGCATTCACCCGACTCCAGACTTTCTTCTCATATGGGCGCATTTTGTTGAGGCTACTGGTGCAGTGTCAGCTGTTCCCTGGATTGTGTTCAGGCCCGACCAGTAAATCAATGTCTAAAACTGTCATCGCGCGCCGTCCGGAGTGCTGAATGGCAGAACACGAACCTCTGCAAGCTCATCATGGAGAACGAGAAGAGGCAAGTGCAAGTGAAGGCAATGCAGACATCCTCCCGCTTCGCATCGTCCCAACGTGCACGAGTGACGCTATTCTTCTTGAGGTTGGTCCGATTGTGGATGATGACAGGAGAGCCCGATTATAAATAGGACCGTTATTATTCGCTGTGCCGTACGGAGAATATAATATTGCGCACTTATCTCCATTGTTTCGCGAGGACCCGCCCCACAGGGCTTGTTCTATATCTGGGAGTCTGGGGGGTTGATAACCGAAAGCGGATAAAAATACGCGCTACATAGACACCTTACTGGGTGGGGCTTGTGATGCTCAAAACTGACCACACTCTCATCTGGCTGGTGTTTTTATCATTTTTGAGCACCATGCAGATCGTAGTGCGGTTATCTTGGGGGTGTCGAAGCCGAATCTACCCATATGAAATGTGGGCCTGGTTCGGGCACTTAGGAAGGGAGGAAGCGACTGGGAGGCCGGGGGGCAGCTTACCTCTTTATTTATTTAGCTGGCACGATTCAGTTAGTCGATATTTGGGGTGACACTGGGTTTTGCCGAAATTTGGCCCCAAAACATTCGCCCCACCGGGGTGAACGCGCTGTGGTGCTGCTGCGAGTCAAATCGGCAGGGGAAAAAAAATGCAGACCCGCATGCCAACGAAAAACCCCCTCCTTCGGGAACCATCACCACACACCACAAACCCCCCCCCCCCAGGGCACTGTCGCGCCTGAAAAGCGGGTAACCCCCCCCCCCCCTACCCCCCCCGAGCACCTTTCTTCACTCTCTCCCTCACTCCTTCCCCTTACCCCCCCCTTTTTTTTTCATTGCCTTCCCCCACACATACCTGTCTTTTGCAGTTTTATATTTCTATCGATTCTTTCGCACTCTAACCCTATACAACCACCCCACACCCCCCCCCCCTCCCCCTGCCTAACTAACCTCGGGCAAAAGCAACCGTAGGCCAAAAAAAAGGCCGGGTTTCCTTGACACATCCCTTTTCTCTGTCTGTCTGTCTGTCCGTCTCTCTCTCTCTCTCTCTCTCTCTCACCTGTCCAAAAACCTTCAAGCTGGCAGCGCTGGACATCTTGCAATTCGATGCGAGCGAGAAGTTGATCGGAGGGCCAGATAGCAGGATGGAGCTGAAGGAGCTGTCACAGAAGCACCACTGCGACAACATCCTGGGTGCGGAGGAGGATGAGGATGAGGAGTCGGAGACGGATGCCTGCCCGACATGCCACGACACCACTGGACACCCCTGTGTCTGCCACACCGAGCCCCCCCCTGGGATGGAGTGGCTACTCGAGCTGAGCTGCGACACCGACGCCACCGATGCAACCACCCCTCGCTGCAGTGAAGCTGAAGCGCAACCCGCTTCCCCGCCAGCCGAGGCAGGCCCTGCGCCTGCCACGCCCCGGACACCCCGCTGCGGCGCGAGCATCAAACTGCCGAACCACCCGCGCCCCTCCACCCCAGACCAGGAGCAAAGCAGCGACGCCACATCGATGAACAGCAGTGGGACACCCGACTCTTCAGCCCTTTCATCCCTCGGCAGTGCGACACCCCCTGCAGCGCCCCTCCTCGACGTGGTTCAGGCTGTGGCGTTCTGGGAGGATGTCCTCAGCCGGGTGGACAGAGCCCCGCCGGGCAGCACTGCTGTGGCAAGGCACCCTCTCAGCACGCGGTATCAGCGCGCCTTCTGCCTGGACCAGGTGCCTGTGGAGTGCCTGTCCCTGGTGGGGGAGTACCTCCCGATGGCTGAGGCGGGCCGGTTCAGCGAGGTGTCCCGGAGGACGTTTGCCGCGATGTCCTGCGACTCGCTGTGGCGGGTCTACTTCCACGAGGTGTTCAGCCTCGGTGCGGACAGCTCTGCCTGCGGGTTCATCTCCCTTCAGAAACACTGCCTCGTGGTGCAGGATCTGCTGTGCTCGGGCAGGATGTACGTCTATGGCAACGGGTCTGGGCGCCCTGTTCCCCCTTACACGTCGTTTCCTTCGGAGCTCGCCCTGCAGACAACGCATTCGATGCCGGTTGAATCGTTCCGCTCTGCCTTCCTCAGAGAAAAGTGTGCCTTCAACGCTGCGGTCCGCAAGGCACGCAAGGAGTCCGATTTCCTGTGCCCGGTGGCGAAGGTCGGGGGCTGGGGGGCCGACCTGGGTGGCTGTGACAGCGCGGCTCGCCCCCCCTCGCGTACCTCGACGAGAGTCGCGGCTGCGGGGTCTGGGGAGGCCCCGAAGAAGAAGGGGCGGCTGCCTAACTGGCGCCGCCTGCTGTCCTGCTTCACAGGAGATAGTGTGTGAAGCGCGAGGGGTGCGGGGGTGGGGAGGGGTGTTTTGGCAGAAACTCGCGGGGGTGTTCGGGATGCCTGTGCACAGGCATGGGCTGGGGCAGGCACCCCGTTTGGACAAACAAGACAAGCTGTCGCGGTCAAACGTCGTCTGGATCTGAAGCTTACTCGTGAGGAGCGACGAAAGGCGAAGGTAAATAAAAGACTACGAACCAGACAATCGGACTGACCACCAAACCCTTGCATTGCATGCCGCAGGTCTGTGGAGGTAAGCCACACGGGCTGCTTCAAACCTCCACTGCCGCAGCAGGGCAGGGCAAGGCTTGCCGGCAGTAACTAACTCTTGCTTGCAAGCCTTTTTGTTGTGTGGTGCGGGGGGGGGGGGGGGGCGCAAGGATGGCACCCCTGGATTATATTCATGGATTAAACTCGTGGATTAAATGGATTTTATTCGCCTGGATTTTGCTATTTAATCCACGCCTTTAGGGGTTTGTGCTGCAGGGTGCCAGCGAGGGCATCTTGGGTGCATTTCCAGCTTGGCTCGCTGAAAAATGACGACGGTTGCCGTCATGCCGAAGCGCAAATGCCCCTTGACGTGCTTCGATTGACGTGTTGGCATTGCATGTGCTCAACATCTTCATCCCCGGCACAGTCAGGTCCGACCACGACGAGTGGAGGAACTGTGGTCCCGTGTGTGGATCCGCCTGAGCAGTGGTGGCTGATATTCAGTCGCCTTGTGCCGGAGCCCACCTCGCAGGGGTGGGGTGCAGCCCGGGCCGCTGTCCAGCAGGAACAGCCGCACAGGAGCGTATCTTCAGCTGTGTGGGCTGGCAGTCTGAGAAGAGGCGCAACAGGCTCCAGCCAGAGAAGGTCAATAAGTTGACCACGATCCACCGGCACCGACCTGGTGGTAGGGCCTGTACGCACCCGCACCTGCAGTGGGATTAAATGCTGGATTAAATCCTGGATTAAATGGACTAAATGGATTATATTCCAGGGTTGTTGGATTATTCCCATCCTTGGGGGGGCGCCGTTTAGTTTGGACAAAACAAGAACCCCCTCCCCCTCCCTCTATCTGCGTGGGCTATGCTGCGATGTTGCAGATTTGTTGGAGACCGCATCAAAACCAGATGCTCTCTCCTCGCTGCGATCTGATCTGCTGTAAAAAAAGGTAGTCAGGTGTGTGCAGGTGCACTGACAGTTGCCTGTCGACGGTTTGTACAATGCCTAGGTGTTGCTGTAAAGAACAGTTTGAAAGGAATCCCTAGCCCTGGGGCGATTCCCGTCCCTTACTCTCAACCACCACCCCGTATACACCGTGCATCGATATATGCCGTATTGCTTCTGTTTCTCCTGCCCGTGCACCGCGCGCACAAGCAAAGGGAACACAACTATCCTTCTGAACAGTCGGGTATGTTCTTTTTTTCTTAGCTGTGATGAACAAGCCACCACACCGCAAAGCCCACCCCCCTCCCCCGCGCCACTGGGTTTTTTGTTTTGTTTAGTTTTGTGACCTTTTGTCTCCGGGGAAAGGGGAAGGTGGTTTCTTTTGTCCTGCTCGTCTGACACAGAATGTGCCTTTTTTTTTCTCGCCTGCAACCGAGACCTGGCCCTCTCGGCAATACCCTTATCGTGGGGTTCGTCTTGCAGGAGGTGTCAACCACATCACGAGCGCTCGGCGCGCATGCCAGGTTCTGCTACTGCTGAACGATAGCTGCTCTCTCTCTCCATCTCTCTCTCTCACTCACTCCATCATGCTCGCGTTTACTTCAGTCTTTCTTTTCGGTTGGTACACAATGCTCCGCCTCCAAGGGAGCAGCAAACATCTCACGCTCGCCCACGGCAACACATGGCTTGGGCGCTACACTGCAGGTTTTGAGCGCAGTATTTTCCACGAAAGCAACTAATATTCTCCTTTCCGCTGGTCTTGGTTCCCCCCCTCCCCCGCCCCCCCCCCCCCCTCGCAGCTGTGCTCCGCACAGTGAAGGGGGTGGGCTTTTCTCAGTTTCCGAACCACAGAATACACATTAATTATATGCAGCGCTGCGGTCTTCATCTAGCCTCGGCAGACGCAGCGCCCTTCTTGGCAGGAGTGGGCGGTTCAGGCACTCTATAGCACACCGTGCCGGCCCATCGTGCGTAATGGTGTTTTGCCCAGCAAAACACTGTGCACGTCAGCGATGGGCACCTCCCCACGTCTTCTTGGCCTTTCTTTTGCGGGCAGAAACTGTGGAGGTCCACCCTCAGAGGCTGGACCTTCACAGCGCAGCGACAGTGATGCCGAAGTTTTGTAGGTTGTATTTGTTACTGCACCCGCGACCCTCCCAAAGGGGGGGGGGGGGGCTAGCTGTGTGTGCACGGTGGACTCCCACAGGCCAAAGTGGGTGTCTGAAAGAGGGTGAATAGTTTGGCGGAATTAGTGGGTGTCTGGCACCCTCTGGGCGGGTGTCTGGCACCCACTAGTGGGTGTCTAGCACCCTCTTTTTACCACCAAAGCGGGTGTCTGGCACCCTCTTTTCACCACCAAATTACTGGGGATTCCCTGTAATTCTGGGTGGAAATCATGTCAGGTCAACCTGGGACCTGCTGATTTCGACTGGAGTCATCTCAGACCTGTGGGGTTCAGTCAATTTCAGATTCAGACCTGCTGATCCAGAACTGCACCCTCTCCTTCCACACCAATTGTATCCACTGCTCATGGGTCCGAGTGACGACGATAGCAATGACGATGGCTCCATAGCAAAGATGGCTACCACTGCCAAAGCTCATCTGAAACAGAAACTGTCCCAGATGGAAGTCTCCTGTATAAATACAGGGTTCGGGGTTACCACGAGTGTACCGCAGATACGTGCAGGTGTGTCAAGAGAGTGTGCAGCTCACAGCAGTTCCGCATCCTTGATTGCTGAACTCCACAGTCCTAGGACGACGAAGGGGACGACGAGGGTCGACGTAGGCTTATCTTACGCTACGGCAGGGGTGGACTCAGCCACCCCGGGGGCAGGTTGAACAGGTTGTGTGGTTCCACTGATCAACATATAGGTCGGCCTGTCTGATAAGACTCAGCCACCCTGCGGGTCAATTGTTTCCAAAAGGGTGCCTATTTGACCAAAAGGCAAAATTTACTCCCGCCATGCTCCCGTACCACAGAGGCTGTTGTGTTTGCCTCTGTGTATGCGTACGTTTTGCGATGACGGGGTGTGGAACCTGGCGTAGACCGAGCTACAACCAGGAACCAACGGCCCAACTCGGCGCCGTGGGTCAATTTTTGTGAAAAGGCCTTGACCAGAGGCATCCCCCTAACACTAAATTTGCTCTGTTTCATCCTGAACCGACCAACCAGGCACCGTGAGGAGGCATCAGAGCCCCTCGTGGACAGCCGCAGCACCCTTCCTTTACTAACGTCAGGTTCACCACTAGCACGAAGCATCACTGTTTTACGTCAGGTATGGCAAATGCCCACCCAAGGAAGTCGAGGAGTTTGAGCCGTTGGAAGTTACCAGAGGGACAAGCAAGAGGGATCTGCAAAGCAGTGATGTCTGTTGTACCCTTGGACCACATTAAACTCAAACTGAACCCTCAGTCGTCCTTGATCGCCCGACAAGGTTCCTTTCAGCTTTCTAACAGATGGGTACCGCAACTGTCCAACTATCTACAGACTCACATCCCAGAAGGTGCAGTCCAGGTTCCACAGAGCAAATTAAATGTTAGCATTTCTGCACAACTACCGGTACGCAAATCGCAGCGGCGGTGGAAGTGACTGACTCGAAAACGGCGAGGTATCAGTCTTGACGCTGGAAAATTCCGTTCGGAAATACCAAACACATCCACAGAAAGTGGAAGGAATGGGCGCCAAGATGATGCGAACGATTTTTGGGGGGAGGAGGGGGGGGACTGCCCTGTATCGTGATACCCGTGAGGGTAAAAAAATACAGAACAGGGAGGCACAGGCGCACACGCAAAGGCAACACGCAAATGACAAGTGGCAGGGGCTGGGGTCTGGGGCCTCCTCATCATCCCCCCCCCCCTCTTCTCTCTAATACCGGGATACCCCGGCCAGGATCCCGGGATATGCCCCTGATCCAGCCAGATTTTCACCTCGAGAATATAGTATAGTAGCGTAGCGGGTGTCTGACACCCACTAGCGGGTGTCAGACACCCACTAGTGGGTGCCAGACACCCGCTAGTGGGTGTCAGACACCCACTAGCGGGTGTCTGGCACCCACTAGTGGGTGTCTGACACCCGCTTAGACACCCACTAGTGGGTGCCGAGACACCCACTAGCGGGTGCCAGGACACCCGCTAATTTTCCAAACTGCAAAGTGGGTGTCTGACCGGGCGGGAGTCCACCGTGTGGTAAACAATTAAAGGAACGCGCCCCCCCCTCCCCCTCACCCAGACAAAACAAAAGTTACAAAAAAAAGAGCAAACATAGGTGCTTCTCCCGACTTGCTGTACAAAGTGCTACACAAAAAGTTCTGCCAACACTGGGCAAGGGGAGGGGGGGTGGGGGGCCCTCCTCCGACATCGCAGCCACCACAGCTGCCTCTGCATAGCGGAACCTGCCCTCAATAAACACAGGTTCCCGCACACACATCCCCACCCCCACCTCTCCCACCTCGGCCTTCTGCTTAACCTCTCGCTTTGGTTCTCTGTACTACCTCCTGCTGGTTCTCTCCTCTATTTTACGTTTTGTCGGTTGGGGCTAAGCGAACTGTCTGGCATCGTGCAGTGCCCCCACCCCGAAACGGCACTGCAGCTCGGACACAACCTGCATATCGAGTGGGGGGGGGAGGAGGTCATATCTCGCTCTCTGGGTTTTCTTTTTTTTTTCCTTTTTAGACTTGACTACCCGCCCCACCCCTCCCCAACCCCCGAGAGGCTCGCAACCGTACACCGGGCCAAGCATGGCATTGTGTCTTGGGCACAGTGCCTCCCCGCCCTGTGTCAGTCAAGAGTGAAGGAGAGGTGGGGGGGGGGGGGGCTGTTTGCTTGAGCTGACGCTTGCGTTGGCTGGAGCTTCGAGGGGGGGAGAGAAAGGACAGCTCCCTGTGCGCCATACTCTTCTCTATCCCCGCCTCCCACGATGTAGAGTTCCAGGAGGAGGTGTTGTGCTGGATTTATTCCGCTTGTACGCACAGTAGTAGCAAACAAAACAAGCCTTCTTTTGGAGGTGTAGGGTATGCCAGTTATAGATGTCGATCTCTCTATCTCTCCGTCTCTCAGAGTGGAGGGGTTTCCGTGGCTTTCGGCAACAGTTCGGCGATTTTCTCTCTCTCCTATGAAATGGAGGAGGGAACAAAAATACACCGAAGCACACGCCGTTAAGATCCCCCCCCGCCTCCTTCAGAAAAGAATTCTCTGTTATCCCCCCCCCCCCTTATCTCTCGACTTGCTTTTCCATTCACTCTTGACGATCAAACCCTTGTCTCTACCCACCCACCTCACGCAAATAATCACCTGCAAGACAAGTTCCCCCCCCTCCATCTGAGACTTGCTATATCCCCCCCTCTCTGCGTTCTACATTGGTCCTCGCTGCATCCACCCCACCCCTCCACCCTTTCCGTCGGGTATCCATTTGCTGGGAAGAGTGGCGGGGGTGTCGCGTGTGTTGGTCGTGGAGGTCACATCAAGAGCACCAGATTTGCTCAGTGTGTGTTCTGCACCAAATTTTACTGCAAAATACGAAAAAGACTCACACACGCGCGCGCGCGCGTATGTGTGTGTGTCTGCCTCACACAATCGGTTGCAGGTGGTGGTACGGTTTTGACATGTAGAGTGGGACCGAGTGGGGGCCTCCATTGATTAGAGGGGGTTGTCGCACAGAAATGCGGAAAAGTGAGTCTCGGTGAGCCGCCTCAAACAAGCTTGCTTGTCACAGCGAACGAGTCGGTGGGAGCGTACCGCTTGCAGTGTGTAGTGTGTTTTGAGAGAGCAACACAAAGACACTTCTCCACGCCTTCACGGGGGCCACAACACTGCCGCTCGTGCGCACAAACAATAAAATACCGGACTCTTTTTGACTGAGCTTGCTTGTCACATCGACGGAGCCAGTCGGAGCGTGCGGCGCGCGCAGTGTGTTTTTGAGAACATGAAATCACCGAATCACAGCAACGCCAGCAATGCCCTTCACAGGGGCCACATCGCACTGCCACTCGAGCGCACAAACAGAACCTGATTCTTTTTTTGGCTACAAAGTGACACGGTTCGGCACACAGTGTCACACAGAGCGAATGCCCCCATTATGGGGGGGACCACATGGGTGCTGCTGTGTTGGGGATTGGGGGATAATTTTTCTTTCGATGCACAAAACATCACCCGGGCATTGCTATCATCGTGTTGAGGGGGATCACCGCTACGGCGCCGACAACGGCGCGTTTTGGTGCATTCCATCCTCTCCATAGGTGAAAAACCCGCCGGACTTCTGAAAGTTTGCGAATTGCGAAGCCCCCTCAACCCCCCCCCCCCCCTCAGCACCTTTACCCGCACGACGCGCTGTCAGAAATCTCCCGAACCGGTTTGAAAACAGTAACCGGTTCCTTGGGAACCGGTTGAAACACGACGGCAAACCGGTTACTGACACATCGCGAACTGGTTGGGAACTGGTTCAGAACCGGTTCTGGAACCGGTTCAGCCCGTGCCAGCGCGTCGTGCGGGCTCCTGTTGTTGGTTACACATGCGGGTCTGATGCCTGCTCCCTCCTCCTACCATCCTCCACCCCCCCCCCCCCTCTCTCTTTCTCCATCTGTCACTCTCGCATGATTACAATGTGAATATATACCCATGCCAGTCTTACAAGAGCTACCACATGCCCCCCGCCTCCCCGCCCCGTCATGGCACTCTTTCTTCCCTTCTCTGTTGTGGCAACAGCTGCTCCAAAAAAAATGAATCGGTACTGGCCATGCTGCAACACGTTGTGCCAAGAAGTGAAATAACCATCATAACAAACCCGCCACTCGTGTGCACAGCAAGCAGACCCCGGACCCCAATGGCATGGTTTGGGGGTGCTTCTGACAGCAGGCCCCGGCGGGAGGTCAAAAGGCGTTCTCCCATACACCCCCGCCCCCTCCCACCCTCGTTGCTTGTGTTCACTGTGAGATACCAGGCTCCTGGTATCTCGCAAAGAAGACGTTGTTCGCAGTGCATGTGTTCACCCATGCACCAGCGTGCAAAAAAATCGTTGGGAGGGAAGGTAAGGCTTTGCCACAGAAGTGCGTAGTCAGGCGAACCACACAAAAAGTGAGCCGGGGGGGAGGGGGTGTCGAAACAGCAAAACAAATACCGACTGGGTGGTTCTTCGCTGCTCCGGTGCCGAAAACGGTGCGTTTTATGGGTGGACTTTCTCCTATTTCTCGAGGTGGAACACCCCCCCGAACCTTTGCCGAGGGTTTGCCGATTAGCGAAGATCCCCACCCACCCCACCCGACCCCACCCCCACTGCAGTTTTTTTTAACATTTTCTGACGTGTGTGCCAACACTTTTGCCCGCCCTCTTCCCCTTCACCCCATTTCACCCTCTAGCCCAGGGGGGGGGGGGGTTTCCAGAGTTTGGCACAAGAGCCACAACACGGGAGCCTCGTGGCAAACAGATATTCCTTTTATTCATTCGAAACAACAAACGCCCTTTACACACACCACACTGGCCCGCAGTGTGGGCTGTTCTGTGCTGGAGGGCACAGAAAAGCCCATTCCTCCTCCTCCTTCGATTGGGCTATCTCGCCCGAAGGAATTTTCAGAGCTTCTTGAAGTTGATCCTTTCCGGTATTATGTATCGATCTCGCCGTGGTTGGCATGAAGTCCCACCTCTCTCGCATGTGTCTGCAGGGCGCTGCTGGGAGCACGGTAAAAAAAAACAGAACAAAATATGGCGGCGGTGTGTCCGGGCGTGACACACACACAATGCACGAATATGCATGTGAAGGGGTATAGAGACGGTGATTAGTCAACTCTGTGATTTACTGTTTATTCGACTTCACACTACCCCCCCCCCCCCCCACACTCCCTGCCTCGTTACTTCATACACACTGCAGCAGCTGTGTATGCTGTGACCGGAGAGTATGTCGGGAGAAGGGGGGGGAAAGGGATATCTACCCACTCACACAACTCCCACCCACCCTCGCTTGAAATGTGAATACCCCCGCAACCAGAATACTCGCACCCTCCCCGCCTTCCCCCCCCCCCCCCCCGCCCCCTCTCCCCCTCTCTCTCCCGGCAGTCCTACGAGCTATTCCTGTTGCCCAGGCCTTCCGTCTGCAGTGGTGTTGTCTGCTGCTCAAAACGAGACTTCGTGCCTAGATACGAGCGACGAAGTCTACGACTAAAGCTTTAGGAATGGTGCCTTCATCCACTTCACAGGGCCTCGGCGTGTGCTCAACAAAAAAAAGTAGTCCGGAACTGGTCTCGCCCACACACAGTTGCAGGACCGGGTGTCTTGCCGCAAAGCGAAAAATGAGTCCGAATATTTTTGCACTTCAGAGCAAGGCACTCCCCCCTCAACAGACCTTTTCTTGTCGTCACAACCACCCTTCCCCCCCCCCCCCTCCCCCAACCACCCGCGGCAGCCATGCATAGCAGAGTGAAGGGGGGTGTGATTTACTTTGTCTTCTGATTCACTACCCCCCTCCCCCCCCCCCCAACCCCGGCCCACGCCCATGTGTGCCAGATTGTTGGAGGAAGGGTGTGCCTCTGGGGTTGCTGTGTGTGTAACCACGAAAAGAAAAGAACTATGCGCGTGCAAGATACATCACGCTCACGGCACGCTGTTCGCTCAGACGTTCAGGTCATACTCACACAGAACACCTTAGTACCCTCGCTCCCCCTCTCCCCCCCACGCCCTCCCCGATTTATATTTTTTTTTTGCGAAGAAGAACCAAGACGAGGCATCTATGAGATACCCCTTCTGCAAAAAAAATCTGAGAATTGTATCGAATTTTTAATTGTGCATCCACCACCAACCCACATCGGCTGCCGCCACCCCCCCCCCCTCCCCCCTCCCCCCACCGCACCCGCTGCCATGGGCTCTGTACCTTACCCTTACTCTTTTTCTCGACTCCCCACCCCACCCACCCCCTGAATACCTCGGGTGTTGTCTCATGTTGGTGTGTGTCGATGCCAAAGAATATCATAAATATGCATCAGGCATAGAGTGTCGGTGTATCCCACATCAGGTGAGCGTTCGGGGTGGCTGTACTGATCCAATTGCATCTGGAGGTGGAAACGGAGGGGAGGGGGGAGGCACAGCGGACGCATTGGGCAAATCCTTTGCAAATACACACACGCACCCCTTCTGGGTGTGGTGTTGTTGCGCTGCAGGATTTTTTTAGGTTTCCATGCCCCTGTACATCCCTGCCGCTGGCGTCACTGCCTCCCCCCGCCCTGTCTCCACTCGGCCCTGCCTCACAACCCGCGCAGATGTGAACATACCCTTTGTTCTGCAGGATGCATCGTTGCGGCAGGAAAACCCGATCGCCACCACCACCACCCGTGCCGTATCCACGAGCACACCCGACACCCACAGACATCACATATCGAACCGGATTTTGCTCCATGTCACTGCCTCTTCCCTCTCCAACCCACGGCTGTGCTGTGGATGCTCACACATACTGCCAATTTAATCCAAAAAAAAAACATTCCCGTCGCCTGCTGCCCTGGTGCGGGTGAAAGGGACGCCCGAAGACCAGCCCCACCGGGTGCCAGCGGTGATGCTTTCGTCTCAACCCTAACCACATAAATGAGGCACGTGCTCAGACATTGGGGGGTGGGTGGGTGGGTGGGGCGTGTGTGTGTGTGATGCACATGTACTGTGCACCTCTATACCGCGCGTGTGAGTGTTAATTTTATTTTTCGAGACTGTCGGTTTTCAAGAGCTGTCTTCTCAAAAAAAAATATGTGAAATAACCATCCTCCATCTTTTGGGAGTTTCGGGTGGGTGGGTGGGGCGGGAATGGGGACGCAACCCTGCCTTCCGAGGAGGGGCTTTTCCCCACCCCCCCCGAGATGAAAGGTGGTTCTCTCGCATTGTGGGAGTGGACTCTTGATATTTCGAGAAGATATGACTGCGAGATACATCACGCGAATATGCTCACATGCGATGGAAGGGTCTGCCGTGCACTGAAACAAATCCCACGAATAAAAGGGAGCATGGGTGTGCACATTCTTCTGGTGGTCAGTGCGCATGAGATGGGTCATTCTTGCGCCCTCTCATGTCCTTCTGGTTTTTCCTTTGCCGGGGTTCACTGTCTCGGCTGTAGGGAAGTGCTGTCGACTATCCAGAAGAAATATCACTGTCGCGTGTCCACCTGGGAGGTGTTGCCCGTTTGACATGGTGCAGGTTTTCAAGCTGCCAAGGAAAGGCAGCAAAGTGATGTGTCTCTCCCTTCTCTTTGGAACAATGAACCAGTGAAAATCGACAAACTCCTAGTTAGTTTGTTGCGCACCCTGCGCATGTATGCGTGTCCATACGCGCGCTGCCAAAAAGGTGTTGCTTTTTTTTTGCTGTGACCCGAGACAGGTTGTAGCAAAAGAAAGTTATGTCTCAGAAAATGGCTGAATGGGGTCTTCTGCTCTGTGTCAAAATCCGTGTCAACATGACACCTTATTTTGAGTGCACCCTACTCCTCTGTGCCTCTGAGCGAAGGCCCTCTTACGGAACTCTACGGATCGCACGAACAGCGAAGGGGCCACTCCTCTCAACCCCCCTGCGTGCCTGACACAACCTGCATAACGAGTGAAGGGAAGGTTAACCCCCCGCACCTTGTTTTTTTTGTTATTTTGCTCTGCTTCACTAACCCCTCCCACGCTCGCCCCGACGTTTTGATGCGGTTCAGATGTGCTCGTCTATAAATGAAGAGAAAACTTCATATTTGCCCCAGAAATTTCTTGGAAAATTCATATGTTGACATGAAGTTTTTCTCATAAATGAATCTTTCCCCCCGCTAAAAAGCGCATCGGCACAACTCTTAGCTGCCCAAGCCAGGGGGGAAAAAAAACACTGAAACTATGCACCAAAATAACAGCAATGGCCTCGTCGGATTACACGCCATTTCGGTCCCGATACGATTGAGGTGACTGCACTGTGGCACCGTTTGGCGCAGTGCGAATGCCCACATCGGTTCCATTTCTCTTCTGCACCTCCTCGCCTTTCTTTTGTAACATTTGCACCGAGGCGGGGCCCCCCAACTTGCCTCTGGGGTTGGCTGGTCTCTCTGACGGCAGGCACATTCCGCCGGTGTGGAAACAAGTGCCCATCGGTTGCCCCCGCTAGTAGCCCCGCCCCCTTTTGCCCTGCAATGTCGCACTGTGGGGTGGAAGTGGGCGAGAGGGGGCGCGGGGTGTTCTCGGGAATGTGGCCCGAAGTCGACGATCATTCATTCTTAGAGGGAGGGTCCTGCTCGTCAGGCTGTGCCGTCATGCCGTGCAGAGCGTCGATTCCAGTTTTTCTGGACGCACCGCCGAGAGCGCTGTTGGGCGGTGTGGGGTGTATCGTGGTGGTCAGGGTCAAAATAATCCGGCTCCTTTTGGTAGTTCTCACGCACGGCTGCCCGGGAACAAATGGGTGGGGGTGGTGATTCTGTTGAACTGCAGTGAAGTGAAAGGAAGAGTGCAGCCAGTCGACACCCCTGCGCATGACCTCGCCCCCACACCCCCGCTCGCATACCGAGCGACCTGCTCTTGATGGTCTCCACTGTCACACACACGTGCTACGCCACTCTTCGCAACCGCACTCGCTGTGGTGGCTGTGGTGCATACTGCATCACTGGATGCGGGTTTCAAAACACACACACTCCACCACCCTGTCTGCAGGCACCCACTTAGCCTGCCCACACACTGCCATGCAGTGAGATGTCGCCCGAGAGCGTGCCGGAGTTTGCTGCGGGTGTGCCTGTGGCCCTGCCACCGCCGCCCCCGCGCCGGCTGGGGTCCGACTCATCCGAAGACGGCAACGAAGGCGGCCACGACAGCGGCAACGACTCGGGCCCTGGCCCCCACGTGCTGTACCCCGGCTGCGCACCCCCTGACGTGGCTGTATCGCCGCCCTTGCCGCCGCTGCCGCCACCACCTGTGCAGTACTCGCGGCTGCACAACGGTGATGCACCGCCCCTGCCCGTGCCCAGCATCACGAGCCCGCTGTCCACCTCCTCCGACACGTCGCACCCCCAGCAGGCGCCGCCGCAAGATGCCCGGGCGGCAGGGCCTGTGCCCCCAGGCATGGAGTGGGTTGTTGCCATGGACAACCCCGATGAGAAGTCCAGCGCAGCGGCAGGCAGCCCGGAGGCGCCGTGCGGGAAGGGTGCTCCCGACAACCACTCCGTCGTGTCCTGCTCGGCACGGTCTCAGGGGTCGGAGTCGCCGCACCGCTCCCGCCCGAGCTTCTGGGAGGACATCATGAACAAGGAGAGCGTGTGCGGCCCGAGGGGCAGCCCTTCTTCGACCTATTCGAAGATGCATGTCTTCCCGTGGAATGCTGCTGTGCAGCCGCATCTGGCGCCGTCCGCCGCAGTGCTGCGTGTGTCGCAGCTGCCGCACGACTGCCTCCTGTCGGTGTGCCGGTTCCTGACAATGCGTGAGACGCTTGTGTTCAGCGAGACCTGTGCCATCGTGTGGCTGGTGACGTCGCACGACAACCTATGGTCCATCTACTTCGGGGAGCTTTTCTGCGCAGAGTGCCCGAAGCACACCGTCGAGGCGTACGTCCGTGCTCAGAAAGAGGCTGAGCAGGACGCCACAGTCAGCAACGCCCTTGCGAATGCACAGGCACAGGGTGTGCAGGTTGTGCATGTTCAGGCCGTGCACAACCCAGCGGGTGCCGTGGCCTTGCCGCAACAACAAAACAACGGCAACAGCAACAACGCCGGGAATGCGGTGAACCCTGCATCGTGGGACTCTGACGACGACAATGCGCATGTGGTGACCCCGCAGTACACCCACTTCAGGCGCCCCGTGTCGCTGCAGGTGAGGTCCGCCCTGCCTGAGGAGGACTTCAAGCTTGCCTTTCTTGACGAGAAGGTGGCGCTCAACACGGCGACGTCGCTGCTGCGCGACGAGCAGGCGAAGCAGGAGATGGAAGTGCGCCGCCTGCGCGACAGGCGGCAGCGCGTGCACAGCATCCTGCGGCACGCCATGCAGTTCGCCTCCCTTACGTGGGTCATCGTCGTGCTGCTGGTGCTGGTGTGCGGCACCGTGTCGGTCTTCTCCCTCCTGCTGCACGTCTCCCCTTCCTATGCAAGCCGCTTCGACCCCGACGCCCCGATGCGCCTCACCCTGAAGATGTTCCAGATCATCACCGCAGCGCTGTTCACACTCAGCCTGCTGCTCCTCATGGTGCTGCTGCACGACTCCTACGACGTGCACAGCGGAGGCCCAGACGCCAACAAACCGACCCGCATCTATAAACACGTGTTCTTAGATGTCCTCGCCTGGTGCACCGCCTTTTCCCTGCTGACCAACAAGCTCTCCTCGGAGACAGTGGTAGAGCACTGGTCGTACATCCCCTTCCCCGTGTCGGTGGTGAACGGGCTGATGCTGCTGGACGGGATGTATGTCATACTCCGCAGCTTGCTGCTGCAGTCGCATTACCGTGTGAAGGAGGCGGTGCTGTCGATCTTCATCGCGACGGCATCCGCCCCGCTGTGGCTAACGCTGCAGCTCGTGGCGTTCTCAACGGATTTCCCTGAGAAGATTTCATGCCACGGGGCGCTCATCCCAACATACGTGATGCTCTTGGTGGTAGGCATCACCGCAGGCATAGGGACCCTGCATGGCTTGGTGAGGACTCTGAAGAACAGCAGTGGGCGTGACTGTGTCGCGGAGTGTGTCATCCTGATGTGGTATTCACTCGGCACTGCAGTGTACGTCGGGATCTTCGTCTTCTTCGTGATATACAGCTGCACAGATGCGGAGCTTGCGCTGTCCTTCCTCTCAGGGTTCATGCTGATATCGACATCGCTGTGGTGGACACTCTCTGCAGTCATGATTAAATAGGCAAGGCGAACGCTAGAGCTTCTTCCTGTGTGGGGTGTGCAATGCGTTGTTGCGGGTGCAATGTTCCTCCCCCAGCCTCTACAGGCGCTTGCCCTCGGTGGAGAACCACCAATTAGGGGGGCCGCTCTGTGAGTTGCCCCTTTCTCTGCCTCCTCGACTCTGCTACACACGGGGCACGTAGCCCCCCTTTACCCAGATGTGTCCTTTTGGGCGGCCCACCCTTTCAAGAAGCGGTGCCCCGTGCCCCAGCATACTGCAGATCACGGTTCCGAGCCTTCTGCTTTACTACCTGCCCCCCCCCCCCCCCATGCACCGCCCCGTCTCCCGGGACACGAAGCCTTCTGTTGCCGCAAGAGGGGTTCTTCTTCTCCCGGTGTGCCGCCCACACCCTCGAGGAATAGGATTAGCGTGTTGTTTAACGGGGCGTGCGTAGCTCCCAGGTGGAGACCCTGCCTCAGCATCTCTGTGCCGTAGCTTCTGCTGCGGTGGTGCGGGCAGTGGGTGGGATGTGGGTGTGGGTGTGTGTCGTGCGTGGCAGTGCGGAGGTATCGCCGGAGTTTGCTCCGTGCGACCTAAAAACAGTAAAATACCGAAAGTTGAGAGTGGGCGGGGTGTTGAGCTGGCCAGTGATAGAGAAGAGCAATCTGAGGTGTGGGCCGTCGCTGTGCAGCAAGAAGCGCCGAATCAGGCGGCCCACCACACCCTCAACACAACTGAACTGAATCCCGCCGTATTTATTTTCGGAAGACGGTCTGGTGGCGTTCTTCTTTGTGTCCTGCAGGCTGAACTCCGCCGCACTGGCGTGCCAGTGACCCTTACCGGATCCCGAATCGGTTCGGGCCCTGACCAGCGCGCCGTGCATTTTCATTGTCGAAGCAGCAACGTCAAGCAACACCTCCTCCGGAAAGCAAAAGATGATATTGGCAAACGTATATTGGCTGCCGCGATCGCCGCTGCCTGTGTTGGCTACCCGTGATGGGTACGTCTTACATGTGCAGCTGGGGCATCACAAACAAAACCTGAGGGGCGGGCCGCAGCTGCGCTGCCGTACCGCCCCCACCCCCCCCCCCCTTTTGAGGCAGGTCAGTTACGGCCTTGGGGGGCTGTGGAAAATATGGAAATCCGCCTTTTGCGACCCCCCCCCCCCCCCCGCCGCCTGTGCCGCGTTGTTTTGCGGCGCTGTGTGAGCTTGATATATTTTGCGTTGCGTCCACCATTTGTCAGTTCTGGTTTTCAAAAAACAAAAAGACCGTGTGTTGGAGATGTCGAGGGTGGTAGTGGTGGGGGGGGAAAAAAACCGTGCGGCTTCATGCCACTTCACAGGCCCCTTCACAGACCGTATTCCCTCCCACACCACTGGTGACCACACGATCTTTTTATATGAGTGTCGAACACACAACCAAACGCATAGCCTGCTATTGGCTATCTCTACTGTCCCCACACCCTCTCTCTCTCTCACCTGTTGTTGCGCAGGTGTGTACGCATGTCTTGACATGCACACGAGAATGCCCTGCCACCAGAGGTCACACGGTTGCAAGAGATCCTATTGTGCGTGGTGATTATCATGCTATTTTGTCGCAGGTTCAAGTGCCAGCCCTGAACGGACTGAACTACCCATGTTGTGAGGGGACGAATCCTGGGAAGTTGCGAAAAAAATAGCCAAAAAAAACATAGACATCGTGAAGGCATGAGTAGACCAAGCGTGGCCTTTCCTCCTTGCCGCGACAAAGGGCATTGCGCGGGTGAGGCGCCCCTCTCAAGACGTGTGCCGTGTGCCGCGTCTGATGAACCTTCGCAGGCTCATCAGAACGCGCAACAAAGAAAAAAATGTGCCGCAGCGAAAGACAACACGCTAACCTAAAGTTGAAAGTGCATTGAAGGTTCACATGCCGCACACCACACACCCCTCCTCTCACCACCGGTGGGGGGGGTGGGAGGTGGGGCGGGAGCTTGACACTTCACACGTTATTCCCCCCCTCTACACACGATCCTTTCACTTAATTTCCATCACCCTGATCCCCCCTCGCCCCCCCTCCCACCCCAGTGGTGTTCTCTCCGGCGGCCCACATTGCAATGAGTGTGGTGGTGTTGCCAGGAACACAGCCGAAATGCCAACAAAAAAAATTCGCGGCACACAGCAGAGACGATATTGCTCGTGGCGGCACCATCATTCACACACCCACATCACCCACACCCCCCCACACCGTGCCTAATGCGGTGTGCACTTTCTCCGTAGGCAATGTCCCCTCTCCCCTCCCCCACCACCACCACCACCACCACCACCACGAGGAGTAGTTGATTAGCCGGGTCTCAATAAACTGGTCCTCCTCCCCCCCCCCCCCCTAGGGGCCCGGATGTACTTGAAAAAATTGTAATAAAAAATTTTCCGACCCCAAACAAGGGTTATTGGCACCTAAAATGGGTGTACCCACCTCAAAAATATGTCTGTGGACCCAATGAAACCGGTTTTTCACACTTAGTTGCCCATTTTCGGTCAGAATTTTCGAAAAATCAGTAAAAAAAGGGGATTTTGCCCATTTTCCACCTGATTTTGCCCGAAACCAATCTCCGAAAATCTCCAGTTTACCACCACCAAACTCCACCCAACTCCACCAAACTCCGCCAAACTCCACCAAACTCGGGTCAAAATCAGCTACAAAATGGAGGTCACTACCATACTCCCAGCCCCAGGAAGGGTAAGATGAGCCTGTGGGGTTGGTCAGGGACTGGTTTTCGTCTTGGGAAGGGTCCCGTTGGGAAGAATATCCGATTTGCTTGACCGCACGACGCCGTTGGGTGAAGGAGAAGTCGTACGGTACACTTCCTGTCTGAAGGCCTCCTGCCTCCAGCTGCCTGAAGGCAGCTGGAGGCAGTTTGGGTGGTGTAGCCGTCACGCGATGTGTTCAAGTCTGTCCACATATTGACACGGAGGTCGTTCTCACAGGGTATTTTGAGGGTTTCTCCCCTCGACGGGGGGCCAGGGGTGCAATTTTTACTGTTTTCCACGAGGATGTTGTCGGGAGGAGTTCAAGGCCTACCTGGTCCTGAGTGCGGCACACCTTGTTGCCGACACCCCCTTGGCCTTCTGGAAGAAAGCCAAGGCAGCCCTCCTCCCCGCCTTTGGCCGTACGTGGTGGAGTGTCTGCAGACCTGGCTGAGTATGACGAACGTGGACTGCATCTTGAGCATCGCCACCGCGGAGAAGAAAGACGAGCACGCGTATCGCCAGATGAGTACACCGTCAAGTTGTGCCTGAGGCAGGCAGGTGGTGTGCTGGGGTTTACGGGTGGTGGGTACCCCCGAGAATGCGACTCGCATTGCCTGTGTGCCGTGTGTGGGAGTCGCGAGATGGCCGCCCGTAGTCCGGCTCAAATTTCAGCGGCCGGACAGGATTTCCAGCCATTTTGGGTGAGGCCATCCCTTCCCAAGTCGCATGAAGCTGAATGGCTGAAGTACCTCACTGTGCCCAGTTCCCCTGCTGCAGCCAGGTAGCGGGCTGCCTCCTTGTCGCGGTGCAGCAACAGTTCGTTGGTGGCGGTGAGGGGGTGCCGGCTTGGGCCGTGGCGAAAGAGATGCTTCAGGGAGACCCTCGATGGGGCGTGGCCCGGTGCTGCAGGCAGGGTACACGTACTGGTCTGTGTCCGGCTGCTGTGGTCATTGACAAGGCTGTGTGTTCTGTCCGAAGGAGGTGGATGGTGGTCTCCCTCAGGTGGATCATCTGTGGATAAGGCCTTCGCGTCTCTCCGATCCTGCATGGGCTCAGGTCTCCAGATGATCATCACCCCTTGCCTTGCTGTAGGTCGGTGGGATGGCGCCCGAGCTCCGCCTTGTAGCTGGCGCAGCGGAGTCGTGCAGGTCAGGCAGGCTCCTTGAGGCCTCCGAGGTGATGTGCGCCCCACCCCGTGGTTCCTTGTAGAGTCGCAGACAGGTCCGTGCGCACGGTGGGAACGTTCGTATCGCCCGTTCCGTGCCAGGTCCTGGAGAATACCTTTGGTTGAGTATTGGCGCTCTCGGGTTCAAACCCCATTCAAGGTCCTTCGCTACGTCATCACTGGTCGTCAGTCAGAGGGGAAGAACGGCGTCCCTCACTTTTTTCACTGCTCACAGGAGCGAAGGCCAAGTCCAACATAAGTGGTAGCCTTGAAGAGAAGGCTCCTGATATCTCCAAGCATTGCGCTGAAGACCACACTGCCCACCAGGTTCTTCCCCGTCAGTCGAACAGTCTTGTTCATGTTCTGGGCAGGGTGCTCTGCCTCGGTCACCCGAAGCCTGCTTCAACTAGGCTAGCCCAACATCTTCCCTCCGTGTTCTCACAGGGGTGTCCTCAGTATCTGGGTCCCTAAGGCAAGGCAGCGTACCAGGCTTTGCAAACCCGAAACAGGCTGTCCTGGTGGTTGCATACCGCCGCAAGCATGACCCTGTTGCTGCGTAGTCATGGTTTCCGTGAAGTGGGGTGGCGACAGGGTGTAAGTCACGAGGGGAAGGGCATGTGGAACGGCCACTGCCCAGTCCCCAGCGCCCTCCGCCCCATAGGACATTCGATTTTTTGCAGGGAACCACCACACAACACCGCACAACACCACCGAACGCCACCAAACTCCACCCAACTCCACCAAACTCCTCCAAACTCCACCAAACTCCGCCAAACTCCGCCAAACTCCACCAAACTCCTCCAAACTCGGGTCAAAATCAGGTGGATTTTGGGCAAAATCCCGATTTTCATGAAAAAATGACAAAATCGGGGCAACTAGACCCCATTTCGGGTGTTTTTCGGGCGAAAAACGTACCCTAGGCATCCCTGGGGTACATTGTATATCATCCCGGGCCTCTACGACCAGTAGAGGTGCGTTAAAATGTGTATTTTTGCCCAAAAAAAGGACCCTGCAACCACCCTGCAACCACCCTGCAAGCACCCTGCAACCAGGTTGTAGGCACCCTACAACCCTATAACCACCCAGAAACCACTGGGTATGCCCTAAAATGGGGTGTATGGGCCTGTCGGAACAGGTTTTCGACACCGAATTGCCCAAATTCAGTCCGATATTTTGAAAAAACTGCGAAAAATGGGGGAGGCGCCCGTGTAGTAACAGCCCCAATTTTTCTGAAAAAATGTCAAAAATTGGGCAACTAGACCCCATTTTGGGTGGTTTTCGGGTGAAAAACGTACCCTAGGCATCCCTGGGGCACATTGTGTACCATCCAGGGCCTCTACGACCAGTAGATGTGCGTTAAAATGCACATTTTTACCCAAAAAAAGGACCCTGCAACGATGTTGTAGGACCCTGCACACACCCTGCAACCGTGTTGGAGGCACCCTACAACCCTATAACCACCCAGAAACCACTGGGTATGCCCGAAAAGGGGTGTACGGGCCTGTTGGAACAGGTTTTCGACACCGAATTGCCTAAATTCCGTCAAATTTTTTGAAAAAACTGTGAAAAATGGGGGATTCGCCCATGTGGGGTAAAAGTCCCAATTTCATGAAAAAATGTCAAAAATTGGGCAACTAGACCCCATTTCGGGTGTTTTTCGGGTGAAAAACGTACCCTAGGCATCCCTGGGGTACATTGTATACCATCCCGGGCCTCTACGACCAGTAGAAGCACGTGAAAATGCGTAATTTTACCCAAGGAAAAGGACCCTGCAACGATGTTGTAGGTCCAATTTCATGAAAAAATGTCAAAAATTGGGCAACTATACCCCATTTTGGGTGGGTTTCGGGTGAAAAACGTACCCGAGGCATCCCTGGGGCACATTGTATACCATCCAGGCCCTCTAGGACCAGCAGAGGTGCGTTACTGGGGGGGGTCGAATATAAGATGTACCTCGAATACAAGATGTACCTTGAATATAAGATGTATTTTCATGGTATGACAAAGATCTTGCAAGAAATGTTAAGAAATCTCGAAATTTCTTAAGACGTCTTAATGTAATGCCGAAAGGGCTATTTCTTAAAGATTTCTTACTGATTTCTTAAGACGTGTTTCTTAATGCCTAGCATTTTAATGTCCATCATTCTGAAAAAGATCTTAAAAGATCTTTTTCAGAATGATGGACATTTTTAATGCTGGGAGATATGGAAATAATGTCCATCATTTCATTAAGAAATCTTAAGAAATCCTGCATTTCTTAAAAATAATGGGGGTCATTAATTTAAGAAATTTAATGCAGCACCTGCATTAAGACGTCTTAAGAAAGAAGTGAAAAGATCCTTTTCTTATTAAGACCTTTGTCATACCATGTATTTTGAAATCCCAAAATATAAATGGAATATAAGATGTACATCTTATATTCGACTTTTCTGTTTACAGTGTCCACTAGGCACTGGAAAATGCCATAAAAAAGCGAAATTTGAACATAAGATGTACATCTTATGTTCAAATATGGGTAAATTTTATGTTTTTTGAAAATGCAAATTATGGCTCCCGTACACGCATATTATAAGATGTACATCTTATATTCGACCCCCCCCAGTAAATGCACATTTTTACCCAAAAATGACCCTGCAACCACCCTGCACAGGACTCACCCCAGAAAAGCCAAAAACTGGCCAAAAATGAGTGTTGGTGGGCCCAAAAGTGGGTAAAAACCTCCGGAAATTCATATCTGGGGTGGGTCTGGGGGTGGTTTTGCGCTGTTGACCTCCAGACCTGGATATTTCAAAAAAATTACAGTTTTTTACATGGACATCCGGGGCCCTACCCCCCCCCCCCCCCCCCCCGCTCGGCTGGATTATTCGTCACCAGGCATGTCGCTAAGCGTCGACCGTCGACCCAGTGATTTTGGGTTTCCCCCCCCATAAAAAAGCGTCGACCCAGCGTCGACCCAGTGGACTGGGTTGACGCTTGGTCGAGGCTTGGAGCGTCGACCTAGTGGAACTGGGTTGCCATTCAAGCCTGGACCAAGCGTCGACCCATTTATTACACTGGGTCGACGCTAACCTAGCGTTGGCCCGGTTACACTGGGTCGACGCTCACCAAGCGTCGACCAAGCGTCAACCCACTTTCACTGGGTCGACGTCGAAGAGAGTATGGTTTTGCAGGAACAGATGCTCACTACCGTGGCCTCCGGCGGCTGGGGGGCTCCGCCCCCCAGACCCCCCTGTGGCGTATGTCTCGTACTCAAGTCATTCGATTCCCACCGGGTCAGGGAATCCACCCACTCCAGTAGCCTCAGGAGGACGCAGCCAACTCACACAGAATCTGTACGCCCACAATGAACAGATGCTCACTACCGTGGCCTCCGGCGGCTGGGGGGCTCTGCCCCCCAGACCCCCCATCTCGCGTGCCCGTCTAGTAACCAAGTCCTTGCGCTTTGACGGCCGTGACATATCAGGGGGCAGCGTCGAAATCATGGTCCCGAAAGCCATTTTTTGGTTTCCTCCGGCACCCGACGGCGCGAGCGGGAGAGGAACCACGGAAGGAACCCAGCGCCTCACACCGTGCCCACCTAGTGGTCCACCGATGGGAAAATTTGGCAACAACACGAGCGCGCGCGAAGCGCGCGCGAGAAAAATTGACCCCTAGTGTTTTCCCCCCTGATCCCCCCCCAAAACAGGAGCGTCAACCCACCAAATCTCCAAAATCGAAAAGTTAGCGACAGGCCTGATTCGTCACCCCTCGGGGGGTCGACGAATAACGAATTATTCGAATAATACGTCGTAAGCATTACGAATAATCCAGCCTAGCCCCCCTCCCCCCGCAGTGTTGGTCTGTCCTGATCTAGCCCCCCCCCCACCTCCCCTTCCCCAAGGGGGTCCCCTCCTGGGTGCACAAGGGGTGGGGCCAGACGGCCGGCTTCCCTCAGATCCGGCCCCTCCGCCCACCGCCCCCATCCCCCATCCCCGCCCCTCAGCTCTCTGGGGGGCTTCAGCGGCCTGGTAGACGGGGGGGTGGGGTGGGGGGGGGGGGGTGGTTTCCACCAGCCCCCCCCCCCCCTCTCTCTCCCCCGGCCTGCAAGGTTCTTTTATCTTGGTAAATCCTGCTGCCGCATTTACTTTCTTGCGCGATAAAGAAAAAAGGTGGCTTGGCGGGTGTGCATGCCCCAACCCCGCCCCTCCCCCCCTTCTCTCTCCCCTACTCGCGTTGCCTATATGCTGCGCCCCGGATAACGCATAGGGGTGTGCCACTTATTCACTGCAGCGTTTTTCGTCCTTCCACAGGGGCCACACCACACTGCCCACCCTCCGCACACAACACAAAAAAACCCCGGAGTATTGCGGGAGTATTGCGGGAGTGCGCGGCAACAGGTGGGTGGTTTTGCCCATCGGGGATCGGGGATCGGGTTCTAAAGGAGAAAACCACCGGAGCCCATCGGCACCACACCACACACCCCCACAGGCGGTGCGTTGATGCGGAGGCATGCCTGCGGCTTCCGGGCCTCATGGGGCCGTGTGGCTTTGCAGCGTCGACGATGAGATGCGGTCTGCCTGCGCCACGCTGCCCGCAGTCAACTTCCTCCGCCGCCTCGCCACAGAGGCACGCGCTGAGGATGACCTGGCAGGGCTCCTGGCGGTGCGCCATCCGTCGCTGCGCCACCTCAGCTTCCTCGCTTCCGCGCGGGACGAGGCGCTGCAGCGCGAGGCTGCGGCCAGCAGGCTGCAGGAGGCGGAGGCGGAGGAGGAGGACGAGCGCCGCAAGGCGGCAGATGCTGCGGCGCGGCGCATGTCTGAACCCCCACACGCCGCAGCCCTGCGTGCGCTTGCCAGCAGCCAGCAGCGGGCTGACCGCCGCAGGGTGCGTGCTGCCGAGGCGCACACCGCTGCCGCAGCGATGCAGCGCGAGGCGCACCAGTCGGAGGTGCGGGCGGCAGCGGTGCGCGAGTCTGTCTACCAGACCCATCTCGAGGAGTGGGAGTCGGCGCGGCGCCACGAGAAGTGCTTCGCCTTCCTGCACAGCGCAGAGGCAGCGGGCAGGGCTGCCGAAGCAGCGGCATTCCTGGCGCAGCGGCACCGGGAGGCGCTCGCCTTCCTGCTCGAGGCAGAGCTGTCGACACGCGGTGCCATCGAGAGGGACGGGCTGGTCGTGCTGGCGGCCCTGGTTAGCGGCATGTCGAGCTCCGACAGCTTCGTCAGGCGCTACACCACAGCCCTGGAGCGGGAGGGGGTGTCGCGCAGTGCCATCCGCAATGCGGAGGACGAGGCGTTCCGGTTGCTGTGTGCGGAGTTTGCGTACAGCAGGTTGCTGCGGTAGCGCAGCTGCCCCCTCGCTGCATCCCCGCCACCCTCCCCCCGTCTCCCCCCCCACTCGCTGCACCTGCTGCCTCACACGGCCCAGCGCGTTGCCACGCGCGGGTGTGGGAGGTAGAGAGCGAGAGAGAGGGGGAGGGGGAGGGGGGAGATGATCGGCTGTAGTTGCGCTGCAGAAAGAACCCCCTCCACCTCCTCCCAGACGCCTCGGCATATTGTTGTTGCTGCGCTGCAACGCCACACGCGCGTGCGCGCGCGCGTGGTGTCAGGATGTCCTTTGCCCAACATGATTTTGTGTATCTGCTGCCTCCACTGCCACACAGGGAGTGCCGCGATGGCGCGGTCGGATGGGCACAACCCCTTTGCAGGGCCCCCGCCCTCAGAAGCACGCCCTGCGGCAGGCGTTGCCGGGCGGGTTGCCGCGGCATGGAAGGCCGTGACACGGCGGCAGCTGCTGACTGTCCTTGTGGCGGTGGTGTTGTTGGGTGTGACGCTGTCGTCGCCACGCAAGCAGAGGCCGCTGCCGCAGCAGCAGCCTCTGCCCGACGCCGCAGCGCAACCCAACGCTGCGGGCGGGACCACCACCCCGCCGCCTACCGTGCAGACTGTGCAGCAGGGGCGCCGCGTGCTGCCGCTACACCTTCAGCAGGCAGAGCTTGTGACGCCCCGGCCAGTGCCACACACCCCGTCCCCTCCTGTGGGTGGTGTGCTGCGCCTGCCCGACGAGGCGGTGCGCATGGCCATCCAGGTGTACGGGTGGACCTCCATCGAAGGCTTTGACGACGACGTGGGGTCGAGCATACTGGTGATCCAACCATCCGTCACCACAGCCTATTCTTACGACGTGCCGAAGGGGCCTGAGTCACGCGTGATATCGCTATTCGCGGTGATGACGGATTTCGGGGCTTCCGACTACGACGCCAACCTGCCGACGTACGACCTGCCCTCCATCATGCAGTCCATCCCCGAGCGCGTCGACATCACGTCTGTGATCTTCCACTCGTCTGTGCGGCTGACCCCAGCCTCAGGAGTCTCCTTTGCTGCGCTGCGCCGCTCCACCCAGCTACAGACCTCACTCGCGTTGGACGATGAGGAGCGTTGGTGCCGCATGCTGGCGAAGGCTGGCTACAGCGTCGTCTCAGAGACACCGCTGTTCAAAGCGTGGCAGCTTGAGCAGTAGCCAGCTGGGGTGTCTGGAGGAGGCCCTTGAGAGAGCAGGTGGGTGGGTGTGTCTGTGGTGTGATGCCCAGCTTTCGCACCGAGCTTCATTCGAGCTGGAGCTTTCGCAGGACACAGCACGCCTGTGTGGGATGCTGCCCACGAATAGGGTTGTTCTGGGGTGTATGTGTGTGTGGTGTCGGGGGGTGTCGCGTGGGCATCCCTGTGCCACCTGGGAGTTGTGTGCTGTGGGGGTCAGCCAGCCCCACATCGGAATCTAGCCCGACCAGGATCAAATAATGTGTCAGACCAGGGCAGTGCGCAGTGCTGCCCTGCCGGTGCTGGGTGCTAAAGGTAGAGTGTGCCGCAGGGCAGTGTTGGCCCGGTAGAGCCAGTCGTGAGGTAGTTGCTAGTGAGGCTGTGAGGAGAGGTCTTGCGATATTGTTTTGAGAGTTTCGGCGTCAAATGTCAGGGAAGTTTCTGTGCCCTGATTAGGTGGCACAGGGAGTGTTGAGTCACCACACACCACCACCGCCACGTGCAGGTTGCAGAGTCCACAAGTCGTGATAATGGCGAGCGTGATCCGGCTGACACGCGAGGAGTACATCCACGTGCTCGACAACAACAACAATGTGACGCGGTGTGTGGTGGGTCCTGCGACCTTCACGCGGCTGGACCACGAGAAGGTGGTGGGCGGGCCGCACAAGCATGTGTCGCTGCCGCCGCAGTGCTACTGCCGCGTGAAGAACCCCGTGTCGCGCAGCGGGGACAAGGTGGAGACGACAGACCACGGGGAGGCAGCAGTGCGCTTCGGGGAGGAGGAGGTGCGTGTGAACGACGGGAAGCAGTGGCGTGTCCCGTTCCCGCTGTACCCCGGAGAGGTGCTGGTGCAGGACGGGAAGGAGAATGCAATCAAGAAGCTGACGACGGTTGCGAAGAACACTGCGCTGCGTCTGCGTGCGGAGCAGGACTGCACGGTGCAGGGCACGGCACGCCAGGCGGGTGCCGAGTGGCTGTTCTGCGGCCCTGCCACGTACATCCCGTCGGAGAAGGTTGCGTACGTCGCGAAGGTGACGGCAAAGCTGATCAAGCCCAACGAGGCTCTGCGCCTGCGTGCGCTGGTGAGCTTCACAGACCGTATGGGTGTGGCACGCCGTGCGGCAGAGGAGTACCTGGTGTCGGAGGAGGGTGCGTACCTGCCGTCTGTGGAGGAGGAGGTTGTGGGCACCGTCGAGGCACGCGTGCTGACGGACCGGAAGGCGGTGGAGGTGGAGGCCGTGTTCGACCACAAGGACCAGTTCGGGAAGGAGCGCCGCACCGGGGAGCGCTGGCTGGTGACGCTGAAGGACACGCCTGCCTTCATCCCGATGGTATGTGCGGTTTGCGTGCTTCGGTGGTGTGTGGGTGTCGGTCAAGAGCAAGTGTTCGGCGTGTGTCTACACTAATATGAAAATATTCACGTGTGTGTGTGTGGGTGTCGGTTGTACCGGTGTTTGGTTCTTGGTGCCTTGGTGAGGCTACAAAGAGAGTACTCGACACAAGTACAACTATGTCCACATGTGTGTGCAGACGGAGTTTGTCTCTCGCCTTGATCATCACCATCTTCGGCAGAACTACCATGTGTAGCAGTGTGCAATAGTTGCCCCTCTGATCCATTCACCCACACCACCCACAGGTCAGCGAGCGCGTGCTGCGTGTTGTGAACATCACGACCCTGTCGAACAGGCAGTACTGTGTGGTGATCGACCCCATTCGTGATGGTGTGCAGCACTTCGGGCACAAGGAGATCCGCCGTGGGAGCGAGGAGGGGACCACCTTCTTCCTGCACCCGGGTGAGCGTCTGGAGGGTGACGCCGTGCAGGAGATCGAGGTGCTGGGTGCGGACGATGCAATCCTTGTCAAGGCACTGGAGCAGTTCAACGACAACGGGACGGAGCGCAAGGCAGGCGACAAGTGGATGCTGCGTGGGCCTCTGGAGTACATCCCGCCCACAGAGGTGGAGGTGATCGACAGGCGTGAGGCGATCCCGCTGGATGAGAATGAGGGGATCTACGTGCGCAACGAGACGACCGGCAAGGTGACGATGGTGTGCGGGCAGTCATACATGCGTGAGCCTGATGAGGTGCTGTGGGAGAAGGAGCTCCCTGAGATTGTGGAGGAGCTGCTGCAGTGCACGAAGGGCGCGAAGCACCGCATCAAGGACCCGCAGGCGACGCTGGAGCCGCGTGACAAGACGCGTGCCGTGCGCTTCAACATCCCGCACAACGCAGCGGTGCAGATCTACGACTACGCAGGGAAGGAGCCGCGGATCGTGTTCGGGCCCGACCTTGTGATGCTGCGCCCGGACGAGAGCTTCACGGTGCTGTCGCTCAGCGGTGACAAGCCGAAGCGCCCGCACGTGATCAAGTCGCTGCAGCTTCAGTTGGGGCCGGCCTTCATGACCGACCTGGTGACTGTGGAGACGAGCGACCACGCGCGTCTGGAGCTGCGTCTGTCGTACAACTGGCGCTTCGAGTTCGACAAGAGCGACAAGAAGGAGTGCAAGAAGCTGTTCTCGGTGCCCGACTTTGTGGGTGACGCGTGCAAGGCCATTGCCGGGCGTGTGCGTGGCCAGGTCGCGATGGAGTCGTTCGACTCGTTCCACAGGAACTCGGCGCGTATCATCCGTGGTGCTGTCTTCGGGTTCGATAGCAACAAGCGCATCCTGGACGTGTTCCGCTTCCCTGCCAACAACCTCCTCATCACGAACGTCGACATCCAGAGCGTGGAGCCTGTGGACCAGAAGACGCGTGACTCGCTGCAGAAGTCTGTGCAGCTGGCTATCGAGATCACGACCAAGTCGCAGGAGGCGACGGCACGCCACCGTGCCGAGAAGGAGGCACAGAAGGCGACGAGCGAGCTGGACAGGCGGAAGCTGATGGTATGGTGGCGTGGGTGGTTGGTGGTGCCGGTGGTTTTGGTTGCCAGTTTATGCTGCCTTCGATTGTTGTGACGCCTTTCTGTGTTTGCTGTGATGTGTTTCCGAGACGTGTTCTCTTCTGCGGACACTTCTGTTCTGTGATGTGCTGTCTTGGAACACAACGAGTCACCTTTCCCGACACACACCACCAACACCAACACCACACGAACAGGACGCTGTCGGCTCTGAGTCGCAGAAGAAGGAGTACCTGAAGCTGCAGGCCGAGAGCGAGGCCATCGAGGCCACTGGGCAGGCGAAGGCTGAGGCCAACGCACGTGCTGAGGCGATGGTGATCGAGGCGGACAGCGAGCTGAAGCAGGCAGAGCTGAAGGCCAGCGCACAGCGCATCAGCAGCGAGGCGGAGCTGGAGGTGATGAAGGAGCGGAACCGCGCACAGGTGGAGCACCTGAAGCAGATGAACGACCTAGAGGTGGAGAAGGTGCGCAAGCTGAGCGAGATCGAGACCGACAAGTTCTCGTCCATCATGGAGGCGATCGGGCCGGACACGGTGCTGGCGATGGCACGTGCCGGGCCGGAGCTGCAGGCCAAGCTGCTGGAGGGCCTGGGCCTCAAGGGGTATGCCTGCCTGATGCGCAGTCTGTTGCTGTGCTGTTTTTTGTGCTTCATTATTTGCGGGAGTGTCCTTCCTTGCATGAGACAGTCACAGAGACATCCTGTCTCTCCATCATTTCAAAACGCAACATGTGGCTTCGCACACTGCCCGCTGTCGCTGCCCTTTGCCTTTGCCTTCGCCTCGATGCGCACCACACCGCCTCCACCACCACACCCCACACAGCTACCTCATTACGGACGGCAACTCGCCCATCAACCTGTTCAACACCGCCGGCGGGATGGTCGGCTCCGCTGGCGGTGCCACCCTGCAGTGATGCGCGTGACGCCCTCAAGGGTGCCACCCTGACCCCCCAACACACCACTGCGCTGCCTAGAACACCCCTAGCCTGTGCCTGGCAGCACCATACACTATTCAATACCAACGTTTCCCGACACCCCACCCCCCTCCCCCCGACGACCCCAACTCTGCAGAACACAACGGGAGGACGTTCTCTCTACCACTATGTGCGGTCATGACATTCTGGCAGTGTTATGCACCTCACTTTTGCGGCTGTCTCTTGCACGTCAGGCTGGAATGGCTGTGGTTTCGCGTCACTCTATGAAGAAGAAGTGGATGTGAAGTTGACAAAAGAAGCATATTTCCGAGCGCGCAGGCCGCGTTAACAACAGTACAAAGCCACAGCCCGTGTCACCTGCGTCAGCACTTTCCAACCTTCCGCCACCAGACTCGGGAAACGAGCTCGGCAGACAGGGACAGACCCATTATCGGCCTTCCCCCTCCTGAACCCCCCCCCCCCCCCACGCACCTCCCCCTCGCCCCCCCGACCCCCGATACTGACATAGCACAGAGGACCTTCGGTGTATCCTAACCAATTCACGTGAGCATCGGCACTCTTTGCGTGCCGACACCAGCTCCGCGACCAAACACCTCCGCGCACACCCCCCCTTCCTCTCCCCGCTCCCCTCATGGAATTGGATGCTGCTCTTCCGCCCGCCACCCCCACCTCCGGTTGGGAACAACTTAAGTCAAACAAAATAACTATTTATTACCGTGAAAACAAAGTACGGTAAAATCGACGAGGTGGGGTGAGACGGCCACGAGGGGCCGAAGGCCCCGAGTGGCCGTCGAACCCCAACCGAGTCGATTTTACCGTACTTTTCAAGGTGATAACATGTTTTTCTTGCACAATACGCAACTTTTGAACGCCAAAACCGCCTTTTGGTCGTTTTTTCTCTTCACGCCGTGAGAAAAAACCGTAAAATCGCTTTATTACCGTGAAAACGAAAAACTGTGCCCCATTTTTGAGGTTGCTCATGTGAGTATGTCTGAGAACACCAATATACAGAGGTTCCAGGCTGTACCACGTCCTGACTGAGATCGACTCCACAGGGGATGTCGTCCAGAGCGCCAAGTCTGGGGTATTCCGCCCTCAAGAACGGCGAGTCACACCTCATCTCGTTCTGATTTGCCCTCGACAGCTTCGTCTTCCTGGGGATCCCTGGTTCTGCTGGTTGACCTGTGGTTCACCGTGAAGAACCATTACCTGCTGTGCGACACGGTATGCAGCATACACTTCTAAAAGGTCTATCTGCTTGCGGTGATCGTACTTCTCACGCCGCGGGGTGCTGCGCTTCTGGCTCTGGGCAGAGGTCGGGGGGAGCTGGATAGCGTGGCCGATGAACCCACCGCACCAACCCACCCCGCAGCCGACCTGGTGACCTGCAGACCCGCTCAGGCCTGATTTGTGCATTCACAAAATCAGCCGCAGGTCCCTTCCAGAAAATCACTGTACGGACTTTTTTTTCACGCCAAAAAAAGCGTGAAAAAAAAGAAAAAAAGCGTGAGAAAAAAGAAAAAAGCGTGAGAAAAAAGAAAAAGGCGTGAGAAAAAAGTAAAAAGCGTGAGAAAAAAGTGATTACCGTAACCGGGCGTGCGTGAAAAAAAGTTGCGTGGCGTCCAAGAAAAAACGTATACTTATATCCATGCAGCTCCACAAAATGAGCCCTTTCTCCTCCGCCCCCCTCCTCTCCACTCCAGGAGTCAAGGCAACAGCGAGCCGAAAGCTTGAGCCTGTTCTCCCAAGCTCGTATATATCCCCCCCCCCCCCCCCGCTCCGCCGGCCCCTCCCTTTGCAACACTGCGCCCCTTCTTGTCTTTTTTTATTTTCCTTTGTGGATTTTGGTGGCCCGATGGTGTTTTTCCATCTCTCCCCCCCCCACTTGCAAACACAGAACAGCACACCGCACAGGCACGCGCGCGCACCCCTCGCCCACCGTCCAAACCTGACCCCGAGGGTGTGGCAGAAAAGAAAATTGGATCGGGGGAGGGGGCGATGCACTATATCTCTTGTGGTTTGTGATTGCCGGTGACAAAAAAACTACGCGGTTGTGTTGCAACGTCTGAAGGAAGGGTGGAGGGGTGAAAGGGCCTTTTATCTGTCGATCGCGAGAACGCCCTCCAAAGAGAAACCTCACTCGGGGGGGCTGAAAGAGACACGGCTTAAAATAACGTTCAAAATTGTTCAAAAAAAACGGGGATGTGAAAATAACGTGGCACGGCATCCGGAGCACTCTGGTTGTCTCGCACATCAAGGCGGCGGTGTGTTGTCGACACCAACAAAGACACAAACAGGGGGATGATGATGATGGTGTTGCGTTGTGTGCGCCGCTGCTTTGCGTCAGAAAGGGGGGGGGGGTGGGGTGGGGTGTGTGCACTGTTTCACAGCCCGACACCAAGTGAAGAGCTCACCATCTACACCCCCCCCCCCTCTATTTTTACACTGGTTTCCCCCTCCCTCCCTGCAAGCAAAAAAAATGATGTTGGATTGGAGTAAAAGATGGATCCAGGTGAAAGGGGCAGGGCACGCACAGACAAAAAGCAAAAACATGCGGTGGTGGGCACCCTGGCTATGGTGCAGGAGGGATAGCAGAAACCAACGGGGAGACGAGTCTTTGTTGGTGGCGTTTCTCTGTCATGCAGTGCGGGAGAAGCGCCTGGAGACTGCAACATCGCCTCGGGGCATGCGAGAGTCGTGACAGCGGGAGTTCGCATTTGGGTCCGCTCGAAACGCGACCCTAAGCCAGTAGACAATAATCGTAACGTGTGTTTGGTGTGTGTGCGGTGGCCATATTTTGAGTTGGGTCGACCCTGCACAGACCGTACGCTCCCCACCGCCCGTTCACCCGCTCCAAACGTGAACTCATTCTGAAACGAAAAGAGCGCCCGCCGTGCGTACCATGGGTGAGGAAGGATGCTTTTGTTTTAGCCGTCTTTGTCTTTAGCTGCCGCCCACCCCCTTGGTTGGGCCCTTTTGGTTGCTGAAGCCAGGAGTGAGGGCTTCTTCGGAGAGGGGGGGTGGGTGGGTGGTGGTGGTGGGAATGGCACACATGCGGCAGCCCCGCCATCACACAAAAAAGACAAAGTACAGAATGCGAATAACAAAAATACCCCCCCCCCCTCCTCCTCCTCTCTCTCTCCCCCACCACCACCTCCTCCCCCCGCTTTGCTTCGACACCCGGGTTGGGATTGCATGTGCCCATTGCCCAAAAGCCAGACAAATGAATCGACCAACTGAATCGTGCTAGCTAAACTCCGGAAAGAAGGGGTTTTTCGTTGAACGCAGCATTAATACCCCGTGAAGGCATGCGCCTCCACGGTCGCCACCTTCGCTCCGGTCTCCGCCTCCATCACCTTCTTCGCCGCCTCTGCCCCCTCATGGGCCACGTGGGCCTTCGTCCGCTCCTCCGTCACCTGCACAGCCGCCCCCGACTGCACCTGCGACATGCTGAGCCGCGACGGACTTGGCATGCAGCGCTCTCAACGCCGCCTCCGCCTGGAGTGTCGCAGCTCTTACTTCCGCCCCGGCCACCTCCCGGTGGCGTACTCCCGCGCGTTCGCCAGGTGGACCGCGCTCGCCGCCTGACCCAACGCGATGCCGAAGTCATCGCCACCCGGGAGCGGTGCGGTCAGGGCCCCAGGGTGGCCGGCGTCCCGACCCGCCCCGGTCGTCACCAACGCAGCGTCCTGCACACCAGGCATGGAGCGGCGAGTAGAGGGGTAGAAGCGGGGAGAGGGGTAGGGGGGTAGAGGGGCAGAGGGAGTGTAGAACCACAAATCTTTTTCGTTGAACGCAGCCAAATAAAGGGCCTAACCTGTTTTTTGGCGCACGGGTGTGATGACAAGAGGGAACAGTGCTGAGCACGAACATGATGTTGGTCTTCTGGTTATGTCTGGTTTCTCAGAACACTTAACGTGTATGCAAAAACAGAATAACGACACCCCCTGCACAGGTGATGCCTGCCGCAGCCCCACCCTTAGTACACCCCTTTATTGATACTGGCTGTTTACTTCCCCCCACTCCCCCCACCGCACCACAACACCTCAACACCAAAGCCAGATCCGCCGCTCCTAAGGCAGCCCCCTCCCCAAGTGGACCTGCCGAGCCAGGGGCCTTTCCCTCGGGTCACCTTGGGTTGACCCCCACACACACACACCCCACCCAGGTGGGAGCGGGCGTGGACACCGACCCATCCTGCCCTCACCGTCTCTCGTCTTCCTCTCTCCACACCGACACACGCACATACCCGAGAGCAATGGAGTGGCTGAGAGGGTGGGGCCGCCCCGCAGAGCCCCTGCCTGAGCCGCGGGCGGCGCCGAACCCTGCACCTCCCTCACCTGCTCCGATGCCCATGCCTCCGCCTCCGATGTCCGAAATGGCATTTTGTGCGCCACCGAACAATTTTCAAGATCTTGCCCCGACACGCTCGCCAGGCTACGCCGATCTGGGATTCGGGGGTGCGCCGTCGGCACCACCGGCCCCACCTGTCGGTGTGGGGTGCATGGCACCGCTGCAGGGTGTGCGCATCCCGTCTCCATATGATGACGTGGACACAGCAGGGTGTGCGCCGCACCTCCGGATCAAATGCAGCTTCTGGCAGGACGGCCGCAGCATGAGCGCACGCCGCGTCAGCCTCAGCGGCAGGACATATGTCGAGCTCTGCGATACTGTCGAGGGCTGGCTCCCCGCCGGCTGGGACCCCT
This sequence comes from Rhynchopus euleeides, assembly GCA_963210315.1. Lineage (NCBI taxonomy): Eukaryota > Euglenozoa > Diplonemea > Diplonemida > Diplonemidae > Rhynchopus > Rhynchopus euleeides. Next base: position 2,087,479 of record OY723257.1, read on the forward strand.
CACCCTTCACCATCGTCGCTGTGACGGGGGAAGACGATGGGGAGAACGGCGCCGCCACCCCCGCCACCCCCACCCCCACCGGGAGACAAATCTCCGATGCTGACGCGTGGGACGAGCTCCTCAGCCAACACCCCTCTGCGGCCCCTATTGTGCTGCAGGTGCATCACACAGCTGCGGCGGCGCCTCACGGCGGTGTACCTGCCGATGTTGTCGCTGCGGAGGCGCTGTGCCGCCTGCACGGGCCGGAGGTGATAGAGAAGCTGTGTACCGGCGAGGCTACCCCGTGTGGGCTGGGGTACGACGGGTGGCTCTCCCCTGTGGGGGACGGATCGATGGGCCGTGTCACCGATGCGGATGCGCTGCTGCAGATCTTGATGCGGCGCGGGGCAGCCCTGCTTGCAGGCGGGCAGGAGGAGGCTGAAGAGTGGTTCCGCCTGTCCGCCCTGCTCGCCCCCGAGAGCCCCGACGTGTGGTACGGCGTGGCCTCAGCTGCAATGCTCAGCGGTGCCTCCCGCCGCCACGACGACGCATTCAACGCCCTGGCACACGCGGTGGCAAAAGGCCTCATCCACCCCGCCCGCCTCCTCTCCGACCCCGCCTTCGCCCCCCTCCTCTGCCCAGACTCGGGCTACCGCAGCGCCCTGCTCTCTCTTGCCGGCAGCACAGGCGAGGCGGGGCGGGAGAAGGCAGAAGCTGCTGCGGCGCCGGCGCCGGCGGCACCGGTCGGGGATACCTCTGTGGACGATGGGGAGTACAGTGCGCAGATCGCGGCACTCAGGGAGATGGGGTATTTTGTGGATGGGGTTGTGTTGGAGGAGCTGAGGCGGTGTGGCGGGGATGTCGAGGCGTTGGTTGGGTGAGGTGTGAGGTGGGGTGGGGTGGGGTGGGGTGTTCTCTCTCACTGTGATCCCTTTAGGGAGCTTCATCCTTTTGTTGCGTGTGGTGGTGCGGCCCTCCTCAAGTCAGGGGCGGGAAGCCCATGTCTATATCACGTGCAAAGTGCCTGTGTGTGTCTGGTTTGTTGGGGATGTCAAGCAACGGGGTGTCTTGCATAGATAAATCAGTTCTTCTTTCCTTGCGGCCATGCCAGTTTCCAGATGCCGTCTGCTCCCGAAGGCCGTCCCCTGGCACAAGGCCCCCGTGGCGCCGTTGCAGGAGCAGCGGCGCCAGCAGCCGGTCACCCGGCGCATTGTGGGCAAGGTCTGGGTTGTGCTGAGGTCCCACCACCATAGGCAGGGTGCTTGCCTCCTGCTGTGCTCCTCTCCCCTCGACAGTCCCCCATCCGAGCCCTTCACTGCATGCCACTCTTAACTCGCCTTTTCTCACTCTGCTGCACCCCAGGGCGAAGGCCCCCCGGCACCCTGTTCGGGTGTTGTTTCACGCACACGGCCTTCGCGCGGGAAGTGCCACCGCCAGTTCTTCTCGCTGCCACCCCTCCTCAGCAGGCGAGGTGTGTCGGTTTGGTTTGCGTGGAAGCGCCAACCTGTCGCTAAGTCGCATGGAAGTCGGGTCAGAAAGAGGCAGAGGCCTGAAACGTTTTCCGGCTATGAAATTTGTAAGCGACACTCAACAGCTGCTGGGCACAGGCGAACCTGGCCCGCAAATGCGTTCGACGACCTGATGAGTCTCATGCTTCTGCAATTCCCATTGAATATCGCGTCTAGCTGCGGTCTTCATCGATCCCAGAGCCAAGACATCCACCGATAAGTGCAGTTGTTGTCACCCGCCTGCAGTACCCTAGAGCACTACAGGTGAGGACGCCAAAATTTTTGAACGAGTGTTTCCCCACAGAGTAGTGCTGTCGTCGGGCTGTCGTCGGGTGTCTTACGGCGGGCATTAAACAACCACGGAGGGGTGGTGTGGCTGGGTGTGGCTGGGTGTCGCCGCGCCCAGGCCTGGTTATTTGCACAGCTGGGGAGGGGCGTCAAACTGCAGATAGAAGGTGGATGTATGGACACGTCCGGGATAATCAAAATACTGTAGAGAAATCATGCCCGCGTTGCTGCTATACACGCGCACACAGCTCGTTCTTCGGCAGAACACGCTTCTTTCCCGAGCCGGCGGCTTGCGCGTTCTACTCCAAGAAAGAAAAACTGTGCCGATGTTCTACACATGCCCTCAGGCAAGGTCTTCTTGGCGCGACCCGAATTGAAGTCTCCCGTTGCACCACTCTCACTTACCCTGTTCTCCCCCCCTGCAGCCCTTGCATGTGGGGCCTTATGTCTGCCCTTGAGGCGCCTCTCTGATACGGTATTTTTCCTACAAAATCAGCCATTTATATTCGCGCGCCAGTTCTTCTAGCCCTGTGCCCTGCGTCGGCGATGACAACCGCGGTGCAAATAGTGCACACACACACCACGCCCCTGTTTTAAATACGCCCCCTACGAAGGTGTTCATCTTCCAAAGGTTTTTGTTGTTGCCATGATTTGATATTACCGTGACCTACCGACCACCCACCCTCAATAGATTCTTCTTCTTCTTCTTTTTTTTTGCGAGATGATGTTGCTTAATTGATGATTGTGCCTTGATGGGGGGTGGGGGAGTGGGTGGTGGGGGTCGCGCTTCTCGGCAAGCTTTCGGCGGTTTCCTCTCATATAAGTAAAGGTGGAAGTGCGCCAACACCATCGGAAATACGCACGTCAGCACTGCATCGCTCAGACCCCCCTCCTCCCCTGATGCAAATGTTCCAAACAAGGCAAGTAAAAGGCTGCTTTGTGCTGCACCACACAGGCTGGTAGCCGTCGATGCCAAAGAACACTGCATGATATCTATCTTGTGCATTCTGTCTAGCTCGCAGGAGACGGGGGAGGGGGGGGGGGTGTGGGTGTGTCAATGAGACCTAGCCTCACTCATGAAACTGTGATGATTTCCGGCGACAACGTAAACCAAAACAGGGGGGGGGGCCGGGGGGGGGGGGGGGCTGGGGGTCGACGTGGTTCCTTGGAACGACAGAAGCTACCCCCCTGCCCCCCCCCCCCCTCACTGCTGCACGACGCGGTCTTCACCTCCCCGGGTACCCGGCGGGAGGTGAAGACCGAGTCGTGTGTCCGAAGGGTGTGTGGAGTGCGAAGGGTTCTCGTGCAAAAGAAACGCAAAAGAGCCCTGCACAACACGACTTGTGCCATGCGCTGCTCTTCGACAGCATTCTCAGAAAACTGCCCCCAGCACACCCCTTGGGTGTATCTCAAGAGGGAAGAAGCAACGAGGGTTGGCGTTCGAACTCGGAACACGCCACCCCACCCCACCCCCCCGCAGGGAGGGGGGAAGGGGGTGTCGACTGCCACTCTATCCCTTTTATTGGCCCTACACATGCCCCTCAATTGGTGGTGGGCAGAGGCACAGATGCCCTACAGGGAGAACAGCGGGCTGCTGAAGATATCTTCCATTCCTTTCCGGTTGGCAGCAACATGCCGCAGCCCTGTGCAGCCGGTCCCTATTTGGTGATGCTATATTCATATTGATCTCAGGGGGGGGAGGGGAGAGAGGGGGCAAACACGCTCAGCGGGGAACATGCCGCCGCTCGGGGGGGAGGGGGGGGGGAGAGAGGGGTGTCAGGCATTTTGTGCTCCTCCTCATGGCGTCGGCGAACCTCTCTGCCCAACCCTCCGCCTTCTTTGTCCCCACCTCGCTACACCCCCACCTAAACCCACACACACACACACACACAGGGTGGGCTAGGACCCGTGCAGGGTTAACCCACCTAAAAAGTGATCAACACACACACACACACACAAGCCCTCAAGACTCTTGAAGCGGCCTGACTATTTAGTGTCTTCGTCGCAGCAAGGGGGCGATATATACCGCTTTTTTATTGATTTCACGTGTCAGTGTTTGACTTTTTCGCAACTTCATTTCTTCCTTTTCTCCCTCTCCAACCCCACCCGTGACACCACCAGGGTTTAGCTAGCCCTGGTCCGATTATCCCCGGTTCTTCGCTGAAGAGACGCGGCCGGGGGGAGGGGTACGAAGAGTACGCGTCGAAACCGGTGTCACGTCGTGTTGGGGAATCCTTCGGGAGTGCGATACTGAAGGGGAGGTGCTACTGCCCGTGCAGGGCGACACCGCCTTAAAACTTTATAACCACACACACACACACCCCACCCCCCCCCCCCCCCCCCCCTCCACAGGTCCACACACCCTTGTAGAGTACACTACCACCCGCTCCCCCCCCACCTCCCTCCCCATTGTCAATTTCCTCCTTCCCCCACCCCACCCCCCCTCCCTCTCTAGAAAACCTCCGTATTCTGGTTAGTTATTTGCTCAGCCTCACGACGATCCCCCACCACCACCACCACCACCACCTCCCCCCAATGATGGCGCAGTGAAAGGGGGGGTGGGAGGGGGAGGGTGCGTGCGTTGCGGACCGCAGAGAAGGCCATATCAAGAGCAGGGGTAAATATATATTATTTTTTTTTGCTCGGTGTGATTGCCTCTCTCTTCTGTCTGTATCCCTCTCTCTCTACACCCACTGCAAAAAAAATAAAGGGGTGAAATCCCCCACTCCGGTTTGGTTTAAAAAAATCATAAAGAACAAAACCCCTCCCCCCCCGGCCATCCCGCACGCTGGGGGTGTGGTTGTCGATACCTATAAATAACCCCCCCTCCATCCCCACCCCCCCCCCCCTCTCTCCTCCCCCTTCCCCCCAATGCACAGCGCCGCCCTCCGCTCTCAGAGGAGGGCAGTCGCCCTCCTGTGCGCTGCCGCATGCTTCCCCTCTGCCACCTCTGGGCAGGGCGACAACGGCACGCAGCCCTCCCCTCCTGTTGTCGTGCAGGAGGGAGGTGACACCTTCTGGCTGGCGCTCATCGCGGTGTGCCTTGCCGGCATCTGCCTGCTCGGGGGGATTCTCTTCGGGGTGCATAAGCTGAGGAGCCCTCCTAGTAAGGTGAGGCGCGTGCCGCCGGTGCACAGCCTGAGCACGCCGCTGCACCGCCCGCCCAGATCGCCTTCAGCGAGCATCAGGAGGTTCCCTTCACATGACAGCCATCACGCGGAGCGTGAGCTCGCTTCGGAGCGGCATCGGGTGGTCGAGCTGCAGCGCCGCATCGATGCTCTCGAGAAGGAGAGGGACGGCCAGCGCGACCGCGGCCTCTCCGTGTCGTACAACAACCCGCCCCCTGGCATCCTGCGGCAGGCGTCCCAGCTCTACCAGCCCCCCCCGATGCAGGTGGTGCCCGACCCGCAGATCGTCCTCTCTTCCCCGACGGAGGGGGCTGGCAGGGGGTATGCCGCATCGCAGACCGTCCCAATCGGGTCGGGTGGGGTGTCGCGGCGCAGCAGCGACAACGTCCTCCCTCCTCTGTGCGAGACGCTGGGGGGCAGCACCACGGCAGGGGAGACCCGGAGGCAGGTCACGCTGTGGGAGACCCCGTCGACATCACGCTCCGATGGCAGCAGCCGGAGCATCGGGAAGAGCGCGTCGGACCCGGGGAGCCCTCCGGTGTCACGCAACGTGCCTCCGGTGAGCGGCGAAGCCGCAACCCATCACAGCAGGAAGCGCGGTGTGCCGCCGGGGGGTGTGGGTGTGGGCAGCCCTGTTGGGGGTGGAGGGCGGAGCCCCAGCCCTAGCAGCAGCAGCAGCAGCTGTTCCTCCAGCAGCCGGCATGTCGGCAGTCCCTGCGGGGACAGCGTGGTGTCCACCTCCTTTGCGGAGAGCTACCACTCGGATTCCCCGCCGCGGATGGCGGGGAGGCAGGTGGGGTTGCTGCCGCCGCCGGCAGCGCAGCAGCACCACCAGCAGCAGCAGCAAAGCCTGGCTCGCGGGGCTGCCGATGCGCTGCCCGCGACCCCCGGGAGCTCGACATGGTCCCCAGGGCACTGCAGCTACCCTTCGCTGTGCCTGCGGCACCCGTCGTCGCAGGGCCTGCCTGTGTTTGAGGAGGTGGAGGAGGTGCAGCGCGTGGGGGGTGGGGGCGCGGCGTTCGCGCGGGCGGATCTGCGCGAGTCGTGCTCCGAGCTGTGCCGCACCGTGGAGAAGGACAGGGTGATCCTGAAGTCGCAGCACGAGCTCATCGAGCGGGAGAAGCAGCAGCTGCAGCGGAGGCTGAGTGAGATGCAGGAGATGCTGGCGGCTGCAGGGCAGCCGCAGCAGCAGCAGCGCGGCGGCGCAGGCCGGGGTGCGGCGCTCCCGATGACAACACCCTGCGACCCCGGGTCCCCCCGCCCACGCCAGCCACCCCCTCCGCCTGCCTCTGCCGGGGCTGGTTCCGTCGCCTGGAGGCGGGACCCCCCGAGCCTGTCGCAGTGCAGCAGCGTGGGTGCGGCGTTCTACCGAGACGCCTCGCCGCCCCTCCGCCTGCCAAGCCCCACGCTTGCGGTGCACGTCCCGATGTATGGGTGGAACGCCTATGGGATGCCCACACCGCTGGAGTGAGGCAGGGGCCAGGGGGGGGAGGGTGAGGTGGCAGGGTCGGTGAGAAGGGCCCGAAACAGCGAGAGCCCTCTTCACAGGGGAGGGTGGGGTCTGTTCGGAGCACGTGGGAAAATGATGATTGTTTTTGCTGGGTGGGGTGAGTCCTGGCAAGCAGCGAGCAGCGCTTTCCCTCCCACACTGAGCGTGTCTCGGAAATCGTGCTTTTTTTTTCTGCCCGAAATTGTTCAAATCTTTCAACAAAAGCGGTGGTGGGGGGAGGGAGGGGGGGCGGGGGGGCTAAATAACGGAACTAAACGGAGCGCCCAGTTTTCTGTGGATTCAGCCGAGTCCAGGGGAACATGGAGGGAGGGAGGGAGGGAGGGAGGAGCGGGTGCTTCGCCCTGACGATGTGCAGCAAAGCGAGCCCCCCTTCACACCCCTGAGGAGGAAGGCCTCACGCCGGCACAACCTTTGGCGCAGAGTGAAGCCCTGCATGAACCCTTCGATGCCCGGCCCCGTGAGGGCGGAGGGTGGGTGGATGGGTGGGGAGTTGTACTACAAGGTTGTAATACAAGGCATCGGGCATTGCCTTGCATTGCTGTAACGCACGGATTGCCGCATCATCACACTGGGAGGATGGTGGCTGCTCTGCCCCGGCATTTTATGTCGGGATTCTTTTTGTGCCGCTCTGACTGAGGGGAACTCCGAAAAGTCCGATCCTGGGGCACTCCTTCCCTGCTGGGTGTGTTCACTGCAGTGCCGAAAATGGGTGTGTTTTGGTGCGTTTCTTTTGTTTTTTTGCGAGAAAAAAACGCCAAAGCTTTGCCGAAAATTTGCCACAGCGAGGACATCCAACGGGTTGTTTTGTATGAGAAAGCTGTCGGTGTAAGTTATCCCCACATATTTGGGGGTCAGACAGCCCATATTTCACCACTTTTTTTCACCCGTGGAATACTGCAGGGCAACACAGGGTGTGACAAACTAAATCTGTAAAATCATGCGAACGAATCAGTATTCGAGCCGTCAGAACATGGCAGAACAGGAATAGAAAAACCAACAGGAAATGGGTTGGCTTCAGAACAAAGGAACAACAAGACGATCCAAGCATAATACGGTCCCACCATGGCAGGCCAACAGCTGACAACCATGACCCGTTGCCTCTGTGGCCCGCTCTGATACAATACGGCCTGGCATGTTCAGCCGAGGCCCGATGGTGGAGATTTTCCTGGATTCGACGGAAGGAAGTGTGTCCACCGTGCGATTTGATGCGTTTCAGCACTCCAGAAAATCGATCCACGTGTGGGTGGGTGGGTGGGGGGTTCGATCAGAGTTCCTTGACTGGCTCCTTAATCAAAACGAGTAATGTGTACGAAGCCCGAAGCCAGGGCATCGTTGGCGTGCGTGAGGCCTCCTTCCCGTGCCCTGATTTGCTTGGGTTGGGCCCCGCTTAATTTCTGTGGATTTTTTTTTTGCATACACGTTAAGTGTTCTAAGAAACCAGACATAACCAGAAGACCAACATCATGTTCGTGCTAGCACTTTTCCCTTTTGTCATCACACCCGTGCGCCAAAACAGGTTAGGCCTTATATTTGGCTGCGTTCAACGAAAAAAGACACTTCTTTCCGGAGTTTAGCTAGCACGATTCAGTTGGGCGATTCATTTGTCTGGTTTCTTTCCCCACGGCATGATCAGCGGAGCCATAAACGAATAATCAACAAAGGCACAAGTTTCAGCGAAACAAAGTCGCGAAATACCAGAGGTTATCGTGCACCCCAGAGAGCCCTTCTCTGCTCCGTGCCATCCTGTGCCAGGGCCCGGCGCCTAAATCTGTGAGGGATGATCGCCTCGTGTGCCTCTGCGGATCGAATCACCCCCACACCATTTCTGTCCGCACACTCTTTCTCCGATACCCCTGACGAACGAACCTTTAGGGTGCAACCGCCAACAAAGCCTTGCGTGCCTTAGATCTATGAGATCGGAAGGCTCGGCGACAAGTAGTCCAGAGCTGTTCTGTACAGTTGATTCTCTTTTGTTTATATTGGAATGATCGTGGCCCGTCACTATATGACAGCCTGTGTCAGTGCCGCCACCCGATCTTGTGGGTGTTTGCTTTTATCCGCTTCAGAGCGAAGGACACCCAGCAAGGCTCCTACTACCCACCGTTCGGAAACTTTGGATTCTTTTATGCGAGGTATGCGTTGCAACAACACAACTGAGCCGAGGCCTGTTGATGGTGGCGGTGCAGCTGGGTACCTCTGCTGGGCTGTGGCTGCACTATTCCAACCAGGCATTCCAAAAACAACTTGTGGCCAGGCGTTTGGTTTGTTGCGCGATTTTGCTGTCACTTCACGATCCGGCGTGGGTAGGGAGGGGTATCACAGATAGCTTTTTTGCCTGCCCGCCGCATGTAGGCAGGCAGGTCCACACCCCGCTCTGTGTGGGATACGTGTTACTCCTCGTGTGTCACCTGCCCCAGCCTACTCACCGGCGCTGTTCCAAAATACAGGTTCATGTGGTGCAAACCGTTGTCAAAGTCATCAAGGGTACATTTTCGCTATTTTCGTATTTTCCAAACTGTCACCACCCGCCCCCCTCTAACGGTTTGGTTTTACTAGTTACGAGCGACGAAGCTAGCGAAGTAACGAAGGAAATCATGCGACTGACGCTTTAGGGAATGGCACCTCATGCCACTTCACATGGCCTCAACACAGCCTTCAGACAGCAAAGCAAGTGTGCGCTCAACAAATGCCCGGAACTGTTATCCGACAGTTGCTGGACAGAGTGTCTACAATAAAGCGAAACGAGTACGATTTTTATGCGTTTTGATGCCAACCGGCGGTGCTCTCCGTCGCGTTGCCAGGGCTTAAAATGTGCCAACCGACGATCGAACCCCTCCCCTGCCCACCATTCTCTTTCTCTCTCTCTCTATCTCTCATACCGACACCACCTCTGCCACTGCTCTGGATCAATGATATTTATCGCAGCGTTGCGGAGGCGTCTTGCCTGGTGCACCGCACACTCTTGCTCTCCCTGCCCGGCATCCGCTGCCGGCTTTTTCGCGTCTTCTTCTCTCCCTTCTTGTCTCGAGCAGTGCTGGGGCTCTGACGACCGTGCTTTGGTGGTGCTGGTTTCCACCTCAGGAGCAGCACGGTCCAGAAAGGTGATTATTTGGGTCTTTTCCCAAGGCGAACCCATATGTGGGAGAGGTGCGTGTGGAGATACATTGGTGACCACGTCAAGAGCAGGTCGCTCGGTGTGCTCGACACTAATACAGAATACATCACATGTGGATGTGGCATGCCATGCGCTCTCCTGCGCTGGCATGACCTGTGGTTGTGCCAATAAGTGGTTCTCAGTTTGGCAGGGGGGGGGGGGGGGAGGGGGGGGGGTCCCTGCACTACAAAGAAAGAGGATAATAAGGGCTGTTCTTTGTGCCCCAAATCCAAGGCAAACATCACCAACTCCCGCCGCATTTGCTGCGGTGGTTTGCCCGTTTGGTTGCCCCCAGAAGGAGCTGCCTACCTGCTATTATTGAGACTGCCACGGAGGCACTGCTGTGATAAAAAAAACGTTCGTGATTTTCAAATGGAAGCCCTTTAGAATGACAGAACGGAACGGGCAGAGGATGGTACCACACTTTGACACACAGAGTGAGGCAGTCGTTCAAAATCGTTCAAAGCCCCCCATCCCACTACATTAGGAACCGATGAGGCCAACCATATTCGTTATTATGTACCGCGCAGTATTTAGAAGATACCAACATGCAAGCCTGCGATCCCCCACAGCCCACACCCACCCCCCCGCTCCCCACCCCCCTCCTCGCTTTCGGGGATCGTATCCCAGTGGGTTTAGTCGGCTTCCAGCAGCACACCACCTCTTCAGATACACAAGAAATGTCGGAGACAGCCACTGATGCGATACTTGATCCCATCATCGATCCTGTTGGGTACGATGGCCCGGGGTTCTGCCACGTGCTCCAGCACCTGTCAGCCTCACAGCTGCGGCGGCTGAATCAGAGAAGGCAGATGGCAAAGATCCTCGTGGTCGGCGAGATGGGTGTCGGGAAGACCTCGCTGGTGAACCTGCTGGCGATGGGGACGTTCACAGAAAATGTTGCGCAGACGATGTCTGTGGATATGACCCAGATCAGCTGCGAGGTGTACGGTGTGCCGGTTGCGCTGACTGTGTGGGACACAGCGGGGCAAGAGCGGTTCGCATCGCTCGTGAGTGCGTATTTCAAAGGCGCAGACGCAATCATCATATGCTACGACGAGAGCAATCGCAACACAGCCAACAAGGTCTTCTCCCGCTGGATGGTAGACCTTGAAGCCCAGCTGGGGGACCAGCTGGAGAACATCCCGTTGATCCTGGTGGGCAACAAGGACGAGGGGGAGTCTGTTGTTGACCACACCGTGCTCAACGAACTGGCCATGTCGAAGCGGATGGAGACCTACCGGATGTCGGCAAAGCAGAACTGGGTGTGGGCCGGCGGCGAGAGGCGCCCGGCACGTCACCTGCTGAATCGCCTGGGGTGCCTGCTGGTGGACCGGTGGGTTTTCCAGCTGCCCGACGAGGATCAGCCGCCACCGGCACCCACACCGTCTGCTCCGCCTGCCGAGCTTGATCGGCAGGAGCATGCTCTTCAGCCGCGCTGGAGGTGCTGCACTGTGATGTGATTTCCCGACAATTGGGCAGCGTTGTGTGCACAGATCGCTACCTTGCCTGATGTGCAGGTTGCCGATGTGCTGCTGTGGCCTGCCACCCCCCCCCCCCCCCCTGCCTGCCCTTTGTGCCATATTCATCCACAGCTAGGTAAGTTGCGCCCACGCTGTGGGCAGTGCCATATGCTTTCCCCTGGCGACTTCCTGGTTGCCCTGCTCCGTGTGCCCCACGGGGGTGGGCCATATAGAGCTCTTCTCGGTTTGTGCGAGTCCCGACCCGAGACCCGTCCAACCCCCACATGCCGCTGGTTATTGCTGTGTTAAAAAATACCTACCTCTGCTACCATTGCTGACAAGCAGGCGCAGATCGGTGCGTTCAAGCCCCAGATGGAGCCGATCAGCCTCGCGTCGGCCCGTGTCACCCTCCGCCGACACATATACAGCGGGACCACGTTGCCCCGCACAGACAGCGTGTACGCGTATCGGTCAGGAATCGGGGAGACGCGACTGCAGCGCCCTGACCTCCGCATGGAGGGCCTTACCCGCTTAGGGGAAACCACCATCCGCCGCCTCCGGGCCGACCACCACCGCCTGGTGTACGACCACGACGTCCCGGGCAGCGCACAACCACCGTGCAAACCCTGCCTGAAGCTTGCGCCGGACAGCCCCCCGCCTGGGGTCTCGCTGAAGCACCTATTCTTCGGCTGTCCCGCGACAGCGTCAGCCCGACACCACCTCACAGCCACAAGCGTGCACAACCTGCTGCTGCACAACTGCAAGGGGGCCCTACGCTACCTGGCTGAGGCAGGGGTGACGGAGCACAGCGAGAAGGACTACCTGATCTCGTGAAACCTGCAAAAATCAACAGCGGTCAAGGGCTTCGGCCTGACACCCCAGCACCCCCCCCCCCCCACCCCCAGACCCACGTCACTTTCCACGGGCCGCCAGGCGCGTCAGCGTCGGCGACCGCCCGCCCCCAGTCTGAGAGGCAGCAGCCACGACTCGGCAGGAGGCGGGCACAACAAAAAAAAGGGAGAGTCGTCACTGTGCATATCAGCACGGTCCCGCCCTCTGAGCCAGACTAACCCGCCCATAAAGGAAAAGAGGAAGAGGCGACGTAAGGCAATGCCTCCGTGCGGCAAGGAGAACACGAAACAGCGTCCCCCCTCACCGGGGGACGCGACGAGCACGGCCAAAAATCGTTCAAAATCGTTCAAATACGAGATTTGCGACGAGAATGTGAGGGTGCGGGGCATGTTGTGTCTCTGCACTCACAGTGCTCGTCGCTGTCAACGCCGGAAGGTGTTGGTTCCAGTTGTCCTGCCCGTTCTCTACTAATGTGATTCTCTCTGTTTCTGCGTTGGCGCATCCACACAACACGCCACAAACCCTTTGGTGAATGGGGTGGTGTGCAGAGCACGGTTCGGACAACTGGACAACACTTTCCGCTCGAATTGCCGTGTGCGTGAACAAGGCGGTGTCCGAGTCTTCACGAGAGGCAAGGAAGCGCTGTTTGGGCCGAGCATTCCTTGTGCTATGGCCTTCCTAGCTTCTGGGGCTTAGTGCCTGCTGCACGCCTTTGCCCCTGCAGCCCCCCGGAACAGACAGGACGAGGAAACTAACCCTGCCCCTGTAAGAGCAAACTAAGCTGCCCGCCACAGGGGACGCTGCCAGGGGTATCCCTCGTGGATGCCAAGCCATGCGAATTCTGTGCCTTTCGGAGAAGCACCACCCCACCGTGCCAAAACGCCTTTGCCCGCCGTATTGCATTTTAGTTGCTGTGATTCAGGCCTGCATACCACACCACCTTTTGTTGTTTCATCATCCCACGTGTTGTGGTGGGGTCTGCTGACCCGACAACCCACTGCCACCCGCCGCCACCAGCCACAGGCAGCCCTTCAAAGTCGCGACACAATGCTGCCGGTTGTTCAGCGCCGTTTCATCAGCGCCACTGCGCGGTGCTGCGCAGCATACAAGGACAAGGCAGGGGGTATCCTCTTCACCCCGGGCCCCCTCTCGACCACGGCGTCTGTGAAGCAGGCGATGATGACGGACTTCGGCAGCCGTGACCACCTGTTCATCGAGAAGGTGAAGTACCTGCGGAAGGGGCTGCTGGACGTGGCGGGTGTGTCCGACAGCGAGTACACCTGCATCCCCATGCAGGGCAGCGGCAGCATGGGTGTCGAGGCGGTGCTGTCCTCCATGATCCCCGCAGGCGGGAAGATCCTGATCTTCCGCAACGGGGCGTACGGCGACCGCATCCACAACATCTGCAAGCGCCACGGCATTGAGGCAGTGTTCGTCGACGGTGCGGAGGACGGCCCCATCCCTGAAGCGGAGATCGAGGCACAGCTGAAGCAGCACCCCGACGTGTCGATGGTGACCATCGTGCACTGCGAGACCTCCACTGGCGTGTTCAACCCCATACAGTCTGTGAGGGACCTGATGGACAAGCACACGCCCAACGCGCTGTACTTCATCGACGCGATGTCGTCGTTCGGCGGTGTGGGTATGGACTTCGCTGCCCTGCGCCCCGACGTGGTGGTGTCGTCCTCCAACAAGTGCGTGCAGGGTGTGCCCGGGTTCTCCATCGTGATCGCGAAGAAGGCGCCCCTGGAGGCCATGAAGGAGCACGCACGCACCTACACCCTGGACCTGCACATGCAGGACGCTGGGCTGAACAAGTCGGGGCAGTTCAACAACACCCCCCCGGTGCAGTCCATCATGGCCTTCGCGCGTGCGCTGGAGGAGCTGGAGGAGGAGGGCGGCGTGCCTGCCCGCGAGCAGCGGTACAAGAACAACCAGGTGATCGTGACGGAGGGCATGAAGCGCCTCGGGTTCCAGCTGTACCTCGACGACTCGAAGTCGTCCTTCGGGCACATCATCTCGTCGTTCCACTTCCCGACCTGCTCCAACTGGGACTTCAACGTGTTCTACAACAAGCTGAACGACCTGGGCTTCGTCATCTACCCGGGCAAGGCGGCGAAGGCCCCCTGCTTCCGCATCGGCCACATTGGCGATGTCCAGAACGAGGACAGCGAGGCACTTCTTGCGGCCATCGACACTGTCCTCAAGGAGATGAAGGTGACGCTGTGAACGCGCTAACCCACAGCAATGGGTGTGCTGAGGGCTGAGGGTGGTGGGAGGGGACAGGGGATGGGGGTGGGGGTCCCCTCGGTGTGAGCAGTTCATCAGAAAAAGAGAGGGGGAGTTGCGGTGCTCTGCACTGCAGCGAAACGGATTGCCGCGTGTGTTATTTCTGCGTGAGGGTGTGGGCGTGTGTGTGCAGAGAGGGGGGATGGTGTTGGGAGGGGGTGGGGGCCAGCGGGAAGGGGAATCCGAGCCGTGCTGCTCTTTGTTGTCTTTATTTGTGTGGGTTTGTATGCTCGCATTCCCCCCCCACCCCCCGCCCCCCACCCGCGCGCCCCCCCCGTGCCACACACTGTGTGTGTCGCATTGTCCAACCCCAAGCCTGGCCATCATGACATGCATGCAGGCAAACGGGCAGGCCCTGTGAAGGGGTTTTTAGTTCCAAAGTACGAATACGAAATCCCCCCCACCCCCACCCCCCCTCCCGTGCGTTTTTTGCGGATGCATATGCTCGCAAGGTGCTGCGGCATATCGCATCTCTCAGCGCTGTTCCCTCCTGGTTGTGTTGGTGTGCAGTGTCCACGTTTCGAGCGGTGGGCCTCGTCATAGGCCCCATTCCGCCTTGTGTGTGTAAGTGTGCAGTTTACAGTTTACAGTTTACAGTGGAGACCGCTTCAAGAGCAGTACATTTTCTCAATGCCTTCTCTGCGCCGCGACAAATATATACGGGGCCTGCCTTGTGTGTGTGTGCTGTGATGCAGGGTTGCATCAAGAGCGATGTCTGCTCAGTGCAACTCTGCATGGCATCACTAAAAATGAAATCGCCGTGTGTGTGCCTGGGGCGTCGTTATAATTGTCTCGGCGACTATGCTGCTGAGCCTCGATGTACCCAACAGGGCAAGCTGATCTGGGGCAGGATTTGTGTGATGACAATCCTCCGTCTGCCTGGGAAGGGGTTGGGTGGGGTGCCACGGGATGGCAGCGGCTTATCGTAGAAGCGGGTTTTGGCGGTGATATCGAATGTAAACTGATACCTCCCGTGGCGTTTTTCATGCAATTATCTCCTTCGACGCGTTTTCCAAGTCTCGTGGCGTTGTGTTTAACCCTGTGTTGTCTTCACTCTGAGCCAACCTGTGCCAGTGTGACGCCGATTTTGTGAGGGTGGTCGCTTTTTTCTGCACCTTTTTTTTCAGGCGAGAGAGTTCCGAGACTGGCTTTCGTACCTTCAGCAATGCGTGGGGTTGCCGATTCGCACTGCACTGCGCTGCACTGAACTGCATTGCCTGCGCTGCCTCTGCACCCCAAGGAAAAATGAATCCTACAACACAAACGAAATCTTCCGACGGCCGGTTTCTGGTTGCCAACAGACACCCGGGGAAGGCGAAGCCGCCATCCCACAGCCCCACTGGCGGATGGGGAGAGGCAATGTGCATTCCGGGTGCTGATGCAGACAATGATACCGGGGGGATGTGCTGGGGCTGCCCCACACCACGCAGTACACCCCCATCCCCACCCCGGCCTCCCCCCAACCCCCGCGTCCGATCCAAAAGGGGTAGTTTTTATGCGCATTTTGGCCTCACACATCGCACATCCACACCGCGCAGGCCCTTCGGCATGCCTGTGCCGTCGCTGGCAATGGGTGACGCAGGCGGGGCGCCTGCCCCTGGCGACACCGCCGCCGCCACAGCGGCTCAGCCACCAGCAGCAGCGCCCGACCAGCCCGTGCGGAAGCGGAAGCGTGAAGGCATCCTTCGGAACGACTTCATCTGCGTCACGGGTGTCAGCATCAGCGAGCGCGAGACCCTGACGGGGATGGTGCGTGCCGAGGGGGGCCTGGTCTCGGGCGGCCTCTTTGGGGAGGTGACGGTGCTGGTCGCAGGGCACTCCAACACCGAGAAGGTGCACAAGGCCGCATCGCTGGGCATCACCATCGTCACTGTCAACTGGGTCCACCACTGTGCAGGCGCCTCCACACGCCCAGACCCCGAGGGCCCTGACTACAAGCTGCTGCCGCTCTCCGGCTTCACCATCATCACCTGCGGCTTCCAGGGTGCCGAGTCGGACCGCATCAACGCCGCCATCATAAAGCACGGCGGGCTGCGCGAGGTGGCGGTGTCCAAGGCAACCCTCCCTGCAAAGAGCGCCGTCGTGGTGTCGGACGACCCGTCCCTCCCGCGCGAGGAGGTGCTGTCACGCGCGGTCATCAAAGACGCCTACACACAGTGCATCCCTGTCGTGTGGGAGGCATGGCTGCACGCCACAGCAGAGCAGGGCTATGTGTCGGAGCGGCTCATCGCAAAGCACTCCCTGATAGACAGCGAGCCGGCTGTGCCCTCCAGGGTGGAGGGGGCGCTTGAGGCCCAGCTGAGGGAGGCGATTGCGAAGCCGCTGACCGACTTTGCCGCAGCGCCTCTGCGTGGCGTGTCGTTCTACCTGCATGTGGGGGATGCGGAGCCGCAGTGCGTCACGTGGATCCAGGCCTGTGCGCTGCGCCTGGGTGCCTCGCGGACCAACACCGTGTCGCTGCGGACCACGCACATCGTGGTGGCCTCGCCCGGCAGCAGGAAGCTGCTGCAGCAGCAGCGCGTCGCACAGATCGCCTCCGGCACCCTCGTCCCGTCGGGGAACCTCGCCGCATCCTTCCCGCCCCCCAGCATCGTGTCGCTGGACTGGGTGTTCCAATGCCTGCTGCAGCAGAAGGCGCTGCCCACCGACGCCTTCCTCTACTCGATGGCTCCCGAGGCGCAGCGCCGCCCCGCCGAGGCCATGCCTGCGCCGCGCGCCGCGATGCAGGCACCGCGCAGCTCTGGGGCAGCGGCCCCGCAGGGGCCCATGCCGCCGCTGAAGAAGGCGCGTGAGTCGATGGGCCCGCCCCCCCCGCAGCAGCAGCAGCAGCAGGGCGTGGGGAAGGACCCCAGCAAGGCGCATGCGGCGAAGGTGAAGAAGGCGCAGGCCGTGTTTGGCTCGTCGGAAATGTTCAGCGGGAAGGTCTTTGTGGCGTCGGCGAACTTTGCACGCCACGGGAAGCAGACGGCGGGGCAGCTCATCGTCGCACACGGGGGCACCGTGGTGCCGCAGGGCAAGCTGGGGGAGGGCGACACCGTGTCCTACTTCGTCGACCCCCACCACCCGTCGCGGGACCCGAAGGCGGCACGCCAGCACGACAAGCCAGTCCCAGGGGCACAGGTCATCACAGAGGACTGGCTGACGCACTGTTGGCACTACCTCAAGGCGCTGCGCGCCCTCGCCGCGGAGAAGGACGCGGCGTCATTCCGCACCCTCGCAGAGCAGTGGGGCCACGCGGGGCTGCGCGTCGCGGGCCTGCCCTTTGCAGAGGGCCTGGTGGTGGCGGCGCGCGCGCTGGCTGACCTGGAGGCAGGTGCCCCGGGTGCCCTGCCGGACCCCGTGTCGCACTTTATGTTCCACCTTGCGGTGCAGCGCCGCCACCTTCCTGCGGAAGGGCGCGGCGTGGCACCATCACCCTTCCTGCAGCACGGCAAGCTCCGCACAGCCAAGAAGGAGGGTGTCGGTGTCGCCGTCTGCTTCGAGGGGTTTGGCGTCAACCACACGGCCCTCATGGCGAAGGCGGTGGAGCTCCTCGGCGGGAAGGTCACCCGCGACTTCGACTCCTTCGTCACGACGCACGTCGTGGTGACAAAGGGCTACCTCCACAGCACGGCGGGGCGCGGCAGCAAGCTGCTCCGCAAGGCGATGCAGAGCAGCGAGAAGGGCGGCTCCGACATCGTGATGGGCGTGGAGCCCGACTGGCTCGTCACCTCCGCTGGGACAGGGTACTTTGTGGAGGAGACCCCCGCAGTCGTGCTCTTCCCGGAGCGCGCCAGGGGGGACGCCCCGCCCCCCGCAGAGGGTGGGGTTGAGGCCACTGCACCCACCGCACCTGCCTCTGCATCGGGGTCGCTTGTCTCGGTCCCGACGCCTGTGGTGCAGACGAGGGTGCAGGATCCACCAACGCCCTCGCCGAGGGTGTGTCTCGACTTCGACGCGACGATGCAGAGGAAGACGGCAGTGCGGATTTATTTCGCCCTGTCTGGGAAGGCCGGGGTTGCGTTCCCCTTCAAACCGCTGGACTTCATGAAGGCGGCTGCGGCGAACCTCAGGGGGAGCGTGGCGCATTCATGCGGCGATGCGACGCATCTCGTCACATCCACCATCGGCACCACCGAGACGGCCTGCATCGCCCTCGCCAGCGGGAAGTGGGTCATCACCCCACAGTGGGTCAGCGACAGTGCGGAGCGTGGATCCTGGCAGCCCGAGGCTGCTTATGAGTGGTGCCCCGACAAGGTGTTGGAGATTGCAGAGGCGAACCGCCTGCCGCTGCAGGGGCGTGAGGTGGGGAAGGCCCGGGTTCTGGCGGGGGCGGCGCAGTTCTGGAGGCAGGCGGGGGGCGGCGCTTTCAAGGGGTGGCGCGTGCGGCTTGTGGCGGAGGATGCGTACCTCGCCACGCTGCAGGCGGGCGGGGCGGAGATCCTGTCGCGCAGCCTGCCCCCGTCGTGGGATGACATGGCGGGCGGCATGGTGTTGGTTAGCAAGGGGCGTCTGCAGAAGATGCGCCCCGCCCACCGCGAGGCAATCGCCGCCTGGAACAACGTGAGGCTGGCGGAGCTCGGGGGTGGGGATGGCGCTGGCGGCGCCCCGACCAGCGTGTCGCAGTGCACAGGCATGTTCCTGCTGATCGATGCGGTGTCGTCGCACCTGCAGCGCAGCTTCCTCGACCTCAACAAGCTTGCCTGTGGCGCTTCTCCAGGAGCGGCAGTCAGCCCAGACGAGGTTCCCGCGATACCCTGGTAGGGTGCGGGGGGAGAGGGGGGTGAAACACAAAGGAATGGTCGCCCCACTCCTGCAGGTAGGAATTGCCTGAGGGATGGTGCTGTGGTGTGTGTCGGAGAGTGATCTGACTCTCTCCCAAAAAAAAGGAAACTTAGATTTGGTGTGATTGGAATCCCCTTTTTCTTTTGCATTTTTCGTGAAGCAACCACTGATGACGGTCTGAGCTTCGCATTTTACCCCCACCCGGAACTGACACAGACCCCCCCCCCCCCCTAGGGGGGGTCAAATGGGGGTGACAAACACGATTTTTCAAAAAACCGGCGCAGAGGCCCCAAAGCCCCCGTAAACCCTCCAAACCCCCCCAGATCGGTCCGGAAACCCATCGAACCCCACTTTTCCACCATTCCGGGCACCTCAGGTGCCCGAATTGGGGTACCTAAATTTTGTGCCACCGTTTGGTACCGGACAGTGCCACTGTGTGGGAGGTTGGAAAAGAAAATGCCCCAACACACCACATCTGAGGGTTGCAATGCATGTTGCTTGCCAACCACGTCATCCGGTGGGTGTCAGGCGCTATGTAGGTGGCATGAGCCAGGTCTTCGATGTGTTCTGGCTTGTATATGTACCTCCCTGCCTGCGGCACAGGCACTGCCTTTGTCCCCCACACCAGCCACAGAGAGCGTATTGTACTCGGTCCACGGTTGCTGATTCATTGTGATGCGTTGTATCCTCGAGTGAACGTCACACACTAGTGGCACCACCACCCGCCATCCGAGAGCTGTATTGACTTTGCGCCCTTCCGTTGCATTTACCTCGCCACGCATATTGCACCGTTCAGTACCAGTGCTCTTGGGCCAGGCAAAGTAGACCGCAGCAACTACCAATTCTGGCACAATGGGTACCACGACAGCGCACTTCGTGTGTTCCCGGAATGTACAGCTCGTGTTGCAACAGTCGTTGTCAACACATCCCGGTTGTGGAGCACTGCTGCACAGGAATCACACGACCATCTGGACTTGTTCCGTACCTACAGGCAGCCTCCCGGTGCATGGTGGCAGGGAGGTACATATACAAGCCAGAACTCATCGAAGACCTGGCTAATGCCACCTACATAGCGCCTGACACCCACCGGATGACGTGGTTGGCAAGCAACATGCATTGCAACCCTCAGATGTGGTGTGTTGGGGCATTTTCTTTTCTAACCTCCCACACAGTGGCACTGTCCGGTACCAAACGGTGGCACAAAATTTAGGTACCCCAATTCGGGCACCTGAGGTGCCCGGAATGGTGGAAAAGTGGGGTTCGATGGGTTTCCGGACCGATCTGGGGGGGTTTGGAGGGTTTACGGGGGCTTTGGGGCCTCTGCGCCGGTTTTTTGAAAAATCGTGTTTGTCCACGTAAAAGGGTGGCATTTGACCCCCCCTACCCCCCCCCCCCTGGTGGCCATGCCATAGATCCTATTATTATGCGAGGCTGAGTAGGGCCTTTTTGTCCAGCAGGCCAGTGACACCATCCCCCCTCCCCCCCTGACAACCCAAGGACTAACATTGCGAGAAGGTGCTGGGAGATTTACTTTTCCATTCCCTCTCGACGATCAAACCCCCCCCCCCCCCTGACAACCCTTTCGCTATTACAAATAAACGCTTCCCTCATTTCCGACCCACCCAACCCCGAAGGTTATGTGCTGTTCGGCACAAACAACAGAAGCCCCTCCCCCCGAGGCCTGCTCAGGGCACGGGTCCCCTTTGTGAGACGATGGGGAGGATGGGGTAAGGGCGGGGGGGGGGGGGGGGGGTGCTCACCTGGATTACTGCATGCTGGAGACCTCGTCGGGGGATAGGGGCTCCCCTTCAGCACACCCCCATCGGGGTCCCTCCCCCCCCCCCCCCCCCCGGAAGTTTTACGTTATGCCCCCCTATACCCTCCCCCCCACCAATGCCACCCCCACCCCTGCTGCACCACGCCCCACGTGTTCTTTCCGTTGTGACCCCCACCCCCAACCCAGCGACACGCCTCCGCCTTGCACACCCCACACCCACCCCCACGCCCAGGTCTCCCCCACCCCACCACCCCCCCTCCCCCTCCGGTTCTTCCACACCCCAACCCCGACAAGGGGTGTTGCCGCACAGGGCAGGCGGTGTGGGGCGGGGGTGGGGTGGGGTCTGAGGCGAGGCTCGGGGGAGAGGGGGGAGGGGGCGGGCGGGCGGGCGGGGGGTTATCCACCACACACAAAAAAAAGGCGCTGCAGCGCCTCCCTATCCCCTCCTCCCTCTTCCCTCCTCCCCCCCCCCCCCCCCCCCCGCCCTCTCAAATGCCGCCTCGCAGCAGCAGCGTCGGGGGGTGTGGAGGCGGTGCGGCGCAGCTCCGCACAGCACAGCAGGTGGTTATTTTTGCCCTCACCCTTGCGTGCGCCGCGGCCCCCGCATCGGCGTGTGAGGAGACCTCCCCAGGGCTGGACTACTGCGTGGTGCGAGCCAGGGGGTATGGCGACCGCTGCTGGTGCCCGCTGCATGACTGTGTCCCAGACCCCGTCGCCCCCGGCGAGTGGCAGCAGGACAGCCGGACCGGGGTCTACCGCTATGAGAACTACGTCTGCGTCTCGATGGTGGGAAACTTCGCGCGGTTCATCACGCAGCTGACCGCGGTGATGGCCGTCTCCCTCCTCCTCTCGTGGTTCCTCTGCTGCAAGGGGCGCGGCTGCAGCACCACGGAGATGTTCGAAGGCGGCATCTGCTGCACCCGCTTCGCCGAGCGCCGCCGCGCCGCCGCCGCCGCCGCCGCGCCACCCCCGGACCCCCCAGCAGACGACCCGCCCTACCCCGCCACCGCCACGGTTGTCTACGCAGGCCCTGTGGAGCTGGGCGTGCCGGCAGCCGCCAGAGTCACACCAGGTGGTGCGCTGCCGCCCCCGCTGTCGCAGCAGCTCCCGCAGCCCGGTTATTCGCTGGCGCAGGGCACCGCATACCCCCAGCCGGTGATGGGTGTGGTGCAGCAAACCGCACCGGGGTGGGTCCCCCCGCCCGTCGGCGTGGTGGTGGGCACGCCCAACCCTGGTCCCGCCAGCACCGACCCCTCCCTGGGCACGGCAGCAGCGGCAGCTGCTGCCGTGGAGGGGGGGCACGAGGTGGCGGTTGGCCCGCATCCCGGAAGCGGGGATGCCGCGACCGCTGGTGCTGGCGAGGGGGTGTCCGGCGCGACGCTCCCCACCAGCGGGGGTGCGGCGGTGGCCGTGGTGGTGTCGGAGGAGGCGGAGGCGGCGGCGCCGCGATCTGCCGGTGGGGGTGCTGCACAGGGGGTGGCAGCAGCGCCCGAGGGGTCGCTTCCGGGTGTCGGCGGTGGGGTCGAGGCTGGAGGCGGGGAGGGTGAAGGTGTCTCGGATAAGGCGGGGTGATGGGGCCGCAGTGCTGCAAAGGGGTTGTCGTGACGCCTCCAGTGGGTGGGGGGGAGGGGAGGGGGGGCACAGCGCCCTATCTCTGTGCGTGCCTCGCCTGGGTAAGGGTGGGGGGGGGGTTGTTTAGAGTGTATTAGAGAGGCTCGGTCGGGGGGGGGGGGCCTGCCGTTAAACGACAAGCTTGGCGTGTGTGCATGTTAACCACGGCTGCAGTGGGCTTACCCTGTGCGGACCGCCACACAGGCATGACCTGCTTGCCGTCCCACCCTGTGTCCAGCCAAGGCTAACGCTCTCGGGTGAGGGTGAGGGTCTGGCAGTGCGAAGGTCGGTCGCGACCATGTTTCCCCCCCCCCCCCCCCCCCTTTCCCCAAAACTTGCTTGTCACAGCGAAAAAAGAAAAGGGGGGGCCCAGCCGTGCGCACAAATAAATATCGTGCCCCGTTTTTTAATCGCCTTTCCATTTCCTCCTCACTATCCTCGTGCTAGCCTGCATTCCGGTGTTGTCGCAACCTCCGAGCATAATGCCCTGCCTAAGGTGACAGATGCGTTCTGCAGCGGCGGAGGACCCCTCACTCTGCTCTGCACTGCGTTGACACCAACCCCAAGGCGACTGTCACAACGGGGCAGGGCAGAGACGGTCTGTGGGTCTTGCGTTTGCCAACAAATCATTCTGTAATCAGGTGGGGAGGGGGGAGGGGGTGTGCGGGGGTGTTCATTATGTGATTTGTTGTTATGTTTGATCTGTTTTCACTTCTTTGCCACCCCCCCCCTCCCTTTTTCGACCCTGGCTCGACACACCACCCCCCCTCTGCCACCAGTCCCACGGTGAAGGGGTCCACACAACAACAATTCCGAATCACGACCTGCGTTGTAAATTTCCCTTTCTCGAGGGTTACCCCCGCCTATAGTGGCAAGACGCGCTGCTAAGATCGATGCCGGCACTCTCTGTTTCTTGCAATGCAAATAAGCCAGAACAAAAAGAAGAAGAAAACCACCCCTGGTGTTATCGAAATAGGGGCAACTTCGCACGAACGGGGCACGAAATATCAGGGTGGGCCCAGGCCTGGGCGGGGAACGAGCCCTTTTTCCAGGTTTTTTGGGTCGGGGAACCAGGTTTTTTCTAAGAATTTTTACAAGGGATTTTTTGCTCGCCCCCCCACAGTTTCCAGGCGCGTGCCCGTCAGGCGGGACTTTTTCTCTGATTTCTCTCCGCGTCATCATTGACAGCTCTCGAGTGATGCCCAGAGATGCTTGCGGCAGAGAGTGCCCCTCATGCGCGTTACAGCTGAAAATGAATGAGGATCATCTGGCACTCGTTCTCATCGGGGGTTGTGCTCCGCAGGGACTCAATACACCTTGGCACTCTCGCAGGGCTGGACATGCCAGCAGCTGGAGGACAGTTACAAAGCTGCCACTCCCCGACGCTGGCCCTGCTGGCCCCTTCAGGTCTGAAAGCCCAAAAGCTCCCGGGGATTTTTGCAGTGGTGCGCACCATATTCAGCGCAGTAGGGTGATCTCTCCGATTTTCCAAAACTGCTGGTTTACTGGTTTGGGGAACGGTCGTCGGCAGACCGTTGAAATGCCCGTGTTAGCAAGGCACACTCACGTTTCAGGTAGCGTGTCGCGTGTCACGCATGTCGCGAACGCGGCAAGTGTACCTCCCAGGTGGGGAAGCCCGACCTCCTGTCCGATGTCAGTCAGGCTTCGAAGAAGCGCTTCATGGATGCGGCGCTGACCTCCTACGCTGCACTGTACCCAGGGAAGTGAGATAGATGGACGGGCACACGCTACATGGGGGGTCTGGGGGGCGGAGCCCCCCAGCCGCCGGAGGCCACGGTAGCGAACATCTGTTCGTGTGGGCGTACAGATTCTGTGCGAGTTGGCTGCGTCCTCAGAGGCGACTGGAGTGGTTGGACCCCGACCTGATGGGATTCGAAGGACTTGAGTACGAGACGTACGCCACAGGGGGGTCTGGGGGGCGGAGCCCCCCAGCCGCCGGAGGCCACGGTAGTGAACGTCTGGCTCTCCAGTTGGCCAGCAAGGCGAACGGTACGTGGGACAGACTTCCCTTCCATCCTTGTGCGCGCCCTGTCGACTGGGGAAAACTTAGAAAAGGTTTTTTCCTCTGCGAAACAACCTTAGAAAAAAATCCCCTAACAAAATTCTTAGAAAAAAACTTTTTTTCCCCTTACAAAAATTCTTAGAAAAAAAGTTCAGAATCCTGAAAGTGGGGAACAAGCCCCCCAGTTAGGAACAGCCCTGGGTGGGCCCCTTTTTTTTTTTTTTTTTTTTTTTTTTCTTCTTCTTGGTGGGATTTTTCACGTATTGCCTGTGGTTTTCATGAACCACCCAAATTTCGCGTGAATTTTGTGCATGTATAGGCCCGGATAGACCCGGACAGGCATGTATTGTCCCGTTCTGGCCTGTTTAGGTCGGCTGGAGGACGTTAAAGGAGTGCCGTCTCGCTGAGGGTTTCTCTTGGTGGGCCAACACCAGGAGAGGGTTCCGATATATGATCTACGTCAAACAGGTGGGGAGAGCAACCTTGGCAGGGACTCAAACTCCCCCAGTGTGCGCAAGAGAACACGATGCCGACCGTTCCCCGCCCCACCCGCATATCCTTTTGCCTCAGTCTGGGGTTATTGCTGCTGTATTGCGGAGCAGCCGGTATGTTGCAGCACGGCATCCCGTTGCGGATCAGGGAGCACACCCTATGGCGTAGCTCCTTCCGCGACCACGGGCTCGGCAGCTCGGTGCACTGCACCAGCACCACGTCGCTCTCCCGCAGGAACGGGAGCACCTCCTCACCCACCTCCTTAAACTCTGTCGTCCAGAGGTCGTTCCGCTTCAGCAACCGGTATCCCGGAGTGGACGGGAGGTAGCCCTCCTCTGTGAGGGTCGTCTGCACAAGCTGTGCAGTCATGCCCACGGGCAGATCCTTCGGGATCACACGGCGCTGCGCGCTGGTGATCACGGAAACCTCGACCACGAGTCGAGGCATTTCCGCAAGACCCCAAGGTCCATTTCCTATGGTGGATGGTGGTGATGAGATGGCCCCAGGACCTGTTCATGGTCCTGGACCACCAAGTTCTACCCCGGCCAGTGCGCGGTTTCTTGTAGTTGGTTGTGTTGTTGTTCGTGGAGCACATATCATCGTGCGAAGAGCCCGTTGGAAAAGTATGGGAGAAACCTGCTGCGCCCCCCACAGTACGACAGGAAGCGCGCAGGCACCGGGCCCGAAACCTGAATGTTGAGTCACCCGCCCCCACCCCCGCCCCAGCTTCCCCGCCCACCTGATCTTCTCAAGTTACCCCTGGTGGTCCACGGGCAAAAACAAGCGAATCTGGAGAGTAGTTGTCCGTATCCAGCCCGGCATTGAGTGTTCTGGGGTGCGTTCTGCGCCACTGCGTGGCAACGAGCTCCTGGAACGGGGAAAACGGGGGCCGCAAAAAACGGGGCCCAAACGGGTTTTTGGGCACGAACAGGGCACGAAATATCAGGGGGTCGATAACACCAGACCCCACTTCTCATGTTGGTAAACGGCGGGACGAACCCTCTCTTTTCCTTCGCTTTCTGTTCTGTTGGTTTTTCCAGCCCAACAAGGAAGGAGGGGTATTCCCCCCCCCCCCCCCCCCCGGATTTGGCGCACAAACAACAGCCTTATCTTTTTCGGGCCTTGTTCACAGGGGATGATTTTCTCTGCACCTTTAGCCTGACCTTCCAGGTTGCCAAAAAAAAGGCTGCAGTTCCGCAGTGCGGCGTGAGGGAGCCCGACACGGGCATCGCCACGCCTGCCAACCCGCCTTCCCCTGGAATGAGAATGCTCGAGACAGTGGGTTTCATATCAGAACCGCTCAGGCTGCCCTACACAAAACAGCATGGCAGAGTGGCGTGCGTGATTGCGATGATTCAGCGAGATGATCCGCGCATGAGTGCAGCCGGCATGTCGGCAACCTGCGGCTCAGATGCAACCCAACACCCCCCCCTGCTATTCCACACACCCACGGTGGGATCTTGTAAATTTTACATGTATAACTACAAGTATATACATGTATTATACATGTATAATACTTGCATGTCAACTATTATACATGTATAATACATGTATATGCCTGAAATATACATGTAAAATACATGTATATCAAGTAAAAATACAAGTATAATACTTGCATGTCAACTATTATACTTGTATTTTTACTTGATATACATGTATTTTACATGTATATTTCAGGCATTTACATGTATTTTACATGTATAATACTTGTCATGCAAGTATTATACATGTAAAATACTTGCATGACAAGTAAAATACTTGCATGCAAGTAAAATACATGTATTTTACTTGCATGCAAGTATTTTACTTGTCATGCAAGTATTATACATGTAAAATACTTGTCATGCAAGTATTTTACATGTATAATACTTGCATGACAAGTATTATACATGTAAAATACATGTATATCAAGTAAAAATACAAGTATAATAGTTGACATGCAAGTATTATACTTGTATTTTTACTTGATATACATGTATTTTACATGTATATTTCAGGCATATACATGTATTATACATGTATAATAGTTGACATGCAAGTATTATACATGTATAATACATGTATATACTTGTAGTTATACATGTAAAATTTACAAGATCCCACCGTGGCCGGTAGCCCCACCCCCTCCCCCCGACGCGACCCACCACGCTTTGCCAAGCCTGCATCATGTGTGAATTGAGGGAGTGAGGCCAACGCTGCGATTTGCCCCCCCCCCCCCCTAGGGGGGGTCATAAGCCCGTACAAAACCAAAATTTTCGACATACCATCAGAGCCGCCCTAATACCTGATCTGACCCGAAAATCCGACCCATACCCCCCCGGAAACTGTCTGGGGCCCACTTGTGACACCTGATACGCACTTTTGTGATGATTTTTTGGGGTCCTAAAAAATGTACCTCAGTTTCGTACCTTGCCTTTGTACCTGAACCACTCCCGACCGCATTATTTCGTTCTTTGCAAGGGAAGGGTGTCACTACGCTCACTCAGCACGCCGAGCAACACATGCCGCGTGCCCAGGGCCTCGCAGAGGTGTCAGATGCTGCTGCAGAGGAGTACCTTGCTCGAAAGACGCTCGCCAAACGGGAGATGTGCGGGGTCTCGGCAGAGAGCGTTGTGGCAGACCTGCGTAAAAAGAAAACGGCACACGACATCGGTGAGGCGACATTATTTCGGGCGCTCCGTCGGGCTGGGTACATAGGAGAGCGAGTGGGACGTGGTGACGACAGATATATGCAGTGGTGCATCAACTGCACGCACGTGCGGGAAAAGCGGCGTTCCTTGCTAGCCAAGAAAGATGTCACCTGCACTCCTACTCCTCCCACTCCTCCTGCTCCTACCCCCACACCAACTGATGTGGGCAGTGAGAGTGATGGCAGCTCCAGAGCAGCAGATGATCTAGGAAGCAATGAGCGGGTCAGCCGGGCAGACTACCTCAGTCTGTACCGGAAGTACGAAGCGTTGCGGGCCCGCCACCACCGCCTCCAGGAGAGGACCCGAGGGTTGAGAGTAGGGTTGTACAACGCCAGGGGAGGGTATTCCCCTGGCGTTGAGACATCCCTGGCGACCTTGCGGTCGCACTGTGTGGGGGCTGAGTCGGCAGGCAGATGCCGATCCAATGACCTTGTTGAGTCCCCACATGGTACACTCTCATACGTGTTGTCGAGACTGCGTGGTGTGCATATCCTGCGGGGCGCAAATTACACAGCACAATCATAACCACTTCGGCTCTCAGGGCGTACAATATCCCAATCGTGCCTTCACAGGCTAAGATCGACGAAGCAAAATCATCTACAACGCTGCCTACTAATGCCGATGCGGCCTCCCAGGCGTACGAAGTACTCACAATGACCCATATGCGATCGAAGTACTACACCCAGAAGGTGGCTGAACTCATTCTGCTGACGCAACAACACAACATTCCCACTAATCAGGTCAAGAAAGACCTTGCCGAGGCACTGGGGAAGGCAACATGCGTGCCACCTGAGCCAGAACCACCGCAGAAAAGGCAAAGAACGAAATAATGCGGTCGGGAGTGGTTCAGGTACAAAGGCAAGGTACGAAACTGAGGTACATTTTTTAGGACCCCAAAAAATCATCACAAAAGTGCGTATCAGGTGTCACAAGTGGGCCCCAGACAGTTTCCGGGGGGGTATGGGTCGGATTTTCGGGTCAGATCAGGTATTAGGGCGGTTCTGATGGTATGTTGAAAATTTTGGTTTTCGTACGTTTTTAGGGGGGCTTATGACCCCCCCTACCCCCCCCCCCCCCCCCTTCTCCTTCGCTACGCCCACCACCCCCACGCAGGCCAGACCCACTGCACCCCCACCCCCCACCCCCACCCCCACCCCCCCCACCGTTGATGCGGTAGGGTTTGGGGCGGAGGGGGGGAGGGGAGGCTCAGGGTCTGCGTGTGCGCGTTTCTTCCCCCTTGTTCTTGGCACCCCCCCCTCCCCATCCAAAGGCAACCATGCAGCGATGTCTGCGTGCCGTGCACCGGGCTGCCGGGCGGCGGTGCTGGTCGGACGGCTTCCGCCAGATGATGCAGGAGGAGGAGGTTGACTGCCATCTGGGGCGCGTGCCATACTATGAGGGGCACCCTCTGGTTGCTGTGCTCTTCGGCTGGCCTGGCGCAACGGAGCAGACGCTGCGCCCCTACAGTGAGTTGTATGACCGCATGGGGGTCCCCAGCGTGATGGTGCTGCCGTGGTGGCGTGAGGCGCGTGTGCTCACCGAGGGCGATCTCCGTGTTCAGCGCCTCTTTGCCGAGCTGCAGGTGGAGCTCTGCAACCTCCGCACAGACCTTGTGCTGCACTTTTTCTCAGCGTCGCACCTGCAGTACCTCGGTGCCTGTGTCTACCTCGGGCGGCGTATCATGAAGGGAGTTGTGTTTGACTCAGGCCCGGTGCCTGCCCTAGAAAACGAGATGTATCAAAATGCGACGCGCACGATGCGGGCAGCTGAGGTGCTGGCAGAGCAGGGCACTATCGCGCCGGTCAGCCCCCTCCGCCGCTCCTACACTAATGCCGTGCGGTACTACAAGGAGGCGGCTGGGGGGTGGACGTCACGTGCGCGGGAGCTGACAGCCATGGAGATGGTGTTCGCGCCGCAGCTTTTCCTCCGCTGTGAAAATGACCCTCTGCTGCCGGAGAAGTATGGCTGGGTGGAGGGGTGGAGGTGGGGGGGGTGTTCGTGTTGGAGTGTATGGGAGGGAGGGGGAGGGTGTCAGATGCGCACGCACTCACAAAGCATGAATCACAAAGCCTCTTGTCATCTCACCGCCAACCCTGCTGCAGTGAGTTCCAGCAGAATCTCGAGAACCAGCGCGATCGCAAAGAATTGAAGGTGTGGGAGGTCACGTGGCCGGGCAACCGTCACTGCGGCCATCTTGAGGTATGCCTGCAGAGGGCAGTCAGTGGTGATTCATGATGCTGGCCCACAAGATAAGAGATGCACGAAACGCAAAAAAAAATCGGCGCGATTTTTTTTGATGCTTCCGACACATTGTCCATTTTGGGCGTGCCAAAATATTGGCAACGAACGACCCGCCACCCACCGCACTGCCACAGGCACATCCCGAGGAGTACGAATCCGTCCTGCGAGACTTTGTGATGGGGATCAAGGAGCTGCCTGTCGAGCAGCTCGAGGTGGGGAGGGGTGCAGGTGCCGAGTGGCCCCCAAGGTATGCAACAGTGCAACGGAGATACGCTCTCGGGGCGGGGGAGCCGAAGGAGGAGGTTGTATGGGGGGGCGGGGGGGTCCCGCAGCGCGTGCTGCTGTTTCTTCTGGTTGCCACAATGCATGCCACACCCACACCGCACAGCCTGCCGACGGATGAGGAGATGCTGCATTCATACAAGTGGGCACGCCCCTACCTCAGCCCCTACCACAAGGAGGAGGTGGAGCGTGAGGAGCGTATGAGCGGCAAGCGTGTGCTGCTGGATGCTCAGAAGCGTGCGGTGCGGGAGGGGAGCACACTGTACCGTTACCCTGATGGGTCGTACCGCGACACAGCTCCCTCGCTGGAGGAGACGCAGATGTACATCGCAGAGAACACGCCGGACATGCCGGCAGGTGTGGTCGACCTTCGTGGGCGCCAGGACAAGGTCCGTACGCCCATCAACATGGAGCACGGCAAGCTGGATGTGATGCCGGCGCGGTACTACATCACAAAGCGTGACCTGAACAAGAAGTAGGCTTTCCCGGCATATATAGCTGGCTGTGTGGGAGTGCTGATCGCATGCAAGGTGACGCATGCATTCGGTTGGCGTGCGCGACCCCAGGGCAATACCGTTTGGTTTGCATATGGCGTCCAGTTTATTCTCTTCTTTTAGAAGGGGTAAGAGCCATCCCTCCGCATTGAGGGGGGAGGGGGGGCTGACGCACCCTTCGCAAGCCATAGCCCTCGCTTCTGATGCGTCCGATATTGTGCGTGTCATGTCCAGCGGAAGCCGAGGCTCGCTGGCTTGCACCCTGCTGCCCTGACCAACGTGTGTCTTGTGGTGTGCTTCTCAGGCGGTGTTGCGGTGGCCTGCAGAGAGGGGCCAGCTGGCCCATGTCTCCATTCCAAGCGCCACCGTGTGTGTGCCCATGTGTGCCCTACCCCCTTCCCCCCCAGGACCCAGGCCCCAATGACGGAGGTGTGCATGCACCTTGGAACGAACCCTGAGGTAAGAACGAAATAATATTCGATGCCAGCTGCAGCTTCCCCGCGGACCGCTGAATTGGTCCACCCCTGAGAGCCCTTTCTTTTGCAAAAGCCCTGATCCAGGTCATGGTGAAAAACGCCTGGGAGCGCACCATTGGGCACCTATCCACCCAGAGAGCGGCAAGACCAGCAGAACAAAGCCAACACGTGCGTGATGTAGTGATCCAACCCATCTCCCTCACAACCCAAGCAGGACCTGCACACGCTGCGGGCAGCGCAATACATGCAGCATGTGCGCATCTACGGCGCCCTCGAGGGTGAGGAGGGCACACCGAGGCGTCTCGACGTCGACAGCAACGGCGGGCTCCGCCTAGAGCTCCACGGTGGGAAGGTGCTTGCAGGCGCAGCAAAGGCGCCGTCGCTCGAAGGGCTTGTGTCGTTCCAGGTGCCCCACCAGGATGACGTGTCGGTGGAGTTTGAGAATGACACCGCAACGGTGTATGGCGTGGCCCTCCCTCGCACGGTATGCATTGTGCAGAGGCGCCGCGTCGAGCATTTCGCGCTTGGCCCCCCCGCTGTGCATAAGGATTGTCGTGTGTGCATGTGCGTGCTGTGTGTCCTCAAGTCAAGGCGTTTTGCATTCCCGCGTGTGCCCACCACCTTTGCCCACCACAGAATGCAGGCATGTTTTCGGACAGCTTCCAGAAGGCGCTGAAGGCGGGGCAGGTGTCCCGGCTGGCAGACGACACCATGCTGACGTGCAGGCAGAAGGTGGAGGAGGCTGTGCACAACTCCACCTTCAACCACGGGGTGAAGCCGCAGTTCAAGGCGAGCCCTCCGGAGCTGCTGCGTCAGCTGGCGCAGAAGCACCCCCGCAACACCCCGAAAACCATGTGCGGCACTGTCGACGGCGACACGCACGCTGAGGGCCTGTCCACAGGCGGTGTGCCGCTGTCGGTGAAGGACATCCGCGTCATGTCCGACGTGCTCAACAACCCCGGTGCCGCGCTGCGCCTGCTGGACGTGTCGGCGTCGCTGGATGTGAAGGGCAGGCCCCCTGTCGCCAAGGACGAGCTCGAGCTCGAGGCAGAGGCACTCATGCAGGAGTGGGGGCCGATCAACGAGGAGGACGAGGCTGACGAGAACCTGGAGAAGCTGAAGGCAGCCATCGCCCCTGCCGAGTACACATCCCTCGAACAGGCCTTCCGCCAGCTTGCCAAAGACAGGCTCAACATGCAGGACATGGTATGCAGCAGAGGCAACAGGTGGGGATGGAGGTGGAGATGGGAGGCCACAGCCGCGACACAGCAATACGACCAGCCCTCCCTTTGTGGCTGCCCCCATAGCCCCACCTCCAGGTAGGCTATGGGGCAACGTGCTGCCTGAACAACAGACACCTCCACCACCACCACCCACACACACCCACACCCCTCCTGCAGTTCCTGGCAGCCCTGGAGAGCAACACGACGCTGACCTCGCTGGACCTGTCCAAGAACTCTCTCGGAACCCTCCCTGACGGCAAGAAGTCCTTCCGCCAGCTGCGCAGGGCGAAGCGTGCACTGGAGGACCACCCTGCATTGCTGTCGCTCAACCTGAGTGGCAACGATATGGGCCCGAAGGGGACCGGCCTGATTGTGAAAGGCCTGGTGCTCAACGTGTGCATCGCAGACCTCGACATGAGTGATAACGGCATCGGCGACGATGTATGTGGCATTGGGATGGGTGCTGACCTGGGACCACACAAACCCCCCCGAACAATGTTGGCAATGTTGGATGAGCGGTGCTGCACCGCGCAGAAGTCGACGAGAGACCGTTGTTCATGTTTCTGCCCAGTGGAGGTAGCAACGTAGCAACAGGCTAACCCTGATGCTGCCTCCACTGCCACACACAATACGAAACGCACCGAGCACACCTGCCTTTGATGCGGCATCACCACTTCATGCATGTCGATGGAAAGACACAGAACCAGTCCAACACACACCCGCCACCATTCCAGGAGGAGGAGGAGAACGACGAAGACGCTGAAGGCGACGACCCTGCCTTCGGTGAACCCCTTGTGGGGCTCGAGGTATGTTCTGCGCACCCGTGGTGCAGGTTGACAGAAGGGGGTGGGGTGGCCGGTTTATTGAGCTGGGTTTATGTTTTGCTGCCGCCATGTCTTGTGTCTTGGCGGCTAAGGCGTACCTCTGGGTGGGGGTGGGGGGTGTCTACTGGAGGCTGTAGTTCCGACTTCATCAGGCTGGGACACCGACCCCAAGAAGCGCAGTTGCAGCGGGGGGGGTGGGGGCTTGCATAATTTCAGTCGCGCGTTGCTGCCGTGTTTCTACCCAGCCTGGCGACATGCTCAGAAACACAACACCCGACACACAGGCATTTGCAGACCTGCTGAAGAAGAACAAGTTTGTCAAGACCCTCTCGCTTGCAAGGAACCGGATTAAGCCGATCGAGCTGGCCGACGAGGAACCAACTGGTATGCACCTCCATCGGAGTGCAGGCTCTACATGTGTGAGGGGTATCGTTTTGGGTGCGAACAGCGAGTTGTCAAGAGAGCCAGGAGTGTCGGGCTCACCAAACCCTTTTTATTTCGCATCATCCAGCTTCTTTGGCAACTAATGAGGCCACTGCACACATATGCGTGCCCTGATACGACCTCCCTGCCACACCTACAACCCCGGCAGACACCTTCGGTGACGATCAGGCGTTCTACAAGCTGCTGGCCCCGCTGCGCACCTTCCACCGGCTGACCTCGCTGGACCTGTCAGGGAACGAGCTGGGGCCGGGCGGTGCTTTCATCCTGGGTGCCGCACTTGCGAAGAACAAGAGCGTCACCTCCCTGGACATCGGCGACTGCTCGCTGTGCCCACGCGGCATCGAGGCGCTGTGCGGACACCTCACTGGGGGCACCAGCATCACGCACCTGATGCTGCGCCGCAACAGCTTTGCCGGGCTGAAGGGCAAGAAGGGGGCCAAGGCATCCGCAAAGGCTGTCGCTGCCATGTGCTCCTTCCTCGCCAGCGACGCGAACCGGCTCGAGATGCTGGACCTCGCCTACAACAACCTGGGTGCTGAGCACTCCAAGACACTCCTGAGCACCCTCGCGTCGTCGTCAACACTCACAATGCTGGACCTGTCGCTGAACAGGCTGTGCGGTGCCAGCACCAGCGAGTACATCCCTGACGCCCTCCCGAGCCTGGCAGCTGTGATACGCGACACGCCGCTGACCCATCTGCTGCTGAAGTGGAAC
This sequence comes from Rhynchopus euleeides, assembly GCA_963210315.1. Classification (NCBI taxonomy): domain Eukaryota; phylum Euglenozoa; class Diplonemea; order Diplonemida; family Diplonemidae; genus Rhynchopus; species Rhynchopus euleeides. Next base: position 2,121,705 of record OY723257.1, read on the forward strand.
TTCCTGCAGACCTGCGGTGGCTGTGCCCTCGGGGAGGCCCTTGCCGGCTCGCAGGTGGAGGTGCTGGACGTGACGCAGAACCACCTGCGGGGCGAGGGCCTGTCGGCGATCTGCAAGTCGGGGGACCAGCTGAAGACGCTGCGCGCAGGTGCGAACGGGTCCTGCGGCGAGGCAGCGACGGAGGTTGCGGCCCTGATGGAGAGGTCGACCAACCTGGTGAACCTTGATATCAGCGACAACAAGCTTGCGACGAATGCGGCGTCGACGGTGCTGTCAGCAGTGCCCAGGTCAGCCCTCGCCTGCCTCAACATCGGCAAGAACATGGTGGGGCCGGCAGCAGCGCCCCAGGCAGGCGAAGCGGCGGCGAAGCTGAGGACCTTGCTGTGTGGCGACAACGACTTCGGGACAGATGCGATTGTGAAGCACATCATTCCGAAGCTGCAGGGGAACACGCAGCTGCGCACGCTCGTGGCGTGGGGTGGGCAGGGGCCCAGTGCGTCGTGCCTGGAGGCGGCGAATGAGGCTATCGCGAACAACAACACAATCCTGGAGCTGGATTTGGGCATCCCGTTGGTGGAGCTGCAGGAAAGAACGGCGATGTGTAACGAGTTCACCAGCAAGCTGCACGGCAACCTGAAGCATGCGACCTTCCAGTCTTCTTCTGAGCTGATCATCTGAGCAGATTACATTGCTTTCTGCACCCATGCGCTGAGTCCATAATCCCCCCTCCCTTCAATGCAGGATGCAGAATGCTGAGGTGCCTTTGAGTCGTCATCGAGGTTTGCTGTTCCGACAGCACCCTTCACTGAGCATGCACCCTACACTGAGCAAGACCGATATTATAACCTAGCAAGGCCAACACAATACCGATACGGCCCTCCTCGGCAATCATCGCGCAGTGCCCCTTCTGGGTGCAGCTGATTCGCGCGGTACCCACCTGCCCCCCTTGTTAGACGGAACCTGCCCCTGCACCCACACACAATCCCTTACTCCCTCCGACCTGCATTTGAGTGAAGGGAGGTCGACTCTGTACCTTATCTTCTACTTCACTGCCCCTCCCCGGCAATCACGCCCCACCTCGTGCGCACAGGTGCACAAGCACCCCCTCCCGACCCTGTTTCCTATTTTTTGAGAGGTTTGGCGGAGGCAACTCTAGAAAAAAAGTTCACCGTGTGGATTCACTGCGAGCACACTTTCCACAATTCACACGTCCTCCGGCGGGGCTGTGGGTGTGTTCTGCGTTCCAAGAACCACGCCTTCCCCCGTCTGAAGTGTGGCAGCTGCATTTACGTGCACTCGCTTGTCTTAGATCGTCGCCCTGTGCCTTGTTTGGGATGCCACACCGAGCCTCCCCCCTGTTTCCACAGGTGGGTAGAGCGGCTCAAACATGGAAACTGGCACCTTGGGGAGGGTGGGATGGGGGGTGTTGTTGGTGGTGGTGGGTGAGGGGTAAGCAAAGATCACATCCACGCATCCGACCCAAAGTAAATACATCACCGATGTACACGTAAGGCCTGCTGAGACGTATTAATGTTCGAGCTGCTGCTGCATGCTAGGAGGGTGTGTGTGGGTTGGAGGAATCAGAGCCATTCCCCTTGCGATGTGCAAAAGGAACCCCACACAAGCCGCCCGCCCCGCTCCCCCTCCCCCCTCTCCCGGAACCGAGGCCGTCGGTTGGTTTTGACCCCGCTTGTCTTTCCGCACATTGGCGTACGATTGCTTCCTCTTTGCAGAACCTCACCGACGAGACTCATCCCATACACACACACTGCAGGTCTGCCACGGTTGCACAGGCAGACGCGTTGGGCAAGCCAGGCAGGCCGATCGGACAGGCTAGGTCGGCAGGATGCCTGCCGAGGTGCTGCATGCGGCAGCGGTGACGCTGTTCCACCTCAACCCGCAGACACAGGGCTACGACAGCAAGGGCCAGGTCGGGGCGGCCATCACCGGGGATGCTGGCACCTACAAGCTTGTGTGCTATGACGACAAGCAGACGTACCTCGCCACCGCCACCATCACCAGCAACAACGACTCCCTGCGCCTGCAGCTGAAGCAGGACAACTATGCCAGCTTCCGCGATGACAGCGGGAACCAGTTCTCCCTCTACTTCACGGAGGAGAAGAACATGCAGATGTTTGCGATGTACGCCGTCATGGCAATGTACGGCGCAGCAGGCATGCCGACACACACCAGCACCTCTGTGGACCTCAGCGACCAGACTGCGGAGAGTGTGGACGTCGGCGACACGGTTGGGTTGAAGTTCAACGGGTACTACCTGGGGGCGAGCCCGCAGGGCGTGCCGACCCTGAGCTATCAGTTCGACAACAACCTGCAGTCGAAGCACACCTACAAGATGGAGGTATGTTGCAGTGCAGGCCGGTGGGGCTGGTGTGGTGAGGTGTCGTTGTTTTGTTTCACAGAGAGCTTCCACCTGGTTGTTGTGACCGCATAAAGGAGCCACACTGCGAGGGGGTGTTGGGAGGGTCTTTTGCCTTCATTTTTCAGACAACCACACACACACACACCCACTTGTTGCGGCACTGCAGATCCCGACGTCGAACACCAACCTGCGGCCCGACATGAAGGGCTTCGAGGGGCTGGTGTGCGGGATGAGCCAGGGGGGCAAGCGGTGCGTCGTGGTCCCCCACGCCTGCCGCCGTGGCACGGAGGCCGCTGGCGAGAGCACGATCATCGTGATGATCGAGGTGCGCAAGGTGAAGAAGGAGGAGAAGCCGCAGCAGCAGCAGTACCAGCAGCCCCAGCAGCAGCAGGGCGGGTACTCCTCCCCCATGGTATGCGTGGGCTGGTGTTCCGAGTAGTCAGTGTCCTCTCATTTGCATTCCCTTTCTCACATGCCGTTTTGTCGTCTTCCTTTCTGGGCACCGTGTTGAGTCATGGGGTGCTGCTGGCAGCTGGCATCGCCGCTGCACAGGCACACGGCCAGTGTGGCCACGACTTGCACAAAGGGTAAAGGGTTCGCCCCAGCACAGACCCCCTCGCTGTCACACGTCAACACGCACTCTAATCAACCCCTCACAGGCACCGCAGCAGGCACAGCCTGTCGGCAACTTCCAAGACTTCCAGAGGCAGCAGCAGCAGCAGCAGCAGATGCTGTCGATTGGGATGGTATGCAATGCCGTGACTTTACTGGCACTGCCTCGGCACAGTGTGTACAGCCAAAGAAAGGCCCTTCAAGCATTGCTGCTGTTGTTTCTGCCTCGACTACTATCCCACGCCGTGTTGCCTCCGTGTTGCCGCATCCGCATTTGGCTGTTGCCTTGCCATCACCCCCGCCTCCCTCCACAGCCCGGCTACCAGCAGCCCCAGCAGCAGCAGCAGCAGCCGATGGTGGTTGCTGCGCCGCAGCAGATGCAGCCCGCACAGCCTGTGGTGCAGACAGAGCCTGTTGCAGCGGCAGCACCTGCGGCTGCCGCGCCTGCGGCGACTACACCTGCGGGTCTGTCGCCGGAGCAGCTGCGCACCATCAACGACACGTCGACGAATGTGACGGCTATCGTCAGCCATGTGAACGAGCTGAACCAGAAGGTTGACATGCTCAGCACAGACTTCAAGATGGCGCAGAAGAAGGAGAAGCCGACCACACTCACCGCAGCACAGCTGCAGCACTCCGTCACCGCAATGCTCGACGAGAACAAGAACATGCAGGACGAGGTGCGTGCGAAGGACGACATGATCAAGACCCTGGAGAACCGCTGCCTGGATCTCGAGAAGAAGGTCGACAAATTCGCCAACTCTGCCCACAGCCTGATGGAGGAGAAGAAGTCGTTCGCATCCAACGCGACGGACACACGCCTCGAGATGGACCGCCGTGTCCTGAAGCTGCAGGAGGAGGTCCAGCGGTCCACCTCCGAGCGTGACGACTCGCAGCGGCACCTCGCCACTGGTATGTCTCGCACTGCTGCGTCTGAGCTGACCGAGCCTAATATGATGCTGCGTGTTGTGTTATGCAGATGTGGCACTGCAGCAGGGAGTGTTACCTGTCCCTGCAGGTGCGATTGTTGGGACAAATCGGGTGTTGCAGCTCCGGTTCTTCTGCAGCACCAAAGCCAAGCCTTTTAAGTCTGCAAGGATCCCAAATCAGGGCACCGCCATTACTGTACCGTAAGGGCCCCTCCCTCCCGCCCAACCCCCTCCACCCCTGCAGTCAAGAAGCTGCTCGACCTGTCGGAGGATGAGATCCGGAAGGTCAAGGGTGAGAACGAGGTGATCAAGGTGCAGTCGGAAAACACGCGCATGAAGGTATGGCATTGCTTGCATATGGAGATTGGTTTCGCCGCATGGTGTAGAGGGTTATGTGGCTTGTGTGTCTTTGCTGGATGAAGGGATAGCCGCCGCTGTTGGGGCATGGTTGCACACGCCATCATACCTTGCATCCATCCCACCGCCACCACCCCCCTCCTCAGCTGTCGCACACGGAGGACAGCCTGCGCACCGAGAAGGAGGCCCGCAAGCTCAGCGACGAGCGGGTGCTGCAGCTCAGCGCGGAGCTGTCTGAGTGCCGCGACACCCTCATGCGCAAGGAGCGCGAGCTGCAGGAGAAGCTGAAGAAGATCGAGGCGGACCGCCTGCACTTCAACGGCATGCTTGAGGAGGAGCGCCTCCGTGCGGAGCGCGAGCTCACCGCGATGCGCGACGAGATGGTGACGGACCTGCAGTCCCGCGAGCGCCGCTTCGCCGCAGAGAAGGAGCGCGTCGCTGAGGACCAGTTCGCACGCGGCGTGGAGAAGGGCCACGAGGAGGGCCAGACCGAGGCACGCCTCCACTACGAGGATGAGATGGCCAAGGTCCGTGCCCAGGCCATGGAGGTGGAGAACGACCTGCAGAGCGACGTCTCCAAGCTGAAGGTCGACATCGAGGGCCTGCAGACCGAGCTCACCGGTGCTGAGTCCACCATCTCCACCCTGAAGAGCGACCTCGCTTCGCTGGAGGACAAGCACACCGTGCTGGGGCATGAGCACACGCTGCTGCAGGAGTCGAGCGAGCAGCAGAAGCAGTCCCACGAGGAGTACTCCACGCAGCAGCAGGAGCTGCAGGGCAGCCTGAACGACAAGATCACCGAGCTGACGGCGAAGCTTGCGAAGGAGATGGAGGCGCTGGACCTCGCCAACGAGCGTGCCGGGGACAGCGAGGAGCGCTTCCGCAACGCGGAGATGCGGTTCAACGGCACCATCGAGTCGCTGCGCCGCGACATGGTGCCGAAGCCGTTCGTCGCCACCATCACCAGCGCCATCTTCAGCGACAGGGAACCCGACCTTTCCTTTGAGGACGACGAGGCGAACTACCCGAAGGAGACGATCGAGCGTGTTGTGGAGGTCGAGGTGGAGAAGGCCACTGGCGATGCCTCCCCCAAGAAGGACGACGACGACTGGTCGGAGGTGACCCGCCCCTCCTCGTCGGAGCCGAAGAAGTCCGCCTCCTCGTCGGAGGAGAAGAAGGACGACGAGGCGGCAGACCTGTCGCGTGACGTGGAGGAGAAGGCGCATGAGAAGAAGGATGACGACTTCGACTCCGACGACATGGTCCGCGTGGAGAAGGAGGAGACTTCCCCCAGTGCCGAGGAGGAGAAGCCGAAGCCTGCTGCGGTGGAGGACGAGGAGGACGACGAAGAGAGCGACCCCCCTGCAGCGGAGGCACCGAAGGACGACACCCCCACAACCACCGAGGTGCTTCAGGCGGCTCCGGAGGCGCAGGCCCCGGTGGTGGCGGAGGCTGCTGCCCGCGATGAGGACGACGAGTCCACAGAGGTTTCGAAGCAGGCCGATGCTGACACAGTGGAGCCTGCGTCCCGCGCCCTGCCTGAGGAGGGCGGTGCGGAAGAGGAGGAGGGTTCCGCACAGCAGGCCAAGGCTGCAGAGGAGGAGAAGGAGGAGGAGGACAAGGAGGCCAGCAACGCCGGCGCTGCCGAGCAGTCGGAGGAGCCTGAGGTGAAGGCGGAGGTGGAGGAGAAGAAGGAGGAGGTGGCTGTGGAGGAGGAGAAGAAGGCGGAGGAGGAGGAGGTGGTGGCGGCGGCGGAGCCCGAGGCGGTGGCGGCTCCGGAGAAGGCTGACGAGGTGGTGGAGGAGGAGGAGGGCGAGGTGGTGGCGGCCGTGCCGCAGCCGGAGGCGAAGGAGGAGGAGGAGGTGCAGGAGGGGCGGGACAACGCTGATGATGACGACGATGACGAGCCCCTTGTGCCGAAGCGCGCCGCACCTGCTGATGACGATGATGACGAGGAGGAGAAGAAGGTATGGTGTTGTCACATCTCAGCAGCAAGTGGTGTGTGTGTGTATGGTGACCTTATGACGAGTGGGAAGGCCATGCTCAGATCTTTCTTTGTGTGTATGCGTGTTGACCGCAGAGATCACGCCAAGAGCAGGTTGCTTGTTGTGATCTGCACCCATCCCAAAAGTATTCACGTGTGTCAGCTTCCTGGGCTTCGCCTCCCCTCAGTGTGTCCCCAAGCGGCGCAACACACCCCTGACCCCTGCACCCTCCCCCGCACAGCCTGCCCCTGCGCCTGCGAAGGACTCTGACTCTGACTCTGACTCGGCAGAGGCAAGGCCCGCCCCGAAGAAGGCTGTCCCGAAGCGGGTATGTCACACGCCGCAATGTTTGTGTCTTGATGCCGTCAGCGGAGCACTTGCTCGGAGGGGATGGGCCTTCGCTGCGGTGCCGAACACTGTGAGGGTTTGGTGCGGTTATTTCCTCCGCTCCCATGTCGAGGTGGTAATTTTGCCGAGAGCGGCAATCCCATCGCATTCTAGAGTATTTTCAGGTGGGGGTACGGTGGCACGCCGCACGCACATGACGACACACCACACACCACACACCACAGGGCTTCTTTGAGGACAGTGACAGCGACAGCGACAGCGAGCCCCCGCGCCCACAGCCGAAGAAGGCTGCTCCAAAGAAGTCGGCGCTGTTCGACGACTCTGACAGCTCGTCCGAATAGCGCGGGCACGTGGGCCCAAGGCGAGTGTTTTAGTCGCAGCATCAGCCGCACGCGTGCCCTGCGGTGCGCTGCTTGTATCGTGTGATCCGTGCATACCGCGTGCTGTATCTTCCCACAACCCCTCTTCTTTATTTGCCTTTGTTTCCTGTGCTATTGGGTGTATCTGCCACCCACCGCCCTATACCGCATCTCAGTTACAGACCCCTGCCACCCCCCCCTTCCCCAGCGTCGATTTGTCTTTTGTGATTTACGGCCCCCACTACCACATCCCTTTTTATCGAAACTGAAACAACATGTGTGCAAATATGCCCCCTCCCCTCCCGTTCGCAAATCGATCAAAGTTGGACCGGTTGGTTCGGAAGAAAGGTGGGGTTTGAGAGAGAGGGGGGGGGGGAAACGGGGTGGTGTTGTTTTATCCGCCCCGCAGTTTGAATATGAGCAATTCTGACAAACCCCTGACGGTAAAAAAAAAGCACACACAAAACAAAGAGAAGGATAAACGCGCGGGGAGGGGCGAGCCTGCCCCTTGGGAAAGATCTGTGTTCCCAGAGGAAGAAGCAGAAAAAAACCTATCTTTTGTGCCCCCTACCCCACCCCCCCACCCCCTTCCGTTTTGCGCCTCATCTTCTCACCTTTCTCCCCCCCGGCCCCCTGCCCCTCTCACCGCCGGATTGAAAAGCTGGCAGAAACCGGGCAGCTTCTCTGGGGCTCACTCTCTGAGTCAGCTTGATTCAAACGTGTGTCGGCAAATGGGGAGGGAGTGATGGGGTGGGATAGTCACGGCCCATCCACGGGCACTTTGGCCACGCTGCGGCACGTTTTCCTCGTTCGCGCACAGGCCATGTTTCAGGCCATTATCCTGGCTCGCAATCCCCCCGATTTCTCTCCCCAACTCCCACTCATCGATATCGTATGTTCCATACTGTTGGCAACCTGTTCCTGGCGGCACTAACATGTTGTGTCGCCGTCTCACCGTCGGGTTTATTCTGGCTGCATCTCCAGAGCGATTCGTCATAATTGCCCTGCAGGCAGCAGGCAGTAGGCCTGTCACAGCAGGGCCAGCAATGGCGGATGGGTCATCAGGGGTGGCGCTCTCGCTCGCGGTGACTTCAGTCTCCGCTGTAGCACAGCAGTGCGCTCTCTTGTCGTGGCCCCTGTCACCGACTTGCTTCTTCACACTCTTGTTGGTTCACCGAACCACTCGAGGTATCACCTGCTGACGCCCGCTCGCCCCTCCCCCCTTTTTTTGGTGAATTAGTTTCCCGTGAAGAAAATGGGGGAAAAAATCCGCAAATAAAGCCCAAAAAGAACGCAAAAGTAACGGGAAACGGGAATAAAAATGAAAACAAGGCGGGTGAGTGGGTGGGTGGGTGGTGCTGGGTAGTAACATCTGTGTCTCGCTGGTTTCAGCACACAAAGAGCGCAGCTGCTGGGCAGGGGCGATTTCCAGGTAGGGAGGGGGTGGTGTTACGAACAGGGCAGCAGAAAAAAATGGATGCAAACAGAAAAAGAAGCGATTTTAGCTTCTCTCTTCATCTTCTACAAAACCCCCCACCCTCTTCCCTTCACCCCACGCCCGTTTTCTTTTTTTTTTTGCCAGCCGCCTTCTTTTTTTCTTTTGTGCATTTTGAACGATTTGAACGATTTTTGGCCGTGCTCGTAGCATTCCCCGTTGAGGGGGTCGCTATTTCGTGTTCTCCTGGCCGCACGGAGGCATTGCCTTACGTCGCCTCTTCCTCTTTTCCTTTGGTGGTGTGTTGGTCTGGCACAGAGGGCGGGACCGTGCTGATATGCACAGTGACGACTCTCCCTTTTGTTTTGTGCCCGCCTCCACCGAGATTCGGCTGATGCCTCTCAGACTGGGGGCGGGCGGTCGCCGACGCTGACGCGCCTGGCGGCCTGTGGTAAGTGACGTGGGGCTGGGATGGGGGGGGGGGGTGCTGGGAGGTCGGGCCGAAGCCCTTGTTCTCTGATGATGTTATTTGGTTCACGCGTTCAGGTAGTCCTTCTCGCCGTGCTCCGTTACCCCTGCCTCGGCCAGGTAGCGCAGCGCCTCCTTGCAGTTGTGCAACAGCAGGTTGTGCACGTTTGTGGCTGTGAGGTGGTGTCGGGCCGACGCTGTCGCGGGGCAGCCGAAGAAGAGGTGCTTCAGTGAGACCCCAGGCGGGGGGTGGCCCGGCGCATGCTTCAGGCAGGGTTGGCAAGGTGGTTGTGCCGTGCCCGGGATGTCATGGTCGTAGACCAGGCGGTGGTGGTCGGCCCGGAGTCGGCGGATGGTGGTTTCCCCTAAGCGGGTGAGTCCCTCCATGCGGAGGTCGGGGCGTTGCAGTCGCGTCTCCCCGATTCCCGAACGGTACGCGTACACGCTGTCCGTGCGGGGCACCGTTGCGTCGTTGTAGATGTGTCGGCGGAGGACGACACGAGCCGACGCGAGGCTAACCGGTTCCATCTGCGGCCGGAAGGCACCGATTTGCGCCTGTTTGTCAGCGAGTTCGTTCCCTGCTACCCCAACGTGTGACGGGATGTAGCGGAGGTGGGTGGTGACATCGTGGGTTTGGGCGAGCTCGTTCAACCACCTCCAGATGTCCCATTCGGTGGATCCTCTCGCTCGCTGCGGGCCGCTCAGCAGCGCGTTCAGTGCGCTCTGCGAGTCTGTGAGGATGGCGATCGTTTCGCCTGGGGATACCAGGGTGCATAGGTGAGCGAGGGATTCTCTGATGGCCACCAGCTCCGCCTGGTAGCTGATGCAGCGGAGTCCTGCCGGCCAGGCGAGCTTTTTCCTGAGGCGGCCCTCCGGCATGCTGTACACCGCTGCTCCTGCGCCGCCCTGCTGTTGCCGCGATGTGGAGTTGGAGACTGACCCGTCGGTGTACACATGCCAGGCGCATGTCGGGAGGGCCTGGATGGTCTGCTCTGCCAGGTCCCGGAGGGTGTCTTTCGGGGTGGCGGCCTTTGGGGCGGTGAGCCCCGGCAGCGTCGCCAGGATGTGTACTCGTGGCAGCACCAGGTTCCATTCCCAGGGGGGGATGGGGTGTGCTGCATGCAGGGGGGCCAGCAGGGGGGTGCGCCCGTCGACCTTCGAGGATTTCACCAGACTCCGTGCCTGATGTAGCCAGCTGCCTCCCGTGTTCCCGGTGTTTAGTTGCGCCCGGTATCCTGGGGAGTGGGGCACGCGGCGGAAGCGTTCGTGGTCTGTGCACACCGCGACCTTGAAGTCGAGGTCGAGGTCTCGCAGGTGTGATTCCCAGAGGAGCTTTGCCGTGCTGGTGTTCTTCATACAGCCCGTGATGATCAGGGCTGCCATGCGGTGGACATCTCGCAGGCGTTTGAGGTTCTTCGTGGACAGGCCAGGGGTGTAGACGCTGGCGGCGTACATCAGGATGGGGTAGACATATGTCAGGTAGGCCTGGCGCAGCGTGTCTCCACTTGAGCCCCAGTCAGTGCCTGCCAACATACGCAGAATGCTCAGGCGTCGCATGCAGGTGGTCACGACGTGGTCGACGTGGTCTGTCATCGTGTGGCAGGCATCGATGTAGACCCCGAGGTACTTCGCTGTCGATTCGTGCTGGAGGGGGGTGCCGTCTGGGAGCTCCATGCGTCTGTGCTCGCCCAACGCTGCGGGCGTCGTTCCCATCAGCGTGTAGCAGCATTTACTGGGGGAGAGCTGCAGCCCGTGGAGTGGGATTTCGGCGGCGAGTGTGGATATGACGCCCTGTGCGGTGCTTAGGGCTTCAGTGTAGTTGTCCCCGACGACGAGTACTGCGATGTCATCTGCGAACACCGCTGGGTGGATGTTAGGGGAGGCGGTGATGGCTCGAGATACATCGTCCATCACGCAGTTGAAGAGCAGGGGCGAGAGCACTGTTCCCTGCGGGACCCCGTTGTTGAAGTCGTAGTAGTCGCTTCTTACCCCGTGCACCTGTGCGGCGGCTCGGCGGTTGCTGAGGTAGTTGTGTAGCCATCTGGTGAATTTCGGGGGAAAGCCCTTCCGTCTGACACTGTTGATGACTGCGTGCTTGCTGACCTTGTCGAAGGCTTTCTCGAGGTCGAAGTACAGGGTGACAGCTGCCTTTCCGGAGGAGAGGGCGTCCGTCGCTGTTTGGGTGATGTAGGCTAGTTGGTCGGTTGTCGATCTCAGCCGCTGGAACCCTGCCTGGTTCGCGCAGTGCCCCTCCACCTGTGGGTAGGCGTCGTCGAGCATGAGCTGCTCCATGCGCCTCTTCACCATTTTTTCTAGCACCTTGCACGCTGTGCTGGTGAGCGCGATTGGTCGGTACGAGGACGCTGCCGTTGCTGGCTTCCCCGGTTTCAGGATCGGGATGATGACTGCTCGTGTCCACGCGTCGGGGAGGATGCCGCTGTTCCACGACAGGTTGAGCACATGCAGGAGTCCCTGCCGTGCCTGGGGGCCCAGATGCATCAGCAGCTCGTTGTTGAGGTCGTCAGGCCCTGGGGATTTCCGCTCCTGCAGTTCGGATAGAGCCGCGTTCAGCTCCTCTTTGGAGAAGTCGTCTTCGGCAGCTGAGAGCTCGGGGGGTGTCTGGTCATTCGCATGCTGCGGGGTGTGTGCTGCTTGTGGCTGTTGGTCGCTTCCTTCGCTGATCTTGGCGTAGTGGCTGCAGAGGAGGTCCGCCTTAGCTTTGGGGTCGGTCACCGGGACCCCTCCGTCGACAAGTGGGAAGGCAGCCTGTTGGATTTTGCGGCCGTCGAGTTCTCGCACAAGCCGGAAGGTGGCGCCGAGGTCGCTGCTGGTGCTCGCGGCCTGGCACCTGGTTTCCCAGGTTGTGCGCTTTGCTTCGAGGACGGCGTTGGTGGCGTCGGTGGTCAGCTTGTCCAGCTTGTCGTAGTCGTCCTGGGACAGGTGTGCGGTCTGGGCGTGTCTGCGCGATTCCTCGTTCCGCGCCCGTATCGCACGTTTCACCTTGCTTGTGAACCACCGCTTGCGGGGGCGAGAGCTTCGCTTCGTCGGGATGTGTTTGGCTGCGACCGTGCGTACCAGTCCCAGCCACTTGTGGAAGGATTCCTTCGGGTCATTCCACTTCGTCACTTTGCGTGACAGCCGTTCCAGCTCCTCAGTGAATGCGGGCCAGTCTGCCGCTGCCCAGTTCCATAGTTGGCGGGCTTTAGCTGCCGGGTGTGTGGCTGCAGCTGGCGTTCGTGCAAAGGGGACGGTGTATTGTATGGCGAAGTGATCGGACTGCCACTGGTCTAGGGTATTCCAGGTGACCTCCCCCAGCTCGTAGTGGGCGAAGACAATGTCCGGCGAGGACTTGGAGTCGCGGCGCATGCGTGTGGGGTGGTCAGGGTCGTTGCACAGCGACATGCCGTTGAGGAGGGACCAGTGGTACAGGTCTGTTCCCTTGTCGTCGCAGCGCGCATGTTTATCCCAGGCACGGTTGTGGATGTTGAAGTCGCCGGCGATGATGGACTCCGGCGTGTGTGGTAGCAGGGATGTAGAGAAGTCGTCGCGGCGTGGGTCGTTGCTAGTGCCGACTCCCGAGGGGCGGTATACATTGGTGAAGGTGATAGCGCTTTCTGGCCCCGTGACGCGCACCGTGAGGGTCTCGGTCACACTGGCGTTTGGTGCGGTGGCAATAAGAGTCGCGTGTAGGTCCTCCCGCACTAGGGTTGCGATCCCGCCTCCGGAGGTGAGCGTCCCCTTACAGCGCTTCTGGGTGCGGCGTCGGAGAAAGACGGAGTAGCCCGGGAACTTGGGGTCCCCCCCCTGTGCTGCTCGGAGTTCCTGCAGATGCACTACGTCATACCGCTGGGTTGCGAGGTGGTGCTGGAGCTCCGCCCTTTTTGCCTCGGTGAGTCCGTTGCAGTTCCAGGTCAGGCACTTGAGGTGCTGCGCCGGGCCAGGGTTCTGCTCGATGTCACCCGCCCTGAGGAGGAGGTCACGCCCGGTCTCGTAGATGTGGCGCTGCAGGCCTGGAGATGGCGGGCCTCCCCGTCAGTTGAAGAGGACCTCTTCGCACTGACGTTTGTGCAACCGCTCCTTCGGGTGCTTTGTGCGCAGGGTTGCGGTCCGGGACGGAGAGAGTGCCCGGCTCTTCTTCTTGGGGGTTAGCCCCGTGTGGGTTCTGGCCGGGGAGGCGGACTTCGGGGGTGAGCCCTTGGTCCCCCGGTTTGGGGTGGTGGCGGCCGGCTCGGTCTTTCGGGAGGGGGAGCTGGTGCCCGGCTTGGTGGTCTTCTTCGGTTTTGACTGCGGATGTGCTGCCGCCTCCAGGTGCTGCAGGCGGGCCTGCATTGCCTGCAGGGCGGCCGCGAACTGTCTCTCCTGGTTCGCGGCCCGCTCCTCTGCAGCGGCTGCCCGCCGCTCTGCCTCGGCAGCACGCTGTTCCGCCTGCTCGAGGAGGGCTTGCACCCTGGCGAGGTTGGTGGCGGCGGCGGCGGCGGCGGCTGCTGCTGCGGCGGCGGCGGCGGGGTCGGTGGTAGTGGTGGTGGCGTGGGGGGGGCCGCTGTCCTTCATCTCAGCGTCGGTCGTGGCCCCCTTCTTCTTCGTCTTCTTCTTTGTCTTCTTACTCGCCAGCTCACTCCCCGGCACTCCTCCCTTCGGCTGCTCCGGTGCTGCGGGTGGTGGGGTCGGCTCCGGTGGGGGCTTGGTGCGCTTTGGCCTCCGCCGGCGGGGGAAGAGCCCCAAGTCCTCGGGTTCGCGGTACCGCCGCAACACCAGGTAGGTGTTGTTGTCGACGCAGTACGCGCCGAGTTTCTGGGGGGTGGTGGGGGCGCGCAGCAGGACTGCCCGCCCGTTCGGCACCCTGGTTGACGCCAGGATGCGCGCCTGCCAGCCCATCTCCTCCAGCAGGTCCCGGGTGCAGCGGGCGGTGTACTCCGGGGGCAGCCCCTCCAGCACATATTTCCCCTGCAGGGGGGTTGCAGCTTCGTCGCCGACGACTGCTGCCGTGGCGTGGTGCCCGGCGGTGTTCGGCACTGCGATGCCGAGGCCGCCCTTGACAAGGACGACCCTTCCGCTCAGCCGGCTCGCCTTCTCCTGTGCCTGCTGGATGGTGGTGTCGGGCGGCAGGCGCACGACTGTGTCGGGGTGTGTGGTGGTGTGGAAGTGGGGGCGGCAGAAGATGTCGCTCTCGCCGCTCGCACGCAGCAGGTCCTTGACCTGTCGACTGTCCACACCCACCTTGAAGCGGCGGGCCCAGGTGGTGCCGGTCATCGCGATGACCGCGTCCGGCTCCGCGCCGTGGGCCCGCAGCCAGGTGCGGATGTGTGTGTGTGTGAGGGGGGTGGCTGGCGGTGCTTCCATCACCACCCACTCCCGGCTGCCCTTGGGGGCTTTCAGGCCCGGGCTGCTGCTGGCCCCGTAGTGTACGGGGTCACTGTGGAGCTGCAGCAGGTGCCGCCGCAGCCCCCGGGTCTCGCCGTCGCGCTCGACCAGGAGGGAGAGGACGCGGCTGCGCCCCTTCCCCCCCTCCGTCGCCTCGACGGTCAGGATTGCCGCCGGTCCCGGCGGCGGGTGCTCCCTGCACCTCGCGATCAGGCGCTGTGCGTCGCCTTTGGCGCACAGCATTACGCCGCCCTTGGCGGCCAGCTCGTCGGTTGAGTGCCTGACGTCGGCACTCCACTCCTTTTCCCTCAGCACCCACTTGTGCCTCTTCCCTGCAGCTTCGCTCGGCGCCGGCTTAGCCGACGCCTCCCCAGGGAACCCCGTCGAGGAGGGGTGCAGGGGGACAGAGGCAGCGTGGGACATTGTGTGTGTGATGTGTCAGTTGTGTTCCCCTGGCAACCGTGGCAGGACCGTGGCAGGATGCCATTTTCTGTATCTGATTCCCAACCTTCAATCCCACGGACCAGACACGCACACATTGAGCGAAACTGACACTCGCACGCAACTGCTCGTGCGTAATCCCCCCCCCCCACCCACCCCTTCAAAATACCATTCGCGTGCCCCAAGTGCGTGTGTCCGTGCCTTGCCCCAAGCCCGGCATGTGTATTCGGCTCAGCCGAACCGCAACAAAAAGACTGTCAACCCAAAAAACTGGCCTTCTCTGAAGCACAGCCTGCCTTCTTGGCAACATGATGCACCCTTGCAGAACGTCGCCACGGAGCAGGCGTGGGGAAGGGAGGAGGGGTGGGGTGTTCTTGCGAAGAATACATGCCCCCTTCGGCTCGTACCCTTCCTTCAGATTTGCACCAACAACACAGTTTTTTTTTGGACCAAACTCGACTGCAAAAATGTTCAAACGCGCACACAACGCACTGCGGGGGGAACCGTGTCCGCCCCCCCCCCCCCCTCCCCCCCTCACCGTATTTTTGGTTGCCCCAAATCGGCACGGCAATAAAAAAATCGATGTACCTTTGTGCCCTTGAATCACCCCCTTCCCCCGCACCCCCCCCACCCCCGCCGCACGGCGCGTTGGCGGTGAGTGCGGTGTGTGGTTTTGGGGGAGAGTGTTGCAAACCAGCGTGTGCTCTTGTGTTTAGGGGAGAACCGGCCCGTGTGTACCGCCCTGTTGGCCCGCTTCTTCCTGCGTTGTGTGATTACATCCCCCCCCCCCACCCCCCCCCACCCACCCTCCCAGTTATGCTATATGTTATATTTTCTGGCGTGCGCGCGTCCTTATTTTTTTGTTTGCTGCACTTTCAACGAAGGTGTCGGGTGAAGGAGGGGAGGAAGGAGCATACCAAGCCACGCAACCATGCCGCCTGCAGAATGCTCGTTAGGGAGGTGGAGGGGGGGGGGGTTGATTGGGCACTGGTTTTGTGGATGTGTTTCGGCACAACATGTGTGCTGGAGCTTGGTGTTCTGCTTCCTTTGTTTTGCGCGTGCCGTGCCGTGCTGTGTTCTGCATCGAGCACAGAGTCTGATCGTGAACAGTGCGGAGTGCTACTGGCAGGAGTGGTTGGTGTGCTTTTGACAGGGGGGATGGGCAGGGGGTGCCTTGCGGGGGATACGGACAATACAATCGGGTGTGCACGCAGTGTGCGTTGTGCAGTGTGAAAGTGTGCCGGGTGGGTGGGAGCTGAGTGACCTTGAGTGCGTTTGAGCTGTGTGCAACCCACTCCACCCACCCACCCCCCCCCCCCCCTCCATGGAGCTGTCCCTTCAAAGATTTGAAACAAATATTTTTTTGGCCAATGCTCTAAGCAGCACGCACACCACCACACCACAGGGCAGCGGGGACGCCCCCAGCTCCTTCCCCCACCCCCCCCCCCCCCCCTAACACAACGACACAAGGGCCCCCGCCCCACAAACCCCGGTTTCAAAACACACGCACACACACACGACGGGAGGGGTGTCTGTTTTGGAGCTCACCGCCCCTTCCTTTCTCCCTCTTCCCCCCTTCTCCCCACACCCCCCCCCCCCCCGCCTTAGCAACTGCACTGGATCTCGGACACGACCTGCATATCGAGTGGAAGGGAGATTATCATTGCGCTTCCCCTCTGCTTCACTACCTCCCCCGCCCCTCAACAACTGCTGCTGGTGAGGTGCATGCGCTGTAAGAAGGGGTGAGGTCGGCCGGAAAGGGCGAGGGGAGGAGGGGGTGGTGTCATCCCAGCCCCACATCCCGCCCTCCTCTCCCTCTTATGGAATGCGTGGACGATGCGCTTGGTGCAGCGAAGAGGGCAAATGAGTTGGGCTACCTCCGATCCCTGCTCGCCTGCCATGCGGGGGATTTGGATGAGCGGCTGTACTATCTGTGCAAGACGTACACAACACATCACCGCATCGAGATGAAGCGGCGCAAGGGAGAGCTGCGGAAGAGCAAGCGGGCGCGCCGCAGCGGGACATGCGAGGAGTGCGTCAGCATCGGGGAGGGCCGCATCCTGCTGGTGGGCGACCAGCTGCCTGTCATGTCCCCGGTGCTTCTCAACCACCCCATGGAGCCAGGCGTTCAGATCCATGTCACGTTCCGCACCGCTGGGGGCGCGTTTGCCAGGCGGCAGCTCTGGGTCAACATCATCGACAGCGACGACTACGTTGAGGTAGGGCGGTGGCGTGGCATCGGCTGGGAGGAACACAGCTTCGAAGGCGACACCAACACAACCCTGCGTGACAAGGCGATGTGCTTCTTCGAGCAGCCCTTCTCCTCCACGCCTGCGAAGCTGTACTTCTTCTTCCAGGTCATGTTGATCTTGCTCTCCATCACCGCGCTGTGCATGGAGACGGTGCCACGTTTCAACCCCGACCTGGCCCCGGAGTATAAACCCCTCTGGACATCCATCGAGCTTGCCGTGACAGTTGTGTTCACCCTGGAGGCGGTGCTTCGCATTGCTCTGCAGAGGAACCGGATTGCGTTTATAAAGAAGCCGACCGTGATAGCCGATGTGCTGGCCGTGCTGCCGTTCTACTTTGAGGAGGTGTTCAGCGCGGAGGGGAAGCGCGGGCCGGACGTGCTGAAGCTGTGCCGGCTCTTCCGGCTGATGAAGTTCTTCCGAAACTTCCGCCCCATCGAAAACCTCGTCCGGGCAATCGAGAAGTCGGCGGAGGCGCTGATCGCACCGTTCGTCTTCCTCACAGCGTGCAGCCTTGTCACCTCCGCTGCGATGTACTTCTGCGAGAAGGGCGAATACGACTCGGAGATGATGGCCTTCATGGTGGAGGACCCATCCTGCACCAGCATCCCTGCACGCGCCATAAATGAGTCATACTCTTGCGTCAGGGTGGAGAGCAAGTTCACGAGCATACCCCACACCTTCTGGTGGTCCATTGTCACGATGACAACTGTCGGATACGGCGACATGGTTCCTGTCAGCTCCTTCGGGAAGCTGGTTGGAAGCCTTTCGATGATTCTCGGTATCATGTTCATGGCGATGCCGATTGCGATTGTCGGGTCCTACTTCACCGTGGTGGTGGATGTGCACCAGGAGGTGAAGACCCTGGAGAAGACAGGCGGTGCGGCCCCCGTCGCCGGGGGGAACCGGATGCTGAAGCCCGTGCTGCACAGCACCGTCAACAGCATGGCGAGCCTGCCTGTCGGGCGGCAGCCCAAGTCCCCCACGACACCCTCCGGATTCGGCACCCTCACGCTGCCGCCCGCCACCCGCGCGATGCGGGATCCGAAGAAGGAGGCGAAGGAGCTGCTGGAATCGACGCTGCGCCCCATGCCCTTCGACATGACACCACCTTCTAACATCAACGCCGACACGCTGACGAAGGGCGAGCGGCTGTCGGTCTTCCTGAAGCAGGTCATGCCCGAGATGGAAGGCGTCTGGTCCTCCGCAGGCTTCGTCCACCACTCCGACGTGTGGCTCGACAGCAGCCACATCATGAACGACGAGCTCTCCAGCACCCTCTCCGCAGATGCGAACACACGCAACCGCAACAGGGCGAACAGCATGGGCGCGCCTGCCTTCGGCTCCCTCGAGCTCGCCCCCGCTAAGCCCGGAAGGGGTGCGCCGCCAGGCGGCGACCCGCCCGCTGCGCAAGGCTTGGTGTGGCTGATGCACAACATGTCCTTCACCATCGGGTCCTCCTGCAAATTCCTCCCGGACCCCGACATCGTCTTGGGGGACGAGGGCTGCATGGTGTCGCACAGGCATGCCGAGGTTGTGGTGCAGCGCTGGTGGACTGCCACGTCGACTGTGCGGATCCGCCCCGTCGCCCCCAGCCGCCTCACCGTCAACGGGTCTGCGGTGCCCCGCACCGGGGTGGTGCTGAGCAACAACGACAGCATCACCTTTGGGGACCGGGGCCCGACATACGTCTTCAGGACAGACAGGTGTTCCGATGCGATCGGCATCTCGCAGACGCAGTCTTCTGGGAAGCTGAACCGCAAGGTGTCCTCGCTTCGCGAGGGGATGCGTGAGGGGGGCGCGCCGCAACCACGCCTGGCAGGCAGCGCCAGGCGTGAGCGCAGCAAGGGGGCTGACGACAGTTGGACGGGGCGTGCGGAGAAGCCCGGGAAGGGCGCTTCCGATGCCCTGCACAGTTCACCTGCAGAGCAGTCCAGCGCCCTGCTGAGCACGCCGCTGTTGCCGAACCCCCTGCGGCAGAGCAGCGTGCAGTCGTGGGTGCGGCAGCTGTCTCAGCCTGCCGAGGCTGTGTCGGGTGCAGGCAACGGGTTTGAACCCGTCTCGATCCTGCTCGGCTCCGTCGACAGCGACGAGGAGAACCTCGGCGCGATCAGCAGCCCCGTCCTGCCTAGGGGGGCGGAGCGTGACCCGCGGTCCCGCCTGGAGAGCAGCCTCGCGACCATCGGGCCCCCGACCCCCCTCTCTTCGCAGAGCAAGTCAGGCGTTGTCGGGGCCCCCTCGAGCTTCAGGACTGCCGCACACCTCCCCATGCTCTGAGGTGTGGTTCCAGGAGGGTGAGGAATGTGCATGAGTGTGGCGTGGTGGGCCTTGTTTGAGTGGGTGGGGGGGGGGGGGGGGGGTATTTCATAGGCCCCCCCTGGTTCAGTGTGGGTTTGTGGTTGTGTCGGGCAGGTTTTGAGGGTGTTGTGTGGCGTGGTGGCCTTCGTTGGTGGGTCGTTCCTGCGAGAGATAGAGAAAAGAGAGTTTGTAGATCGGTCGTTTGATAAGATAGGCCGATCCGAGCTCAGCCCCACCCAAAACATTGCTCATCGGCATGTGTATCAGCATCCTGCAGGCAGAGCCGTCAGCTCACCCCCCCCCCCCTCCCCCCTGCATACAAGCACCAGGCATGTCGCTAAGCGTCGACCGTCGACCCAGTGATTTTGGGTTCCCCCCCCATAAAAAAGCGTCGACCCAGCGTCGACCCAGTGGAACTGGGTTGACGCTTGGTCGAGGCTTGGAGCGTCGACCCAGTGGAACTGGGTTGCCATTCAAGCCTGGACCAAGCGTCAACCCATTTATTACGCTGGGTCGACGCTAACCTAGCGTTGACCCGGTTACACTGGGTCGACGCTCACCAAGCGTCGACCAAGCGTCAACCTACTTTCACTGGGTCGACGTCGAAGAGAGTATGGTTTTGCAGGAACAGATGCTCACTACCGTGGCCTCCGGCGGCTGGGGGGCTCCGCCCCCCAGACCCCCTGTGGCGTATGTCTCGTACTCAAGTCATTCGATTCCCACCAGGTCAGGGAATCCAACCACTCCAATAGCCTCAGGGACGCAGCCAACTCACACAGAATCTGCCCACAATGAACAGATGTTCACTACCGTGGCCTCCGGCGGCTGGGGGGCTCTGCCCCCCAGACCCCCCATCTCGCGTGTCCGTCTCGTAACCAAGTCCTTGCGCTTCAACGGCCGTGGCATATCAGGGGGTAGCGTCGAAATCATGGTCCCGAAACCATTTTGTGGGTTTCCTCCGGCACCCGAGTGGCGCGAGCGGGAGAGGAACCACGGAAGGAACCCAGCGCCTTACACCGTGCCCACCTAGTGGTCCACCGATGGGGAAATGAGGCAACAACACGAGCGCGCGCGAGAAAAATTTGCCCCTAGTGTTTTCCCCCCTGACCCCCCCCCCCCCCCAAAACAGGAGCGTCAACCCACCAAATCTCCAAAATCGAAAAGTTAGCGACAGGCCTGTACAAGCACGGTGGGATCATGAAAAAAATAGTACTACCGTATACGTAAATATTATGGAACGTAAATATTATGGAACGGGCCCATTTTTGGCCGGTCCGTTCCATAATATTTACGTTCTAAAATATTTACAGGGCCAGTTGGGGACTCGGTGGTGAGGACGGCTTGCGTCAGGAATCGCGCGAAAAGTGCACGAGTAGGTCCCGTCAGGGACTCTGTATGCCGTCCGATCCCCTGGTCCAAGTCCCCGAGTCGCAGAAAGCCCTGTAAATATTATGGAACGAAAAAAATCTGGAACGCCAACCCACCAGCGTTCCAAAATATTTACGTTCCATAATACCGTATACGTAAATATTATGGAACGTAAATATTATGGAACGGGCCCATTTTTGGCCGGTCCGTTCCATAATATTTACGTTCCAAAATATTTACAGGGCCAGTTGGGCCACTCGGTGGTGAGGACGGCTTGCGTCAGGAATCGCGCGAAAAGTGCACGAGTAGGTCTCGTCAGGGACTCTGTACGCCGTCCGATCACCTGGTCCAAGTCCCCGAGTCGCAGAAAGCCCTGTAAATATTATGGAACGAAAAAAATCTGGAACGCCAACCCACCAGCGTTCCATAATATTTACGTTCCATAATATTTACGTTCCATAATATTTACGTTCCAAAATATTTACGTATACGGTATTTACGTTCCATAATATTTACGTTCCAAAATATTTACGTATACGGTATATATAGTGACATGGCGACTATAATAGTCACTATAATAGTGGACCTGCGACTATTATAGTGACTATAATAGTGGCAGGTCCACTATAATAGTGACTATAATAGTCGCCATGTCACTATAATAGTCACTATTATAGTGGACTTGTCACTATTATAGTCACTATAATAGTCGCATGTCCACTATAATAGTCACTATTATAGTGACGTGCGACTATTATAGTGACTATAATAGTGGACGTGTCCACTATTATAGTCACTATAATAGTCGCCTGCGGGGGTCTTCGCTGGTCGACAAACTTCGACAAACTTCGTCGTTCGTCACATAATTAGGAAAACGGCTGTTTCAGGGGGTTTTTCACCGAAGACGGCAGTGTTCTGACGACGACGACAGGGGTCTTCGACAAAAACTTCGTCAGCGAAGACCCCCCCCCAAAAATGAATTAAAAACCGGTTTTTCGGGGATTCTCGCTGTTCGTCACCTGTCGTCAAATTTCGACAAATTTCGACAATTTTCACCTAAACGGACGGAAAATGCACCAAAATGCACCACCCACAGCCTGGGTCGGCCCAGGGTCTGGACACCACTCCTGGACCCGGCCCAGTACGGGCGAGATCGGCCCATAGCCGGCCCAGCACTGCCGAGATCGGCCCATGTCCGGCCCAGTACGGGCGAGATCGGCCCATAGCCGGCCCAGCACTGCCGAGATCGGCCCATGTCCGGCCCAGTACGTGCGAGATCGGCCCATAGCCGGCCCAGCACTGCCGAGATCGGCCCATAGCCGGCCCAGTACGGGCAAGATCGGCCCATAGCCGGCCCAGTACGGGCGAGATCGGCCCATAGCCGGCCCAGTACGGGCGAGATCGGCCCATAGCCGGCCCAGCACTGCCGAGATCGGCCCATGTCCGGCCCAGCACTGCCGAGATCGGCCCATAGCCGGCCCAGTACGGGCGAGATCGGCCCATGTCCGGCCCAGCACTGCCGAGATCGGCCCATGTCCGGCCCAGCACTGCCGAGATCGGCCCATAGCCGGCCCAGTACGGGCGAGATCGGCCCATAGCCGGCCCAGCACTGCCGAGATCGGCCCATAGCCGGCCCAGTACGTGCGAGATCGGCCCATAGCCGGCCCAGCACTGCCGACATCGGCCCATGTCCGGCCCAGCACTGCCGAGATCGGCCCATAGCCGGCCCAGTACGGGCGAGATCGGCCCATGTCCGGCCCAGTACGTGCGAGATCGGCCCATGTCCGGCCCAGCACTGCCGAGATCGGCCCATAGCCGGCCCAGTACGGGCGAGATCGGCCCATAGCCGGCCCAGCACTGCCGAGATCGGCCCATGTCCGGCCCAGTACGGGCGAGATCGGCCCATAGCCGGCCCAGCACTGCCGAGATCGGCCCATGTCCGGGCCAGCACTGCCGAGATCGGCCCATAGCCGGCCCAGCACTGCCGAGATCGGCCCATGTCCGGCCCAGTACGTGCGAGATCGGCCCATGTCCGGCCCAGCACTGCCGAGATCGGCCCATAGCCGGCCCAGTACGGGCGAGATCGGCCCATAGCCGGCCCAGCACTGCCGAGATCGGCCCATGTCCGGCCCAGTACGGCCGAGATCGGCCCATGTCCGGCCCAGTACGGCCGAGATCGGCCCGTAGCCGGCCCAGCACTGCCGAGATCGGCCCATAGCCGGCCCAGTACGTGCGAGATCGGCCCATAGCCGGCCCAGCACTGCCGAGATCGGCCCATGTCCGGCCCAGTACGGCCGAGATCGGCCCGTAGCCGGCCCAGCACTGCCGAGATCGGCCCATAGCCGGCCCAGTTCGGGCGAGATCGGCCCATAGCCGGCCCAGCACTGCCGAGATCGGCCCATGTCCGGCCCAGTACGGGCGAGATCGGCCCATAGCCGGCCCAGCACTGCCGAGATCGGCCCATAGCCGGCCCAGTACGTGCGAGATCGGCCCATAGCCGGCCCAGTACTGCCGAGATCGGCCCATGTCCGGCCCAGTACGGGCGAGATCGGCCCATAGCCGGCCTAGTCGTAGGATGCTGAACGAAGACAGCCAGCAGGCGCTGCTCTTCGATGACTACTCCACAGAGACGAAGATCACGACACTCGTGGTCACAGACGTGCAGGCCTCGACCCTCTGCTTGGAGAAGTCTTTCGAGGGAATGCGGAAGGCGCTAAAAATCCACAACCATGTGATCCGGAAGTGCATTGCGGGCATGGCGGGTATGAGGCAGGACATCGTCAGTGTCTGGACAGCACTCCTGGGCTCGGCCCAGGGACTGGACATCACTCCCTGGCTCGGCCCAGTGTCTGGACAGCACTCCTGGGCTCGGCCCAGGGTCTGGACACCACTCCTGGGCTCGGCCCAGTGTCTGGACACCACTCCCTGGCTCGGCCCAGGGACTGGACAGCACTCCTGAGCTCGGCCCAGTGCCTGGACAGCACTCCTGGGCTCGGCCCAGGGTCTGGACATCACTCCTGGGCTCGGCCCAGTGTCTGGACACCACTCCCTGGCTCGGCCCAGGGTCTGGACAGCACTCCTGGGCTCGGCCCAGGGTCTGGACACCACTCCCTGGCTCGGCCCAGGGTCTGGACATCACTCCCTGGCTCGGCCCAGTGTGGACAGCACTCCTGGGCTCGGCCCAGTGTCTGGACACCACTCCCTGGATCGGCCCAGGGTCTGGACACCACTCCCTGGCTCGGCCCAGGGTCTGGACATCACTCCTGGGCTCGGCCCAGGGACTGGACAGCACTCCTGGGCTCGGCCCAGTGTCTGGACACCACTCCCTGGCTCGGCCCAGGGTCTGGACATCACTCCTGGGCTCGGCCCAGGGTCTGGACAGCACTCCTGGGCTCGGCCCAGGGTCTGGACACCACTCCCTGGCTCGGCCCAGGGTCTGGACATCACTCCTGGGCTCGGCCCAGTGTCTGGACAGCACTCCTGGGCTCGGCCCAGGGTCTGGACACCACTCCCTGGCTCGGCCCAGGGTCTGGACATCACTCCTGGGCTCGGCCCAGTGTCTGGACATCACTCCTGGGCTCGGCCCAGTGTCTGGACACCACTCCCTGGCTCGGCCCAGGGTCTGGACATCACTCCTGGGCTCGGCCCAGTGTCTGGACATCACTCCTGGGCTCGGCCCAGTGTCTGGACACCACTCCCTGGCTCGGCCCAGGGTCTGGACATCACTCCTGGGCTCGGCCCAGTGTCTGGACAGCACTCCTGGGCTCGGCCCAGTGTCTGGACACGACTCGTCGGCTCGGCCCAGTGGGTCGAGCCCAGGAGTGATGTCCAGACACTGTCTGGACGGGAAGCTCCCCGCAGTGAGTGGTCGGGGGCCGTGGCCACGACCTCGGGGTGATGTCCAGCCGAGCAGAACGTGGCGCCCGGAGTACCGAGTGTTTGCTCCACTCAGAGGGGGTTCGATGCAGGACCCCTTCCCAGTCATGATCTCCTCAGTGCCTCCATCGATCCCCTCCGTCAGGGATCTTGCTGTGTGTAACATTAGCACAAGACCTAAACCCGCATCGCGTACCCATCCTTCGAAACCGTGCGATGTGCAATGTTGTGTTCATGTAGCTAGCTCGGAGAGTGTCTTAGCGAGCCCGCAAGGCTAGCTATATTTGCACCGTCCAACCAAATCTTGCTCAGCTTCGACTTGGCGCCGAGAGAGTTACGAGCGCTGCCCATAGAATCAGGTGTGCCGGGCGTGTGTGTCTTTATCAACACACGCAGACTCCTGCATACAGTAGACGGCCTACAGGCGAGGAGGAGTGTGACCTACTGTTGGGGGTGGTGAACTGGTCTGCGACGTCATCCTGCTGGTGTGCGACGTCTCCACCTCCTGCGGCACAGGGGGCCTTGTGATCTGGAGCGCTGGGGCAGCGCGGTGCAATGTCGGAGTGCGGACGGGCCAAGTCCCCCTGCTCCTGTGCATGCAGCGCAGATTTCTTGTTGCTGCGGTCCAGACAGCGGGCCGAGACCGGATGTGATGTCGGCCCACCCTCGGGACATCACTGCCTGGCTCGGCCCACCCTCTGGACAGGACTGCGTGGCTCGGCCCATTCTCGGGACAGCACTTCCTAGCTCGGCCCACCCTCGGGACAGCACTGTCTGGCTCGGCCCACCCTTGGGACAGCACTGCCTGGCTCGGCCCATTCTCCGGACAGCACTGTCTGGCTCGGCCCGTTCTCGGGACAGCACTGTCTGGCTCGGCCCGTTCTCGGGACAGCACTGTCTGGCTCGGCCCATTCTCGGGACAGCACTGTCTGGCTCGGCCCACCCTTGGGACAGCACTGCCTGGCTCGGCCCATTCTCGGGACAGCACTGTCTGGCTCGGCCCGTTCTCGGGACAGCACTGTCTGGCTCGGCCCGTTCTCGGGACAGCACTGTCTGGCTCGGCCCATTCTCGGGACAGCACTGTCTGGCTCGGCCCACCCTTGGGACAGCACTGCCTGGCTCGGCCCATTCTGGGGACAGCACTGTCTGGCTCGGCCCGTTCTCGGGACAGCACTGCCTGGCTCGGCCCATTCTCGGGACAGCACTGTCTGGCTCGGCCCGTTCTCGGGACAGCACTGTCTGGCTCGGCCCGTTCTCGGGACAGCACTGTCTGGCTCGGCCCGTTCTCGGGATAGCACTGTCTGGCTCGGCCCATTCTCGGGACAGCACTGTCTGGCTCGGCCCATTCTCGGGACAGCACTGTCTGGCTCGGCCCGTTCTCGGGACAGCACTGTCTGGCTCGGCCCGTTCTCGGGATAGCACTGTCTGGCTCGGCCCATTCTCGGGACAGCACTGTCTGGCTCGGCCCATTCTCGGGACAGCACTGTCTGGCTCGGCCCACCCTTGGGACAGCACTGCCTGGCTCGGCCCATTCTCGGGACAGCACTGTCTGGCTCGGCCCGTTCTCGGGACAGCACTGTCTGGCTCGGCCCGTTCTCGGGACAGCACTGTCTGGCTCGGCCCGTTCTCGGGATAGCACTGTCTGGCTCGGCCCATTCTCGGGACAGCACTGTCTGGCTCGGCCCATTCTCGGGACAGCACTGTCTGGCTCGGCCCGTTCTCGGGACAGCACTGTCTGGCTCGGCCCGTTCTCGGGATAGCACTGTCTGGCTCGGCCCATTCTCGGGACAGCACTGTCTGGCTCGGCCCATTCTCGGGACAGCACTGTCTGGCTCGGCCCACCCTTGGGACAGCACTGCCTGGCTCGGCCCATTCTCGGCACAGCACTGTCTGGCTCGGC